>JARNME010000029.1:9264111-9452206 GCA_030179655.1 Scaptomyza flava | reverse complement strand
ATCGGGTCATTTTTGAGGAAGTTGTGGAAGTCGAAAGATTTTTACCAATGCCCATGTCAATTTTTGTTTATAAAATTTTAACATGAATATGACCAAAAATCGAATTTTATTTAAATGTAATTTCTTAAATGCAGTTTTATTCTAGAAGCCAAACCATGAATTTTAAGCTATTGCTTTTGAAAATCGGGTCACTTTTGAGGAAGTTGTGGAAGTCGAAAGATTTTTACCAATGCCCAAGTCAATTTTGTTTATAAAATTTTAACATGGATATGACCAAAAATCGAATTTTATTTAAATGTAATTTCTTAAATGCAGTTTTATTCTAGAAGCCAAACCATGAATTTTAAGCTATTGCTTTTGAAAATCGGGTCACTTTTGAGGAAGTTGTGGAAGTCGAAAGATTTTTACCAATGCCCATGTCAATTTTGTTTATAAAATTTTAACATGGATATGACCAAAAATCGAATTTTATTTAAATGTAATTTCTTAAATGCAGTTTTATTCTAGAAGCCAAACCATGAATTTTAAGCTATTGCTTTTGAAAATCGGGTCACTTTTGAGGAAGTTGTGGAAGTCGAAAGATTTTTACCAATGCCCAAGTCAATTTTTGTTTATAAAATTTTAACATGAATATGACCAAAAATCGAATTTTATTTAAATGTAATTTCTTAAATGCAGTTTTATTCTAGAAGCCAAACCATGAATTTTAAGCTATTGCTTTTGAAAATCGGGTCACTTTTGAGGAAGTTGTGGAAGTCGAAAGATTTTTACCAATGCCCAAGTCAATTTTTGTTTATAAAATTTTAACATGGATATGACCAAAAATCGAATTTTATTTAAATGTAATTTCTTAAATGCAGTTTTATTCTAGAAGCCAAACCATGAATTTTAAGCTATTGCTTTTGAAAATCGGGTCACTTTTGAGGAAGTTGTGGAAGTCGAAAGATTTTTACCAATGCCCATGTCAATTTTTGTTTATAAAATTTTAACATGGATATGACCAAAAATCGAATTTTATTTAAATGTAATTTCTTAAATGCAGTTTTATTCTAGAAGCCAAACCATGAATTTTAAGCTATTGCTTTTGAAAATCGGGTCATTTTTGAGGAAGTTGTGGAAGTCGAAAGATTTTTACCAATGCCCATGTCAATTTTTGTTTATAAAATTTTAACATGAATATGACCAAAAATCGAATTTTATTTAAATGTAATTTCTTAAATGCAGTTTTATTCTAGAAGCCAAACCATGAATTTTAAGCTATTGCTTTTGAAAATCGGGTCACTTTTGAGGAAGTTGTGGAAGTCGAAAGATTTTTACCAATGCCCATGTCAATTTTTGTTTATAAAATTTTAACATGGATATGACCAAAAATCGAATTTTATTTAAATGTAATTTCTTAAATGCAGTTTTATTCTAGAAGCCAAACCATGAATTTTAAGCTATTGCTTTTGAAAATCGGGTCATTTTTGAGGAAGTTGTGGAAGTCGAAAGATTTTTACCAATGCCCATGTCAATTTTTGTTTATAAAATTTTAACATGAATATGACCAAAAATCGAATTTTATTTAAATGTAATTTCTTAAATGCAGTTTTATTCTAGAAGCCAAACCATGAATTTTAAGCTATTGCTTTTGAAAATCGGGTCACTTTTGAGGAAGTTGTGGAAGTCGAAAGATTTTTACCAATGCCCATGTCAATTTTTGTTGATAAAATTTTAACATGGATATGACCAAAAATCGAATTTTATTTAAATGTAATTTCTTAAATGCAGTTTTATTCTAGAAGCCAAACCATGAATTTTAAGCTATTGCTTTTGAAAATCGGGTCATTTTTGAGGAAGTTATGGAAGTCGAAAGATTTTTACCAATTCCCAAGAAGTATTTTTAACTTAAAACTTTAGTGGCTTTTGATTTCAAAATGCAGTTTTGGTGCAGTTTATTGGAGGTTGCTAGTAGCTATCTGCTCAACAAATTTGGTAATTCTAGATTGAAGAATGTGGACTTTTCGGTTCTGAGCTATCGAATTTATCGATGCCAGCCTCCATTTATCGTAGAACCCCAACCTTGACACTTAATCTTTCCCGACTATGGATAAAGATTCCAAATATCTTTCATTTTCGTTTCAAGTCTCTAGCTTAAAGGGCTTAGAAAAAAGTTGCGTTCATACAGTCGTACGGACAGACACCATGACTGACATTGCACTAGCCCAATATACTCTTTACCTTCGGTAGCCAGTAGAAAATATCATAAAAAACTGCATCATGAATATATATATATATATATGTAATCTCCTCCCCCTCTTAGATTTTATTGCATTTACAACGCTTGAATTTATTTTAATATACACACACTTTTTTTTTGTATTTTTTATGTTCAATTCAAGTGGCTGTAAAAAATAAATCAAAATCACGCAAATTGCTCAATTAAAATTGCTCAACATTTGGCGGCTGCCACTATTGCTGCCTGCTGCAGCTATTGCTGTTGCGGCTGCTGCTGCTGTCGTTGGAAAACCATTTTTTATATATTTTTCTTCTCGAAATTAGCATTTGAATAATGAATAACAAACTGATTGGTGCCTGGACACTCTGGCTTAATGCCTGGGCCAACAAACTGCTGTCATGTAAGCGACTAATTAACATGTCAGTCAGTCAGTCAGCAACAAACAGCCAGCAATAGTCAGCAGCAACAGCCCTCGCACCTTTAAAGCTGCTAACCCCTCGACTAAGTCATTTTCAGTTACGTGCGCTACGCATGAAAATGCCGCTTGAACGGCATTAGAAATACAGAAAAAATTAAACAAACTTACTTACACGCTTGCCAGCAACCTGCACAAGTTGCTGCTGATGTTGCTGTTGCAGTTGCAGTTGTTGCTGTCGCTGAACTAAACAAATCTCTCACGAGTTTCAAATTTGCCAAGGCAGGCAAAAATGCGAAAATCAACGAAAACGTTTAAAATTTTTGAATTTATTAGCCAAAAATGTGTTGCTGGCAGGTAGACAGAGGGAGATAGAACGAGAGAGAGAGAGAGAGAGGGAAAGGGAGGTAAAGAGTAAGCTGGAGGATGAGGTGCAGTTCAGTCAGTCAGTCAGCGACTGTTGCTGTTGGGTCTCTGTGAGCCTTTTGCCTGTTGCCTGCTGCCTCTGTGGCTTCCTGTGGCAATCTCTTGGCTGTCGTTGCACGGCGCTAATTATCGCTGCTAATGATGCTTTAAAAGGCAGTCGTCGACGACAGCAGAAACAACAACAACAACAGTTGCGCAACTGCTGGCCATTCGATTTTGTTGCTGTTGTTGCTCCTTTCGCTCATCGCATGAGTAATTGACAATTTGCTGAAGTCAGCGTGTCTCCTGCGTCGCCGTCGTCATCGTCGTTTTCGTCTTCTCTGCCGCTGCTTTCGCTTTGAGGCCCTCGTCGATACGTGACCGTCGACTCCAAAACCACAACAACAACATCACAACAGCAACACTCTGCGCTTCCTGCAATATTTGTGTATGTTAATTGTGTGACTAATGACAGTCAACTTGTCATATTTTTATCAACATATGAAGTTAACATTTTTGTTTTCTCGTCGGTTTGTTGTTTGTCGCTTGCCTCGTTTTCATTCAGCAAGTTCGGGTTCTAAGTCTTTCGTTATTTTTCTTCGTTGTCGTTGCTTTGTTTTGCCGCCTGCCTGCCTTGTTTAATCGGGTCACTTGTGTCAAATTAACGCTTTTAGCGTATGCAACGCAGATAACGAGGCAACCAACAACAGCCGAAAAAAACCTATACATGTATACTGTATACACATATATAAATACCCCACCCACACACATTCTCTCACCGTTTCTTTTTTGTCGTCTTTGCGACAACAACGAAAAGTCGAGGTAAAAAAAATTCGTTAGTACGAAAACTCAATCAAATGTCGAAACTTGAAAATCGTGATCATGGTCCTGCCTGCTAAATCGGTACCCTAACTCCTCACCCTTTACCCGCCCGTCTGTCTGTCTCTCTGTGTGCCAAGCGTAATGGCCTGTTGCTTTGGGCAAAAAAACAGCCAACGGCCAACAGAGGGAGAAAAAAAAAAAACAACAAACAACAAACGGTAGCTGCAAACAAGACAAAAGACAAACTTATCGTTTGAATTATCGGCATTTATTTGCATTTTGGAAACCCCTCTTAGCCCAACTTCCTTTCCTCAAAATGTTGAGCTTGTTGTTGTTGTTGCTGTTGCTGATGCTACTGTTGCTGCGATTGCTACTGTTGCTGCTGCTATGCTATGTTGCCTATCCTTTACCTTTAATTCACTTGAATGTAAAGGCAACCAGGGGAACAAGAAGAAGATAGAAATAAACAGCTGAAACATACCCTTTAAGGAGATATTTTGCTTAACTTAAGAACTGTTAAACAAAAGTTATGTTTTACATTACATATTCAAAAACTTCTTACAACATTGTAATTCTTGAACTAACTTCTAACAAGATAATCAAAAACTAAAATTCGTATACTTGTAAAACCTTCTGATACAAATTTTAAAGGGTATTTGAACAACAGAGGGAGAAAGGACATGCATTTATCGACTCAATGACAATTGTTTTCAAAAAATCACACATACGCGCCGTTGGCAATACAACAATACATGTATATTTTGTATTCTTATTGCTGCTTCTGCTGCTGTTGGGATTTCATGCTTCATGGCTTACTTGGTGAGCGTCTTGCGTTGCATTTTACTGTTAGGGCCTCACAGTTTTAGACCAAATACATACAAACATCAGTGTAGTTTATATACATGCGATAAAAACGCTGGGCAGTCACACACACACACACAACAGCAGCAACAAAAAAATTAGCATGTGCAAAGGTAGAAACAGCAACAGTTGCTGCCAGCTACCAGCAGCAACGCTTGGAATGTCAACGGCGAGCAGCAGCTGAGATTTTTTGTTGTTCGTTGTTGTTGCTTTTGCGCTTTTCCTAAGGATTTTGTAGCTGGGGGAAAACGTGATCACTTTAACATTTTTGCTTGTTGCTTGCCGCGCTGCCGCAACTGTTGCTGCTGCTGTCGTTTGATTTTGAGTGGTTTTAGCAATTCTAATGCTGTTGTTACTTACTACAACCGCAGCAGCAGCTGCAGCTGAGGTTCTCATATCGATTTGCAGACACATGCACACACATGCCCCAATAGCCGGCAATACCGTAAGATGAGCGGTTTTTTCATGATGCTTGCACTTGAATTTGCCAACATTTCTCATGCTACAATCTCTATCTATCTATCTATCTATCTCTAGCTCTCTTAGCTCTATACATCTATCATTTTACATCTCTTTCTGTCAGTCCGGAAATGTCTGCACTTCATTTTGGCTATTCACAATGAAATGTTGTCGCTGAAATTAAAAACAATTGCAATGTCAAACAACCGCAGCAACAACCATAGCATAAAACAGCAACAACCGCATTACGTCGCTTTTTTGTGGGCTGTGGCTTTACACTGTAAAAACACTAGAAATATTCAAAATAAATCTCAAAAGAAAGAGTGCAACAAATTTATCTTAAGAAGTTTTTAGTGCTATCATATCAACTTTATAACATTCCATAATTTTCTTTAAAAAAATTGAGTTCAGATCGTACTTAACTTCCAGTTAGCCAACATCTTTTTTATTTTCAATGTAAGCCATACAAGACGATCCTGGGCCAAGTTCTAGCATTGTTCCATTTATGCAGAAGGGGCAGCGAGGTTTGAAGAGAAGCAACAAACAGACATCAGCGTCATATTCTCCACCCACATGACAACAGCAACAACACACAAGCAAACCAAACAACAGCAACAAAAGTTGATGATGATCATCTTCGTCATCCGTCGTTCTGTTGTCTAATGTCTGTTGGCGGCACGGCAATTAAAAGGCGCGCTCTTGTTGCTATTGTTAGTGTTGTTGTCGCTGATGTTGCTGCGGCAGATGAAACATTGAAATCAACGTTTGTCTCAGCAACAAGACGCGTCGTCCTCAACCACATCAGAGACTTGCGTCTCTGCGTTCTGCGTCTGCGTCTGCATTCATCTAACAATCAGAGAACGAGAATAAGAATGAAAACCGTGCACGATTGCGATTAGGAAGAGTTGGTGATCCGAGAGACGAAAGCTGCAGACGCAAACTGGAGACGAGGAATGACTATCTAATGCCCAGATCTCTCTTGCTTTCTCACTCTCTCTGCTGTATCGTTGCAATGTCGATGTCGACAGCGCCACCTACATGTCTAAGTTGGTTGGAAGGGGATGGGCTTGCGGGGCAGGGCGAGTTGTAGATCTTTTGTGACTGCCGCCGTTGCGTACATATCTTAGTAGAAACTGTCGTTGTGCTTAAAAAAAAGGGATTAAGGGTCCCAAAACCGAGAAAATAATATTGAAATAGTTTCTTGAATTGAATCCAGGTTTAAATTCTTATTGAAGCCTTTAAGTATTATCACCTTCTATTATAAAATCCCTTTTCACACAGTATTTCACAGTCGCTCTTAATGGTTTTCTTTAGTGTTCTCAATCGCATAATTGTGCATAATTTGTGCCTTAACTTTAAACCTCATTGGCACACAATTTCTGATTAACTGACTTCGAGGCAAAAAGCTATGGTAAAGGGGGAAGGCAAACAATAATGCCCCTTGGGGTCTTTGGCTTTGATTTTAAGTTTGGGCGTTGATTGGCGTCTATTTGCAGCGTGTGTGTGTGTGTGTGTGTAGAATTCTGTTGTATTGAATGCTAATTTAGAGCCAAAGCAAAATCAAAGAGCCGTTAGAGAGTCAGCTAGCAGACAATGCAATACGTTCCATTAATAACTGACAGGCGCAGGGCGCAGTCGGGCGACGTGGCAGGGAATGGTGGGGGAGAATCGAGGACGAGGACGAGAACAGATCGCAGCTGAAAGCTTCAACGACAGACAGATAGACAGGTCGAGGAGTGGGCGCATTTAGCCTTTATTTTGCCTTTTGTTTTGGGGGCGGCGGCAAACCCTATTTTTTTTTTTTTTTGGTTTTGCTATTGAGCTGGCGCACAACAATAAATAATGAAACGTTGACACGACAACGTCATAACCTTTGAACGTGAAATCCGATGATGGCTCAGCTGCCCAAGATGCCAATGCAAATTGCAGCATGTTGCACAGAAACAAAAAGGGCTAAACTTAAATCGCAGAAAATCTTAACTGGAAACAGCAATGGCTATTTTATGCAATTCCTTAATATATTTTTCCTAAGTGTAATGATGCTGGCAGATGGCAATGGAGTTGCTGTCTTGCCCCCACGCACAAAATGTATTCAATTAGTTGCTATCTTTCTCACTATTCCCTTTCAAAGCCTTTCATACAATTTCCATGCCTCTTTGTCCAACCTTCATATCGCACATTTTGTGATCTCGGATCAGAGTTATGGCCAATATTGTTTTTTGCTGAATTGAAGTTGACTCAAGTTGACATGTTGTTGACTAGCTGCTCTATCTCAGCATCTTTCACACACTCTGCGAAATTGGTAGCAACTACAACCACAACTACAACTACAACAAAGTACAATAGCAACAGGTGGTAGCCAGCAAACAGCTTCCAATTGCCAAAAACTGCCAAACTGCTGTCAATTGGCAATTGCCATGCCAGTTGCCATTGGCCATGTCGCACGTCGCTCATTATACGGCCAAGCTATATGGACTTTACTTTGGTATATTATTGTTGGTTATTTCGATTAATCGCACAAACCAGCTTGCAGGCAAACTATGCATGCATGTAACTAAGATACCCTTTAAATAATGTTGAATATTTCGTTAAAAAGTGAACACGAAAATGAACTTATTTAAATAAAAGGTTTTTAATTTGTTTTGAGTTTGTTATAGAGCATATAAAGCATACAAAATCTATTGCATGGCGACAACGTCCCCTACAAAACTTATCCATCTACTTCAACTTAAGATACAGCTTCAAATCAAATTATAATCAATGTAGTTGTATGTGTGTGGCTTGTCTAGCTACTTGTCTCACTATGACTCTCAGTTTTAGTTTTCGTTTTTTTTGTTAACATGTATGTCTCAACGTTTGATTTTTCATTTCGATTTGCTGCCTGGCATTTTCAAGTTTAGTTTTTTGTCTTAATTGGTTTGGCTGATAAGATGTGTTCATGTTGTGTTTGCCGTTTTGCTCGCACATATCTGTTGATAGCCGTCTCGGATTTGGGTCCAACCATTCACTCTGGCGCCCAATAAGCTTCCAATGCGATTAGCCAAGGCAGTCAGCGGTGGCTAATGAGCCGCATTTCAGCTGTTGCAACGGCTGTTGCCTCCTGTTGCGCATACGCAGCGTTGTCCCAACGGCATTTATGCATGGTCCATTCTAGACTTATTTTTGCATAATTCTTTCATTAGTCAGACGTCGTTTAGCTTTTTCGAAAGTCGAAGTTCAAGTTTTAGCTCAATGCGCGGGTGCAGCAAAAACTCCAGCCATAATATAAACACGTCACCAACACGCTGCACACTCGGACTTTTGAGACAGCGCGCGCAACACTAACCAATGACACTGGCTTCAAAACTTATACGAAAAGCAATTGATTAAGGGGAGCGAGGTAGAAAAAAAATAATGACATATCATTTAAAATGATTTATTGCCATGTAGTTTTATAATCTTATTTGCAGCTTAGTTAATAAATTGGTTTTAAAAGTGTTTGCTTGGGTTGCAATCGCACGACAATTTTGTAAAAACTATCTAAGCGATAACAGTCGGTGTGTTAATGGTTATATGGGACTAAGTGTATCGATAACAGATAGTAATAAATTACTTAAATAAAACTAGAAGTCGATATCAAACACGTATGAGAGTGTCGATTGTTTAAATCAACAATCTATTAACAATAATCACAAATAAAATTATTTATCAATTGTTTTTATTTGACAACTAACCTCGATAACTAGCATCGATAACAATTCTATTCTGAATTCAGTCACGATTAATCCACTAACTGAGAAGCCAGTGTCATTGTAGAATAAGCAGAATTTTCAGCATTCATTTAAAATATGAGATAAGCGATTCGTGTGTGAGTGCGCCACATTTTGGCATCAAATTAAGTGGCACAAATCGATCAGCGCCAGACCTACAGCTAAACAATGTGTGCTGTCTCTGTGTATGTGTGTGTGTGTGTCTATGTGTGTGGGCTTGTGCTTAAAAGACAAAAACAAACATAACTTTCAACTGTTGCAATGTGTCAACGCAACTGGCCAAATGCCAAAATGGCTGTAAAAGCCTAGAGATCTGTTTATGTGTTGTCTGCAAAAGGGGTGGAGGGCAGGCCAATGCATATGGGAGGGGTGAAGAGGTAAACTGTTTACTCGCCTGCAGGCGCCAACTCTTGCGCCTTTGTTATGCAAATGTTGCAAAAAAATAAAAAAACAACACCCAAAAATTACTATAAAAAAACTGCAAAGAGACACGTATGTGGCTCGCATTTGTAGCAACACTAAGCTGTCCCCCCCCCCCCCCCCACTACTTACCAACCCGCTCGTATTGCCACACAGAGCACTTGCATTGCTGTTGTTGTTGTGATTTTTTGGTTTTGGGCCAGTTTCACGATGCGAATTCAAATTTTGTTTTTTTATTATATGCGCTGCATTTGCCTTAAATATTTTGGCATTTGTGCGCATTCATTTTAATTTTTCCCAATCGCTACGAAGACTTTGAGTATGATTTTTTTTTTTTTGCTATGCTGCATTTGGAGTTTGAGGTTTTTCGGTTAGCTGTTTAACCGGTTGCTGGATTTTGCTTGTTTCTCCCCTGTCTCATAATTTGGTTTGCTGTTCGCTGTTTTGCTTTGCCTAATACGTGACTATCATGTCATAATAGCGAATTATTAGAATTTAATGCGCCTTTTTGCCACAGACGGCTAGAAGGCAGTCAGCAGGCAGCAGATGTGACTATAGCCACTAACACCACTGAACCACTGAGCCACAGAACCACAGTCCCATATATTTATTCAAGCCTAAAAAACAAAATCGAATAAACTGGGTCAACAACAACTGTTTGCCAGACTCGTGCGGAGGATTTGAAACTGCATCAATGAATGAAGCTGAAGACTTATCCAAGAATTGTTAGATAATATATGTAATGTTTAAGTTATTCTCTATAGATTTGAGATGAAGTTTGTGGAAGAAGGATGATGAAATTCTTATTCTTTGTTTCAACCATATTTAGATTATCATTTCAGATCTGCCAATCCATAAATAAAGTTTACTTAAATTTCTCTCACAGTTGATAAAAATAGTCCAGTATTTATAACAAAAACACATTGAAAGAGTATATATTTAAGTGAAAGATTGCTTTTTAATGGGCGTAGCAACGCTTTCGCCAGCCAATCGATTTCATATTGCTTGTTATCGATTGCTAAACGGGCCGCAACTGATTAGTGGCATGAATATTCATATCTCACGCTCAAGATCTTTTGTGGCTTGTGCTGCTGCTGCTGCTGCTGTTGCTCTCTAATCATGATGATTATTCGAATTGCGCCAGCTTGGCAGATTATTTATGTTAACTGCCCAACCAACAACTGCTTTGTTGTCGTGGTGTTGGTGGTTTTGGGACGCGCATTATGTCTTGATTAAGTATACGCCGCGTGCTTATTGATTTAGTTTCACCTCAAAATTGCGCTTTTCACGCTTAAGTCGTGGTTAAAACCTAAGAGGAGGAGGGGTAGTTGCTAGGAATCAGCAATTGCTTGGGAAACACCTGCAGCTGCTGCTGTGACTTAGATCTCAAGTTTCAGGTTGCAGCAGCAGCAGCAGCAAAGCTTGCAACTCCATTCGAATTTTCCACAAATCGAATCAACTGAAGTGACGTTTACATTTTCACACTTTAAAAATTGTGTGCTGTTGTTGAAGTTGTGCTTAATATACCCTGTAATTACTTTTTTATTTAGAAAAAATTCTTTTAATGGCAAAAAAAAGATTTAAATTTTGTTTGGCTTAAGATAAAATTTTTAAATCACTTAAAGGGCATCAGTTAGTCGATCATTCCCAACCCACATTTATGTTTTATAAACTTATATTTTGAGCATTTTTATTTTGTTCAACTCTGTTTATTTTTTTTACATTTGGCTGCATTTTTGACTGCTCTTGACAACTTGCAACAACTTGCAAACTGCAGTTGTCTGCCCATATTTGGAGGGGTGTTTGGCAAACGAAGGAATCGGAGGGGCGGCAGCATGCTTGCATGTGTTGTCAACGGGGGCGTCTCTTTTTGAGTTTTATTTTTTTGGGTCCCCATATACATACAAACATACATGCATACATACAAACACACATATGCACATGCTTGTAACGAGCTGACAAACGGGAATCTTTTTGGCGAGGCGTTAAGTTTCATGTAGGTATTGATTTCCATTTGATTTGTTGACGTGTGCATAAAAACCAACCACTCTGCCCCCCTCTCTCCCCACAAACAACTGACAATATTTCACAACATTTCACCTCATTAATCAAACAAAATGCAAAAAGGGCACCGAAACCGAAAACCAAGTCCGAATACGAATCCAAGGTTCCTCCAACTGTGTTGTTTGGTTTGGAATTCTGTTTATTTATTTATTTTTTTGGTTTTTTTCGGCATATTTTTGGCAAGTGTCAGCAAGCAGCTTTACAGTTAGGCTCGTTCGTTGACTTTTTAATTGATTAAAATGAGAAATCGTTACGATTTGTGTGCGCTGATTGTGCGAATGATTTTCCAACGAGGATCTGATTTCACACAAAACAAAAATACAAAAAACCTATACAAACAAAGTCGAGATGAAGTTTTCTCTGTGTGTGTGTGTGTGTGTGTGTGTGTGTGGAGAGAGGTCACACTGGCAAATTTGCCATTGTTCGGTATCATAATGACAAGTGAACGGCGGAGGCCCTATAGAAAGAGGGCACAGGAAATGAAATTCGATACTTTCAATGCGAAATGAAAACAAAAAACGAAATAAACGAATACAAAAAAACCTTGGCCAGGTCGCCAAAACTGACCAAATAATAAGCAATAAAAATTCCGCATGGATTTTTGGCTTATGTGAAGATTTATTGTCGGCTAAGCGGCTTTGATGAGTTTCGTGGACATTCAATGCCCGTTGGCCTGGCCGCGATTGGCCTCTAATTGTGTCCTTTTTGAATGCAACTGTTTCGCATATTTGCAGCAATGCAATAGAATCAACTCTCTCTCTCGTTTCTCAGCGACCTCTTCCCCATCTCCCCCCTCCCCGCCGCTTTTGGCATTGCATTTTCCTTTGCAGCGCGCTGACAACTTTTGTACATTTCTTGCTAAATTAACTGAATTTCTGACCCAGCGCAGGACGAGACAACTGCCCAAATCAAACAAAACAAAACACAAGAGGCAACAAAAAAAAAAAAAAAAACACCGAACAGCAGAAGAGTTCCATACACAACAACAAAGCCGAATCGTTAAGAGTCCAAAGATCGCATAACTCGCACCCTCACCCCACCCTGCCTCACCTTCCATCAGCCAGCAGCCTGATCGAGACTGCAGCTCTCAACTGTAAATTTCCAAAAAGAACCAAAAGCCGAAAGTTTGCGTCGGCATCGAAGCTGCTGCAGCTGCAGCTGTGACTGCGACTGTGGAGTGTGGGGCATGCAGCGGAGTAAGGAAGGAAGGATGGGGGGCAAATATGCGCAAACTGCTTGATGTCCACTTAAAAGTGTCAACGTGAAATTCTTGGCTGCCCAGTGCACAAAAAAGTGAGTGTTGCTTGGTCGCGAGCCTCGAGGATTGGGTGAAGTCTGTGGTGTAGTTGGTGGAGCCGGAGGAGCAGGCAGTTGTATTGTTGCTGCTGCGGTTGTGCTGTGTTCTCTGTGGTCGACTTCTGTTTTTGGGCTACGCTAAAGCGAAATTGAAGCAATTTAAGCCACTGCGATCTTGCCAATGAGCTTCAGGAGAAAATATAATGAAAAAGAAAAAGTATAAATTTCGGAGACATTTTTGAATAACTAAAAAGATAACGAAATTCTAGACCATATAGAGTTTGCTAACCTTAGTATATAATAAGTTAATTATCATATGAAATCAACAGATAAAAACCTCGATAAACCCGCTTAAGTTCAGCTGTAGGGCATTTACATTTCGTCTTCAAAAGTCGAGCTAAGTTTGTGCTAAGCACTTTGTTTTTATTGCCTTCCCTTTTTTATACCCTGTAATCATTAACAAAATGCCTTTAGAAAAAAGGTGTAATCGAATTGTGTAATTAAATGTAAAAAAAAAAAACAAAGAAATCTTCTTTCTTTATTTTTAAGTACAGTTGCAGCCCGGCTAGCCATGATGATCGAAACTGAGTCATGTGGTAAAACGAACTATTTTTGTCTCAAGATGATTTCAATTCATATAATCACTTCTTACGTAGACTTGATATCTTTTAATATCAGAAGCAAAATCATTTTGATTACAATGTCAAGCAAAGCTTCAATAGTTTTAAATAAGTTCCACAAATATATATTTTTTTTTACAGGATATGTCTAGGTGACGCTTCTCTCTCAACGAGCATTATTGCTTGTTCTTTATTTTCTTGAAACTTTTTTTTGGGAAGCTTTTGTTATTTTGGCAGTTGAATTGCGCCTTTCGCCAAACCATTCGGCTCATTTATCTCAAACTTTTCTTCTTTCATTTCGGCTGCAGTTTTGTCTGGCACTGGAGGTGGCTTGTAGCTTTTTTTTTTCATTTTCGTTTTGTGGCTTGTTGTTTGTTGTTGTTGCTGCTCTGTTGCGGGCCAAAGTTGCAGCATTTCGAGAATTTGGGTTGCTCCTTTTTACTTTGTGTCTGCCTATTTGTGTGTGTTTATATGTGTGTATTGTGTGCATTGGTGTGTGTGCGCATTGGCATTTTGTTGCTTTGTTTTGTGGGCAACAAAAATATCACACGAGTATAATTGAGTTTGACACAATAAATTGCTCATCGCGGGCAAGAACTGGACCCCAGATCCCAAGATCCAACTACCCAGCGCTACAGTAGGAGAATGAGGTGCTTCGTTGCTGCTGCTGTTGTTGTTGTTGTTATCGCTGACCTTTAAAGCCGCTGATTTATAAATTGATTCTGTTTAACTTTGTGGCACAGCGGGTTAGCTCCTTAGGGCTTCTTGTACGCGAGAGTCTCTGATTCCACGGACTTCGACTCTGACTTGGAATCTGACAACGGCAGCCAGTGCCTCCCATTTGCATTCACTGACAACTGCTGCCTCGTTTCATTTGGCACATTAACACGTTTTTTTTTCCTTCTTGTTTCGGAGTCTTTGCATACCGCCTCATTTCTCGTTCTCAATCTCTTTTCACCTCCCCCTTTTACTTAACGCTCTAATCAAATTATTTTAATAATATTCCTCTTGTTTCATGATTAATTACATTTTATGGTTATATTATTAAGGAACTTAAACCCTGTTTTCATTGTCAATCCTTCAATCAATCCGTTTTTTGTAACTTTATTAGTCTTCTGTAAAGCTCTGAAAATGTTTGGGATCTATTTACTTTTAAGTTAAACCTCATATTCAAAAGTATTTCTTAGAGTGTATCATAGCTTTCTTTCTCTCTCTCTCTCTGTCTCTCTTTTTTTATCTCATCGTTGTTTGATGCCTATGCGCTGCTTTAATGAGCAGCCAACTGCGTTTGACATTGATGACAACTACGACGGCACGAATATTTCAATTAACTGACAGGCCGCCGAAAATGACTGAGCATCAAGCAATTGACCGTTTATCCCCTCGTTTCTCGCCTGCAGCTTCCTTAAGCTTTAAAACTGAGCGACTGCCTGACTGTCAGCGAGCATCAAAGAGCGACAACAACAGCGATTGTTGCTGCCTGTTGATTTTGTTATTTCCGCTGGCGAATGCGCAATGCGATAAAATGCAAATCTTTTTTGATGCTAAAAGGACAACAACAACAACAAAAGCTTTAGCAACAGCAGCAAAATCAAAAAACAACAAGCAGCTGGCAAAACAATGGCTGCATGTTGCTGCGTGATGCCAGCAACATCAGCAGCAATAGCAGCAACAGCATCACAAGATCTTCACTTGCAGCTTTGTGTGTGTGTGTGTGTGTGGGAGGGGGAGGGGGGAGAAATCCTGAGCTAATCTTCATCAGCCGCCGTTTGTAGTTGGCATTGGATTCTGCGGTTTTGTGCGCAAAGTGTAAACTCACACAAATCCCTAGACACACTACCAATCAAAGGGGGCATTGAGTACGCAGCAGGGAAGGGGAAAGAGTGGAGGTGTAGTTGAGTAAGAGAAGAAGAAGAGGAAGAAGAAGATGGTGCAGCTTTATCTGCTCAATAGATGGACATTTGGATAGATTGTTCTTGTTTAGCTTTGACGGTTGCCCCCGGTTGCCTAAACCCGAATACCCCTAACCCTAACCTTAAACCCCTTCTTTACTCTTTTGTGAGTTCTGGCATTATGAGATTCGATCATAGCATCTGCTGCTGCTGCTGCTGCTTGCTGCTTGCTGACTGTTACTTTGCTCCTTTTGGGCTGGCTTGGTGGTGTGTCATGTCCAAATTGTTTGGCCACAGTAGCTGCTGCTGCTGTTGTTGTTGTTGTTAATGTTGCTGTTGTTGCTGTGTTGCAGCTATTATTATATTTTAATGGGTTCGCCTTTGTGCGGGAATTGAGTTTTGGTATCTGTGGATGGGTTAGATGGATGACTGCCTGGTTGTGGTTGTGGATGTTCATCCACAATGCATCTATTGGCCAGAACATTACCATTATATGGCCAGAACATTGCGCGTGTTTCATTATGCGACGGCGTTTGTATAATACCCTGTACAATTTATTAATATGCTAGGAGAGTATGATAGGCAGCAAGCAGATTGGGAAAAGTCAGGTATCATCTAAGATTCATATAAGTATAGTGTAAGAATCGTACAAAAATATCTATTTAAATGTAACTTAAAAGAATTTAAAGCCTGGCATTGCGTTTCAGCCCAAAACGTGGCTACTTTAATGAGTATCTGCTTGTAGATAATTCTTTCCTAGATAACTTCTACTTGTTGTTACTGCTGCTGCTGTTTGCTTGTCAGTCTTTAATGGCTGGCATCGGGATATTGGCATTGGTATTGGGCTTTGGGATTTGTTGAAATACAAGCTGAGCGAAAACAGATCAAACATTAAAGACTAGAATAAAGCAGAGCAAAGAGTGCAGACTCGCAGCAACAGCACACATCTTTCACATCTCTCTCTCTCTCATATCGCTCATATTTTTTCTTTTTTTGGTGAGGGGAGCGGCGCCATTGCAACTTCACAAACGTATCGAATTACATTTGGCGGCGGCGCATCTTTTTTTCTTTTGATGCAATGCAAGAAGGGCTCCATACATACTCTACATATATGTATGTGTGTTTGCATCAAAAGCGGCGCTTGAGCTGCCTAATAATCATATTCCAGTTCAAATCGCAGACTCCTGCGCTAGCGGAACCGGAAATGGCCAGTGCCAAACAAAAGACTTAGGCAACGAACTTGTCTGGCCATAAAAAACAATCTCTTTATTGTGCAGAGTTGTTGATGATGCGCATTCGTTTGGCGATTGCGATTGCGACTGCGCCAATCATGTCGGCAATTAGCAAAAGCCCGCCCCTCTCTGTCGCCTCGCTGCTGCCTCTCTGCTTCCAGTCAACGCAGTTTTTCGTTTCAGCAATTATTTTCGCATTTGTTGGCCACTTGAATGCTAATGCGAACTGAGCCTGAGCCAAGCAAATGGAGTGATTGTATTCGTGTGTGTGTGTGTTTGAGTGTGTGTTTATGTGCATATTTAGAACGAGTTGGGAACGAGCTTATTAGTGCGCGGCACATTGCAATAAATTTTTGGACAATAATCAAGCGTGCGCTACAATAAAAAGCGCACTCGCAACTTCAAAGGATTTGCCAATGTGTTAAACTGACATGCAAGATGGAGTCGGTGAACCAGGCAAGAAATGTTGACCAGGTCTTAAGAGTTCTGATGCTCGCTGTAAGCCATAATTCCGAACAGCTGAACACTTGCAAAAATTGTACAGAATTGGGAAACGTAAAAAATTTAATCAAGCTTGTTTGTCAATCAAAATCCTTGTATTAAAGGATTAAAATAGTTTTTGAGTAAAATTCAAAGTTAGATACTTGATTAAGAAATAATTTACTGAATACTTCATTTCCAATTTTGAAACATATTTTTTTCGAGTGTGTTTTACGCCGTGATTATTAAGCAAAACTCCAAGCTGTTGGTGATGATGACGACGTCCTCGTAGGCAGTGCCCGGCCAGTCAGTTTAACGTCAGCAAAATGAACGGGGAAACAAAGAGAGTGGTGTGAGAGGGTGGGGGACAGAGAAAGAGCGTCAAGGAGGTGCGTATATTGCTCAGAGTCCGTCGTCTCTCGCCCCCATAACTGACACTTGCAATGAAGACATTAGCCGCTAATGGAATTGTTATTAAGCCTCAAGTCGAAGCGCGCTCTCGTCTTTGGCTTAGTCTGCTCAAGACACAAGTTGATGGCGGCTTTAATTTTCTCATCAGCGCGCTGAAATAAAATTATTATTGTATTTCATTTTGATGCTTTTGCTGCTGTTGCCGTTGGCAATCCTCAAGAAGAATTTCGCCAGCAGCAGCAGCAGCAGCATGTATTCAGTTTTGCTTGGCAATGGCATTGGCAATGGCGTAATCTCAATCGCAATCGTCATCGTCATCGTAATCGTAATCGCTTTATTGTGCGCTCGATACATTGACAAATTATAAAGGCATAAGGAATTCATCTGCCTGCCTCGCAACTCAATTCTTATTACTATGACTGATTGCGTCTTATCACGCATCTTTAAATAAAAAGGCTCGCAAATCATTTGTTTTATAATCAGCTGGACCCAGTTGCAGCCCAGAAAAAGAGCCAGGACCAGTTTTATAAGATAATCCACAATTGAAATCCCTTAAGAAACTCTGAAGTCAGGAAAACATTTTCGAAGTTTCCGGCTTTTTGGGAATATGTTCGGATAGGGTATAATTGAGGTACATGCCCCTATGTGCACCGCCTTAAGCCATAAAATGTGTGCGGCTAGCTCTCGTCACTGGTGTGTGGTGTGGCGTGGCGTGGCGTGGTTGTTGTTTTGGTGGCGCTGCCCTGTTTAAAAGCTGTCGAAGTCCCGATTTGACAGCACAAGTGAAAAATGTCCAAGCCTTGTCTCTCTGCACAACGCTGTGGAGAACAATGTAAGGAACGGCAAGTACGTATACGTGCGCATAGTTAAGACAGAGCCACACAACCACACAGAGCAAACCACTCAAGCACACACAGCCACACAGCCACTTAAATGGCTTTAAAAATAAACCCAACGGGCCTGCAATGTTTTGTGTTGTTGTTGTTGTTTTGGGCCTATAACAAATTAAGGCTTTTCACTTTCTGCCAACGTCGCAACAACGTTGTCTGTCGAACACACCCCAAAAAAGGGAACGATGGAGAGAAGCGGAGAAGTGCGACGGTATGAAGAATGCTGCGTGGCCCAAATGAATACCTAGGCGAGAGCAGCAACCCATAATCATCATCACAAGAGAATTTCAATGTTGTTACTCTTGTTGCAGTTGAAGCTGTCGAAGCTCTGATCCTCCAGCTAAAACTCTAGGGTTCCAGGTGCTGTAGCTTAGCTCAGCTTAGCTTGCTTCTTTTCTTATTTGTATTGGCTGTAATATGAATTGACGCGTCTACTAATAATAACCAACCAACTCCACAAATAAAACGTAATGTTGTGACCAAAAAAAAAAAAAAATAAAAACTCGAGAGAAACAAATTTTCAAGTCGAACTTCTCATGATCCAATGCAATTGATAGCAAGGAGAAGCTGAAGTCGAAACAGACAAATGGAAACACAGTCGAACCTCTTTTAAGAAGACCAATAAGCATAGAGATTTTGAAGTATGAACAAAAATAAAAATATAAATTTTATTCAAAGCACAATTCATTTTATACAAATTTGTTTTTATAAAGTTCATCTTTGTTAGACTTAGTGAAGTTTGACTGTAGCTTTACTTTGAGTGTGGAGCAAATAATGATAATGACGACAGCAGTTAAAGGGCTCGAGGGATGCAGCCCAAAGAGGTGTGTTGTTGGCAAGAAATCAGAAACAAATAAATGAGTTCATGCAACGTCTTTGAAATGAAGACAAAGTGGACGTCGCTTGGTTTCTTCTCGTTCCTTGCCGTTCGTTCTTGCCGTTGCACCAATTCTCCAACTGCCTCTTCTTGTGCTTTGCCTGCTGCGTCTGCAAAACGTCTAGAATTTGTTTGGCAACCTTCAACAGAAATAAAAATTGTGGCAACAAGGCGGCCACCGCCTATCGTCGACTCAGATTGCAAAGCGCGACAACACAAGCACACAGAACGGTGCCGGGTGGTGGTGCAGCATGTAGCAAAAGATCCTTTGTTTCTGCGTATGTGGCATGCCAGTTCAAGAGTTCAGCTACGTTTTTGCCACCTACCTTTGAAACATGTGCGAATAGCAGGCAAGCAAGCAAGCAGCAGCAGCTACACCACAAGACTCTTGCCTTGATCTTCACCTTCTCACTCTGACAGGGGCGTGGCTGCCACTTTTGCTTTTGCCCCCTCCTGAATAATCTGAAAATTTAATACCCTGTCTATAAATGTCTGACTGAAAATCTATTTTCTCTTAGCATATTAAAATTGCATAAATTTTCCAATACTTACTTTATGATCCCTAAAATATCTACTTACGTTACACATTGCGTGACACAATTATAATACTTACTACCTGCATGTTAAGGGTATCGAAAATAAGAAAACAACTGCAAAAATAATAATAATAATGAAGGCGTTCTCTCGGCAATCCATTTCCATTTCCAGGTTTCCTTCTCTCACTCTGCCAAATGATTGCCAACCTCGTCGACGTGCAACATATCTACAGTCCTTTGCGGTTGGTGGTTTGTTGCCTGCGGCCCATTGAAACGTTAATGGAAATTAATCACAAACACAACAGCAATTTGTAACCCCATGTTGAATGTGGTAAGTTCTCTCAACTTGTTATTTTGTATTTTGTATTTTTTTTTTAAGTATATTTCATATTTATTTTTGATTTCTTTCGCTATTACAAACTATATCTTAATGCTGTTATACATACATCTATTGGGAAAATATATGATATTATATATTTTACAGCTTTGCTAGATCGTACAAAGAAAATTACACAAGTAGCATCACACAAAAAGTGAAAAATAACTTAAGAACTACAACTTAACAATCTAAATAACATATTTTACTTAATATCGTATATCATTTATCGTATATATACTACGTATTTGTTTATATATTTAATACGCTTCGTGCTAAAGTATGGAAAAACATTTACAAGGGCTCTCCAATGATTACTAAAAACAACTTTTTACAAATTCCTTCAACTCTCGATACCTCTCTCCTCGTGCTCCTTCATCTCTTGGTATCTCAGTTGATTATTTTCTTTATTTTGATAATGCGATATCATGTGGTGTTATGGGGAATGGGAATGGAGGCTGACATGCAAGCGTTTCATTTCCTTCAACTTCTTCTTCTACATCATCATCTTCATTCCGATTCTAAATGGTAATGTTTAATGGTTTAAGTGCACTTGGGTTCGTTTAGTCGCGTTTCCTTTCGTTTCGATTCGTTTCTTTTGCTAAAAAAAACTAGTTCTAGACTTCTATGCTTAAGCTCTACATATTTATACGTAACTACATACTACTACTTATTACGTACTACGTTATGGTTTACGTCTTTCTTTTTTTAAGCTCTAAAGAAATGCTTACAACGTATGGCTGGCTTGGTTGTTGTTGTTGTTTATGTTTTTTGTTTTGTTTATCTGTTGGCCCTGTTGGCGCTTCGAGGCGGCTGCATCGGCCAACCAAGCGTATTTTTTCAGAGAGTCTTTGTTGGCTTTGTGGTCGTTTAGACTATATATATACTATATGTACATGTGTGTTGGAATGTGTGTGAGTGTGTATGTTGTGTTGTTGGTATGTTGATATGCCTAATGAGATCCCAGCAAACACTTTATGGTGGCATTAAAAATCAAAGGAATAGCTGAGCTTTATAACAGTGCAATTTATGGTATTTCAATTAGAATTGGCATTAGAAAAGTTTTATTAAGGTATAAAAATTATGAAAAAAGCTTGCAACAAATTCAAAATAAGAAGTGTTTTTCGGAGACCTTTATATATGAATGTGTATGTGTTTCTTTGTGTGTGCATAGGGTGGTTTGTGTGTTTGTTATTTTGGGGGTTTGGGTGGTGCAAGTAATACTATTTATGCATGTACAGGCTGCGCTCCATTCGAACTCAAGTCTCTGGCACTAACTAGAACTAATTTTCTAATCTCTAAAATGGTGATCACACAAATTTGGGGAGGTTTTCATGCAGTTTGTAGATTCTTCACATACGTGTGCCCACATTTGCACGCTGCGTGGGCTGCGGGGCGTGGCGGGGCAGGGAGACATGTGACATGTGAGTCGCCGGTCCACCCAGTGGTGAAATCGATGGTGAACGCGTTGCAAGTGGAGATAATGAGGGTGAAAACGATGGTGACATGGCGGATGAGGTGCTAAAGCCACCACTAGCCTCATGGCCAATAGGTGAGCGTGGCAAGCCTGTCATGGCGAGATGTGGTGGCAAACGTAAACCACCCGGCAGATTTATCGCACGTGGTGCAACATTTGTCAGCAATGGGGGTGGTATATGTGTGGGTGGTGGCATTGCTTTCATCACCACACTGCCTGCACCTGTTGAGGAGTGGGTGGAGTGACCCATGGATTGTTTGCTCTTAACACTTCCACTGTGCCCGCTATGCTCCGACATGGTGTCATCCTTCAGTCTTGCAATCTCGGAGAAAACGTGCGCCAGTGGTTGATACTGTGGTCCCCAATCGAGCAGATAGTCCCAATTGTAGCTGCCCGTCAACTCCTCTTCGCTGTGCACTATTGAGCTGAGGGAACCACCGACATTGCTGCCACCAACGACAACAGGCACAGGAACTGGAACCTCACCATAACTGGCCATCACACCATGTCCATGACCATGACCCACTGTACCAATGCTGCCCGCTGTTGTGGCTGCATCATCAGCACTGCTGCCACGCTCGGAACCTGCGCCTCCGGCAACATCGTTCAGTTTGGCATAGATGAGATTCGTGATATCCGATCGAGCAGTTGCGTCTTCATCGAACATGTGGAGTGTAGGCATTGGCATTGGCATTGGCATCGGCATTGCCATTGGCATTGTCATGGGCATTGGATGACTGGAGCCAGCCATACTGCTAGCACCGCCTCCTGTACCACCACCGCTGGGATCATGATCCACAATGCCCAGACGCGCAAGATACTCTTGTGTATTCTGCACAGATATATCGGAGATGCGTCCATCGTCGCTGCCAGCTCCAGCGCCTGTGCGATGACTCATCGGACCTTCATTGATCATTCTTATCTCCTCATCCTCGCCATCGTCCTCGGCGGAACCACGTCCACTCGAACCCGACTGTTCCGAACCGGATAGCTCTGATGTCGTCGCTGCACCTGAGCTGCCGGCGTGTGGCCCAAATGGTGGTATTTCATCATATTTGGGTGGAGCGAACTGACCAGAAGCAACCGCACCACTTGCACCACCGCTTGCCGAACCTCGTATGGGCATTGTATCGAAGGCACTGGGATCCACATAGCTATTGGAGTTGCCGACACCCACCTGTTCATTGCTCAAATGTGGTTTGACCGCATTCCGTTGTGGTTTCCTACTGCGCATGTGAATGAAGAGGAAGATTCCCGCGGCGGCGCACAAGATTAGAAGCAGTGTGACCAGCACAGCCACAATCCAATCACTGGGACCACCCGAAGAGGAACCACCACCACCACTAGATATATCACCACCAATCGAAGCTAGATTTGTATTGATATGTGCAAGTGAATCAAGTGCTATTTCAACCACGCTCATATTGGTCAGAGAGTTATGGCGTCCTGAGCTGGCAGATACAACCAGACTGATGTCGCGTCCATTATCGTTATCGATTAGGCTGTCATCGAGCTTGCGTTTGATTAAAACTGCACCACTGCTGCGATTAACCTTGAAGTGACTGTGGGGTGCACTTAATTGATACACCACACGACCATCCGCACCGCTATCCGCATCGGTAGCTCGCACCTGACCCACAACAAATCCCAAAGGTAGTGCAGTGGTTGCCGGTAGCACAAAGCGATAGGTTCGCTCTGTAAATTGCGGTGTGAATTCATCTCTTGATTCAATCTCCACACGCAGAGCCACCCGAGCACTTCTACCACCCATATCGCTGGCTCTCAACTGCAGATTATAACGTTGCCATTGCTCGTAATCGAAGACAGCCGCCGAGCTAACGATGCCACTTGTTGCGTCCACTCTAAACAAACGCCAGGAGGTGTCATCGTCTTCCGCGGGAACGAGACTATAATTCAGCTGACCAAACGGACCACGATCCAGATCACTAGCGTGAGCACGAAATATGGAACTACCAACGGGTTCATTCTCACCCAGAAAGTGTACGTACTCGCCCAGAGGAAATTGTGGTGCATTATCATTCTCATCGTGCAGCGAGAGTTGAAAGGGCTGTAAACTGCAAAGTGGGCGTGGCTGATGACAATCACAGGCGCGTATAATTAACTCATAGCTAATTGCACCACTATCGTAATCTAGACGATTGTTGACAAAGAGCACACCACTAACCAAATCAATGGTAAACATATGCTCATCATTGCCCGAACTAATGTCATAGACTACCTCTGAATTTGGTGTATTCTCTTGATCTGCATCCACAGCAACTATTTGAGCAATTGAATACCGTAAGGGAGCTAGTTCACTTATCTCAGCCTCATACTTTGCATTGGGTTCAAAAACAGGTGCATTGTCATTGGCATCTAGCACGCTGACGAAAACTGTGATACCAGCTGACGAATTTGAGTTGAAACTGTAACTAGTTCCAACTGTATTTCCTTGAATCAGTTGCAATTGCAGCTTGTATAGATCGTTGCGCTCGCGATCGAGTGGTTTTACCAGCACTATAGCCTTAGTAGGCAGCAGTTCAAAGGCACCCTCCTCGTTGCCTGTGGATATGCTGAATGGCTGATCTTTGACGTCTTGACCGAGCTGTAGCACTACCGATCCGAGTGTTGCTGCTTCGCTTATTTGTGCTCGATATTGAGTTTGCAGGAACTGAGAACGTCCGGTAGCACTATCTCCGGGTTGCACTCGCAGCAATGTTCTGCCTATAAGTTGCGGCTTTCCCGCATCCCTGGCCACAATGTTGACAAAATAATCGCCACTGCTGGAGACGGCAGCGGGTAGATGACTCATGTTGACGGAAACCACACCCGATGTGGCATGTACACTAAAACCACTAGCTGGTGGGTCGATTTGATAGCTTATCTGCGAATTACGACCCTCGGCATCTGCATCAGTGGCATTGACCGTCAACAGTTCCACATCCATTGAGGAACTATCGACTAACTCTGAAGTTGCAGGAAGTAGTGCAAAATAAGCGGGTGGTTTTTGTGCCAAAAACATCGGTGCATTATCATTTTCATCGGCAACGCGAACCGTTAAAGTTGTTCGTGCTTCATGCGCTGCATCAGACGCTATTATTTCCAGTGGGTATTCCTGCTGCAGTTCGTAGTCCAAGCGACGCTTAAGCACCAATTTGCCACTATAACGATCTAGGCCGAAGAGTGCAAGGTTCTCCATTTCAACAGGTGAATCGCGACCCAAGCGATAGGTCAATGCTGGATAGGTGTCCACATCGTTTGCCGAAACGGATGCAATCACTGCGCCCAGCTCGGTGCCTATTAAGAGTGGGAAAGGGTAAAAGGAAATTGGGAAGAGACAATGGTTAAGTTGGGAATCGTTGGTTTTGTTCAAAATTGTTTTGTCTAACGCATTTAATAGTTCAATTCTTATAACTATTTCTTGGGAACTTACCCTCACTGACGCTGACAACATTGTTGGGTGGAAATGTTGGCTGATTGTCGTTGACATCCACAATGTGAACGCGTATCGTTGAGGTGCCCGTCATTTGTGGCACACCTTCATCTGTGGCAATGATTTTCAAACTGTAGACATCTCGTATTTCACGATCCAAGACTATATTTGTTCGCACTATGCCACTGAAAGCCGGCTCAATGACAAAAGCATTATCATGATTGCCATCCACAATGTGATAGCGCATCCTGGCGTTAGCACCATCATCCGCATCGAAGGCCTGAACCTGGGCCACAAAGGTTCCCTTGCTCTTTCCTTCCCAGGCAGTGGCAACAAATTGCCGTTGCGAGAACTGTGGACTATTATCGTTTTCATCCTCTAGCTCAACTACTAATTCCGCGTAGCTGGATAGAAATGGTGGCTCTGTGGTGCGAGCCACAAGTACAAGACGCAATTCATGTGGCTGTGTAGCAGCCAATGGGAACGAAGAGCTCGGCAAGGCTCGCTGACTGCGAGTACTATTTGAATTCTGAACTTGTTCGAGTTGTTCCTGCTGGTTCTCTGGTGTCTCCTCATAGTGCATGGCACGTCCGCGACTCAACGCTCCCATTGTGGGCGTGGAAAAGCGATCGTAGTCTAGCGGGGCAGGATTTGCAACGAGTATTTCACCAGTATGGGAGTCAACGATAAAGGTACCCTCATCATTGCCAGCACCGAAAGAAAACCTAAGTTTCTGTCTTCTGCCATCGCTTCGAATGGCACCCACTTGGAGTAGTCTTGTACCCGCGGGAGAATTCTCTTTAAGCTTCCCTCTATACGTTTCATTTTGGAAATGCAATAGAGGTGCTGCAGGACTCGCTTCTCCCACCAACAGCTCAATTAGTCCCACACTACTCTGCGGTGGATTACCCTTATCCCTGGCAATCACCTCCAGTTGGAGTAAGTTTCCCGTTTCGCTGGCTAAACTTTGTGCTGCACTCAATGCACCTGTAGTTGGATTTATGCGAAATTTACTCCTTACTGCTGCTGATCCGAGAACACTATCTGCTTTAAGAGCATAGAGCACTTCCCCATTTGCGCCCTGATCCGCATCGTGAGCCTGAATCTTTAACAGAGTTTGTCCTGGTTGAATGAGTGCTGGCACTTGACCAGTATAGGGATAACGCTCAAAAATCGGCTTGTTATCGTTTATATCCAACACATTGATTTGCACCGAAACGCTGCCGGAACGAACCTCATAGCGACCGCAATCGGTGGCAAGCACCATGAAGCTATAGCTGGACTGTAATTCGCGATCCAATTTTCTGTTGAGAAGAAAACATTATGTACAGAAAAGTCAATTAGTAAAGGATAAGTAGGAGAGCGAGTTAAGAGAGAGCTTTCGTCTACAGAGGTCTACGAGACAGGCTAAGAGAATGTTTCCTACTCTCAGATACCAACGAACCCCTTTTTACCTACATTCTAAAAAGAGCATAAAAATCATTTATTAAGACAGCAAAGTCAGTTTACTCATCGTTGGCGACACTAATTAGTTGCCCCCTGCTGCATAAGCGTAATCCTAGCCATAATTAGCCTCACGAAATGATGTGAAATTAATGCAGGAGGAACCGACTCTCCAGCTCAGTTCCGTTTAGAGGTATGTCTGGGTAATTAAGTCATTTGCTTGCCAACAAATATTGCCCGTTGAAATGATCCACACACACTTGTGCTTGCTTCTCTTTCTTTCTTTCTGTCTGTCTGTCTTTCTTCCTTGAACGTGGCTAATCTGACTGCAAGCTGCACGCTCTGTTGTGTAGATCCCACCCTCCTTAAGTCGACCATAATCGTGCGCTTCTTTATCGCCTGGCTGGGCAAGTGGCATTCTGGTATGTAGTATCTGCCACAAATAATAAACCAAAATGATTAAAATCCTAGCCACATACTAGTCCGAAAGGGTTAAGAGCAAGTTTCGCTGCTGTTCTCTCGGCAATTGCATGTCGGCCAATAAAACGAATTTAGCAAATTACGAGCTCATCCAGTTTCAGCTCAAGTTGTTCAGCTTTAGCTATCCATGTTGATGTCCAGACTCATTTTACCCTAACAATAGGGGTATTATGCGTGCTTGGCATGCAATTTGTATTGTTTAAATATTGTTAAGTGAGAAGCTATTCCCAATTAAGTTGACGAAAAAGAAATCCGACCAATATTTTTTAAAATTTGTATACTCTTATTAATAGTTTAAGGTTTTTCGGTAATCTAACCATACACCTGCCTTTAATTAATAAGGGTATTCTAACTTCGTTATCATGAAGTTTCGTTTTTTCTGGTTTTATGAATTGAATCTGTCAAAGTGAAGGCATGAGCTGAGGAAACATTCCGCGTTACGGAGACGACGTCGTCGTAGTTTTGTTCTTGTTGTCTATTTAAACAGCAACAACAACACAAAACGCTTTCAAAGGGTCAGTTAGCAGTTTTGTGTTGTTGTTGCTGCTGTTGTTGTCATTGTCGGCTGCGCTTGCTGATCAACAAACAGACAGATGGAGAGAGACAGACAAGAAGCTACAACAAGCGAGCCTAGAGTCGCTTGTCCAGCTTCGTCAGTCCGTCAGAGCAAGCAGCATAAAAAAAAAAATACCAGCTACAACAACAAAATTTAAGCTTGTTGCTGTTGCTGCTGTTGCCCCTCCACCCAATCCAATCCTGACTTTATTTAGCCCAAGTCCAAGTCCAAGAGCGCAACTGCAAAAGCGATCCAAGACTAACAACAACGTCACGAATTGTCTGTCCCGTCTGTCTGACTGTCCACTCTCTGTCTGTCTGTCTGTCTGTCCGACTGTCCATACTAGGCTGTCGCTCTACAATTCTTCTACCTCGCCATGTGGTGTCCTCTGTTCCTCTGTGTTCTAATCGTTGTTGTTTCAAGTTCTGTTTTGGTTCGCTTTAGGTTTGGCTTTTTTTTCTCCCTGTTCCCTGTTGCTGTTTGGTTTTGCGAGGATTTCGTTTTTATTGTTTGCCGACAATCAGCGCAAGATAAAAATTGGTACATGACAGCGGATCGCGTTCGTATAAATGGCCCAAACACTGACGCTACTGTCAACTCGAAAGAATTGCTTCCAGTGCCACAAACAAAAACTGTAGGATAAAAACTAAAATCCAAATCTAGAAAGAGAAGCGCTAAGCTGCAGCTGTGGGACTTGTGCACTTAAAAAAAAAACCTTTTCAAGAGCGTTCCATAATGTACAACTTATATCTTAGTTTACACGCTCATTTTTCCCTCAGTGTACAACTTGTTGATCAGGCCGGAACTGAGAGCTAGTAACGCAATTTTTACCACTCCCCTTCTTTAGTATCAGACGGAACAAGCAATTGTTGTCATCATTGATTGTCAATAAGCATAAATTTGCACCAGAGGGGGCCCCCAAGATCCCCTTTGGATCTCAAGTACACAGACCCTGTCCAGTCCATATAAGCCAACTCGAAGGAGAAGTAGCAAAAAAGTAGGGCCAATCCTTTTTGTGCGTATGCGTATTCAACACATTCACATAGACACTGAATGCTATTTATAGCTGTAGGGAGGATCGAGGGTTTCACAGTTTGTCGCTGCGTAGGATGTTCTTGTCTTGTCTGTCTGCCTGCCTTGTACTTGAATTCGCAATCGTCGTCGCATTAGTTTGCGGTTGTTATATTGAAGCGAAATTAAGTATTTCAATGTTTCAACTGTGTGTTGTCCTTGCGCACAGATCGGGCGAGTAGATAAGATGATTGCATTGCATTGAACCCAAGACAAACCGTTTCTACAATCAACTCTTGTGACTTGTGGCGCCACCTGGTTTTGTGTTGAAAACCTCTCGAAACTCTAAAACCTGCTAGATGTATAGTAAGTCGCTTATTATGTATTGCTTACCCGACTGTTGTTATTAGACCACTTTTGCTATCGATGGCAAATTGCCATTGCGTCTCATTGGCCAGTGAGTAGACTAATCTCATGTTAACACCCACATCCGCATCGCTGGCCTTAATCCGCAACACACTGGCACCAATCGCCGCATCCTCTGACACACTGGCCACATACTTGGAAAGCTCGAAACGCGGCTCATTGTCATTCTGATCCTCAACAAGAACGCTGATATTGCAATGACCCTGATGGGTGATGGGCTGACCCCGATCCGTTGCCTGCAGCTGGAGCGTGTAACGTGAGTGTTGCTCCCGATCCAACGAACGGGCGCTTAGCTCACCAGTGCGTGCATCTACGCTAAACTTGTTACCAAGATTGCCACCTTAAAGAAGAAAGTAGACGGAAGATTGGGTTAAGTTGAAAGATATAATATCTCTTTAATAAGTTTATGCATAAATCTTAACCCTGCATAGCCCAAACCCAGTCTTTACCTATTTTAACAAACAAAGGATTAATTTTCATGACCTCACTCACCTACTATACTGTAGACTATCTCCGCATTTGGACCCTCATCGGGGTCACTGGCAACAACGGTGTGAATAATTGCCGGCTCACTGTTCTCGGGCACAGAGAGGCCATAGCACGAGCCAGGTCGGAATTCGGGCGCATTATCATTGACATCGCCAATGCTGATGATCAGTGTTGCCACATCGAAGTGTTGTCCACTCGTTAGGTCGGCATTGCTGTTCTCCGAGGAGCGTTGTTTGCGTACCGCAGATGTGGGCGTGACTGACATGCGATTCGCATCGCGTACATAGACGGGCAGAGTGTAACGGGAATGCAGCTCACGATCGAATTGGCCGCGTGTCGTCACAATGCCCCGTTGCCAGTCCACGTGGAAGTGATCGTCGGCAACACCAGTGGGTATCTCATAGCTCAGATTTGCTGCAGTTTCAAGAATGTGATTCAAAAAGAGAGATAAGAAATGTAAATTAGTTAGAAACTTGAAAGGAATTTGCAGCTCACTTATACTAAGCCACTAGTTGGCGCTTATAAATAGAAAGCTTTTTTGACTCTTAACACTATGCAAAAAAAAGTCTTCGAAGTTTGGAGCATAAAGAGCAAGTTAACTAAACTAAGCATATATTTAACACAATTTTGAAAGTTTAAAATTAGAAAAATCTGATCAGAACGAGAAAAACTTGTGTACATACCATTATCAGCTCCATGAAAAGCTTTGGCAGCCACTTGCAGTACAAAGCTGCCACTGGGAACATTCTCTAGTATGGTTGCATGATAAACAGCCTGCAGGAAACGAGGTGGATTGCTATGGCTACCCTGCACCAGAAGTTGTAGACTGAGCGTTGACTGCATAGGATTAGGTGCTCCATGGTCGCTGGCACGTATGGTTAGCGTAAATCTGCCAGTCTTGTCCAACTGCTCAGAGGCAGGTGGCAATGTCTTAGCCAACTCAATGATGCCCGAATGTGGCTTAATGCGAAAGCGCCCTTCACCATTTCCACTAACAATATCATAGGTGATGCGCCCGTTTTCTCCTGCATCTCGATCGACGGCAACAATGTGAGTGACCATTTCACCAATACGCGTTGCATCGTTGACATAAACAGTGGCAACACCACTGCCAATTGTACTGGGCACCACAAACTGTGGTGCATTATCATTGGCATCCAAGATGCGCAGGCGTACAGTAATCGAGGTCTGTAGACGTTCTGTGACATTTGAGGATTGATCGAGTGCTTGAACAATTAGAAGATATTCTTTTAAGGATTCATAGTCCAGTGGTGCTTGAAGGCTTAGAGAACCCGTCAAGGAATCCACAGAAAACATGGGCGTTGTCTTCTCCAAACTCTCATTTAGTTGCGGTGTATAACGCAACAGTCGATACTGGAGTTCCCCATTTGTTCCGGAATCCGCATCGGTGGCCGTAAAGTTGTAGATGATTGAGCCAACCATCAAGGATTCGCTCACCTGCAGCTCAACGAGATCGTGAGGCCAACTCGGTGCATTATCATTCACATCGGCTATCTCAATTTTAACCGTTATGGCGCTACTCTGTGGATTATTACTGGCAGAGGTATCCAGAGCACGTATCTCTAAACGAAACTCCGATTGCAGCTCACGATCTAGCTGGCGGGCAACAACTAGATTTCCTGTATTCCTGTCTATGTCGAAGGCGCCCTCAATCAGATCCTTAGTCAAAGGATTGAGAGTATATGTAACGCACAGCTGATCCGTTAGCTCATCCAGACTGTTACTGTTAAGTGGTGGCAGATCCGAACGTTCGTTGGGACTAATCGAACCCACCACATGACCAACAACAGCATCCTCGCGTACCTGTACCAGGAAAAGAAGGGGAAAAAAAAAAAGAAAAAAGTTAAGTTAAAAATGCAGCAAAGGCAATTATAGATTATATTTTTGCGCTGTTAGGTATTTAAGTGAGAAGAGGGTTCGCTCTTGTTGCTACTCGGCTGTTGCTGCTGTTGTTGCTGTCTGTGGCAGTATCTTAATCTCAACAACAGTGTTGAAAATCCAATCTTAAAGCAATAATTCATACTTCAAGATTACGAAGGCAGCAGAACATTTAAAAATTGTATTCACCAAAAAAAAATGTATACAAGCCAACAACGACTGTTGTCGCTTCTTGTCTCTCTCGCTCTTTGTCGCTCTCCTTCACTCTATTTCTCTTTTAGCTGCAGCTTATTCCCAGGCCACAAAAAAAAAGGCAAAACCAGACAAAGTTCTGTTCCTTTGCATTGGCAATGGGCATTAAAAAGAAATTATGCATTCCGACCAAGTTGGCGGCCCCAAAAATCACTGAAGAAAAATGTGAGCCCAATTGGCTGGCAAAGAGGGATTGCGGAAGGGAGGGAGGTGGGGTGTATGGGCCACTCTGCGCATATAAGAATTTAATATGCAAAACCGCAAAAACCGTTTCGCAGCATAACAAAAAAGAAGAATACAACAAGAAAGGGGCTCTGCAGGGCTCAGTTATATGAAAAAAAAAATGAAGAATAAAAACATTGAAAATATTGTTTGGGTCGCCAAAATGGAGACACAAAAATGACAGTCACGAGATTTATGCCTTGGTCAAGATTACGCAGCAAGCGAAAGAAGAAGGTACGCAGAACTGAACTGAAACTGTAGCTGGTGGTGGTTTCAGTTGTTGGTGGTGCTGCTTGTTTTGCTGCCTTTTTGGTTTACTAACGACTACTGGCTGCTGTTGGTGCTGCTGCCGCTGCTGCGGTTGCGCTAAACCACCACCAAAAATAAAAATTATGCACGGGAATTGCTACATAAAAATGGACACCGCCAAAATGGCGCATGATTTGTTATGTACTTTTTTGATGATAGCTAAACTGCACTGCGAGAAAAGCATGCATTGTAAGACTGCCACCAAATTGTTTTGTCAATATTCTGAATTATGTTTATGTTCATAAGAATAGATTCGGAACAAAGTCTTTCATAATCAGAATTTTTAAAACATTGCATCTAATGAAACCTTTAACATATTTCTTGAATGATTGACTAAAAAGCATTTGCTTATATAAATTGCTTAATTACAACAACGCATTTTTATATGCCCCAAGAGAGTGCAAGGAGATTTATTTAGTTAAGGCCCAAAACAGTCAGACAAAAGGCCAAACTTTAACTTCATGGCCAACATTAACTGCAGAATTGCAACATTGCAACATTGCCACATTGCCAACGCCAACGCATAAGAACAAAGCGAGAAGAATGCAGATGCAGGAGACAAAGAGTTGTTGGAATCAAAGGCAAAGCCGCTGACTGAAACGCAACGAAATGTGTCAATTTTAATTGTTGCCGAAGCGGATTTAAGGGAACGACTAGCTAGCAGTCAAGGGAGCCGTAGCGGAGGACTGAGAAGTAGAAGCGCGGGCTCACTTGACTGACAGACGCTTCTGAGCTGAACAGATACAAGAGATTGAGCGCGACAATATAGAGAGAGAGAGACAGAGAGGGACAGAAAGAGAGAGAGAGGCAATTAAATGCATGTCAAAGCGTCGCAGCCATCAGAGAAGACGAGTGTCGGAAATGCAACAGCAACAGAGCAAGTGGTAAGGCAAAAAAAAAAAGAAGGAGAAAAGGAAGGCACGTTGTTGGTGGAAGCTGCTGCTGAATGGTGGTGTTGCTGGATTGCAGATAGGCATGTGTATGCAATAATGTGCGGGGTATGCAAAACATGTGCGAATCGAACGTGATAAAAATGTTAAAAACCTCACAACTCTTAAGTGGTTGTGGTTCTCAGTGGTGGTTGTAGCTGTTACCGAAATCTAAGCAATCTAGAATTCACAAGAGTGCCGAAAGATGGCATACACTATGTCAACATGTGTATGGCTAATTTTGTTTGTGGTATAAACTAAACGAAGCATTGATTAATAAACTTAAGCTTGGGACAAAGAGCTCTCAATATATTCCACTTCCAGCTAACCAGTTAGAAAAAAAACCCACTGCAAAATGACTTTTGGCTAGTTGACGGCTACGAATGCAAGGGCATGGCCAAGCCAAAGAAGGAAGTTCGAGTTGGTTAGGAAAGGAGAAGGAAGAGCAGAGTCACAGAGTTCACCAAGTGACAATTACGCGTGCGCCATGACCAACGACTGGGGACGACTAAGATGTTTTTCCTCAATAAACTGCTTGAATGCAAATCGCAACAGAAAAAAGTTAAAAAGCTACACACCCGCAAACGTTTGCCGTGGGCTGACCACCCGAGAGAAAGGGAGGTAGACGACGTAGAGCTGATGTCTGTTTTTTTCGCAGGTCTGCTTTGGCTTGAAATCGTGTTCTTGGCCATTGTCACGTGACGCCCGATGCCACAAATCATCCGCACAAAAGGCGCACAGGCGACAAAAAACGCGCAGATCACGACTGACAACAACAACAACAACTCAAAGAAGAAGAAAAAAACCTAGCAGCTAGCTAGCAAAGCAGGAAATCAAGCAACGAATGAACGAACGAACGGACGTCGTGTAAAACTAGAAGCGTCAAATAGACAAAAGTTTTCCTGGAAGAGACGTCTTCTACAACAACAAACAATTGCCTCCTCTTCCCAAATGACCCGCCCATAAATCTCTCACTCACCCTGAAAACGAGACTGGAACTGGTGAACGTTGGCCGATTGTCATTCAGATCGAGCACCTCGACTCGAAGCATTCGCAATGTCTGTTTGGGTGGATTGCCGCCATCGGTGGCCGCCACCGCCAAGCGATAGATGCTTCGCTCTTCATGGTCCAGCATGACGCGCGTCCGAATGATGCCCGTGTTGGCATCGATGCTAAACAGCCCGTGTCCATCGGAGTCACGACCCTTGAGCAGTGAATAGTTGATGGATGCATTTTGACCATGATCGCGATCGATGGCACGTATGCGCACCACCTCAGTGCCGGGTGGTTGTTCCTCACGCACACTCACAACATCCTCCTGCGGATCGGCTATCTCCGGCGCATTGTCATTGACATCTGTCACATACACACGCACCGCAACCCGCGCACTACGCGTTGGTGTACCCTGATCTCGTGCCTCCACAACCAGATCGAATAGTTCACGCAGCTCCCGATCAAGCGGTTCGCGTGTGGTTATCTCGCCTGTAAAGAGAGAGAAGGGAATAGTGGTTTATCGGCTGTTATTATAAAAGGTTGATTGAGTTGGGGGCTTAGTCTAATTGAATCAATAATCCATTCTTCATAAGTTTTTCTTCTTAGCGTTGTTATTGATACTAATGAAAAAAAAACCTGTTATTTCCTTTTATCTAATGGTACCTCACATATTAAAATGATGTGGTTCATAAAATTCTTTTAAAGCTTTGTACAACTTCTTCACACCTTCTTTTTAAAAGCCACTTTTGCTGATAGGATTAAGATATTTATGTGCTCCTTGTGGCACACAAAGATTGCTAGCTCTCTTTCTCTATTGCTTTGGGCAAGAAAAAAGGCGAGAAAAGAAGAAGATAAAGCGAAAAGAGAAGAATAAAGCTAACCATTGTTGATTAGTTTTGGAAAATGTGGCTCCCGTAAACTGGGTCGCCGATGATTAATGCCAAAGTGTTTGCCGCTGTGTCAGTTGACTTGGCTAGGTGGCTGGCCTGGTGCAGTGGTGCGCTGGTGGTGCCTTTGCTTGTTTGCCATCAAAATGGCATGCCTGTGGCGGCCAGAAAAAGAAAATCATGTCAAGAAAAACGAGTTTGTATCAAACTCAATTGTTGTTGGAGCTGAGGCTGGCTGCTGCTGCTGCTGCTGCCAGGATTAGCTGCACGCGATTTCCATATTTAATTTAAATGAAGCGAGACTGAACTCCTTTTGGCTGGCGTTGAGTCCCCTACAGCGGACACGCACACACACTTGAATACAAAACACACACACACACACACACATACTTGCACACTTACACACTTGCACAGTGGCCTGGCAGAATGTCAACCCAATGATATTCCATTGACGGATGAGCTGACAGCGTTAAAACTGTTGTTGTTCAAACACTAATGGTCATTCGCTATTCCAGAACAGTCAACAGGCTTTCATCTCCCTTTCGCCCCTCTCACCCCATTTTTCCTCTCTCTCTCTCTCTCTCTCTCTCTCGCTCTCTCTCTTTTGTCTATCTGCACATCTAGCATATCTCAAACAGATCGCATTTTATCGCTTGAAAACATCGTCAGGGGAACTGGTTTCCGCTTTGTGCTTTGCTCTCGTGCGCCGTTTGATCTATGGGCAATGTGCCAAAGCAGCGGCAACAGCAGCAGGAGCAGTGCAGAAGCGACAGCCAACTGCAACAGTAATGAATGACCATGGGTCATGGCTGCCTGGCTGCTGCTGGACGTGGACTTGAACGCTCGACATCCAACTTTAACTCGGTCTTTTGGACAAAAACACACAGTGAGAAAGGCGAAGCGTGCTTATATTAACTTTGACAGATTTCTGCTAAGTTTCAAACTTCATTGAAGAAAGTTTCTTTAAAAAAGTCCTATATGAAAGGATGGATATTTCCGTTTAACCTATAAAACCTAAAATCCTAAAATTGTCTCTTAATTTTCCAAAAGTCCCTAGGTTGCTCAACCATATCTTCTTCAAGTGGTATCGAAATAGTTCTTTCTAACTTTTCTCTCCGTGTACACGCTCACTCTCTAACGGGGCGCTCTTACTCCACGTTGAGTGAGTTGTTCGACTGGCGACACATTTGGCTGGCTACCGCGAGAACGCAGCGACGACGACGACGTCGGACACTAATTTATGAGAAACGGATATTTCGACTCACCTGTGACGGGATGCACCTGAAAGCTAGAATTTGCTGGCAGGAGGCTAAAACGTATGGCCGCATTCTCGCCAAGATCCGCATCGTTGGCACTAACAACGCCCACAACAGCGCCGCGTCGTAGATTCTCCTCAATTTTGAATTCATAACTTTCGCGCAGAAACTTGGGATCATTATCGTTGGAGTCCAAAACGCGGACAAGGACACGAGCTCTTGCATGTGCCGCTGGTGTGCCATTATCTGTAGCCAAGACCGTCAGTTCATAGCGATCTCTGCTCTCCCGATCCAATGCAGCACGTAAATAAATCCAGCCCGAGTTGGGAAATATACCAAAATGCTGGGCAAGATCAGCATCTATGCCTGAAACGCCGCTTGCCAAGCTCTGGCTGGCATTATCCGCTCCAGCATCCACAATGCGGTAGGTGATTCTCGCATTGTTACCGGTGTCCAAATCACTGGCATTCACCTGGATTATCTGCAGAATACAATGAAAACGGATAGGAGATTGTGTTAATTTGCTGCAGCAAATGAAAAAAGAGACAAGAAAGGACAAGAGTGAGGGAGAGGGGGAAAAGGGAAGATCTACATGCCAAACACGGCTGGCGGTCGTCAATCATCCGCTGTAAGCGGCGGCATTGGAATCTCTGATGCATGTCTGCGTAAATCTCTAGAGGAATCCCTAGAACTGCGGCTGCGGTGCAACTACGGCTGCAGTAACTTGTTTTTTTTTTTTTAGCCACCTCGTGATGCCAAAAGATATAAAATGATTTTATGATCAAAACTAGTTCAACGCGCGAGGCGCAAGGCGAAAACCTGCAGCGTGCAGCAAGCAGTTGCTGTTGCCCAAAGAATGGCTGTTGTTGCAACAACAGAAGCAGCAATACCAGCCAGCCGCAGCATCTTCTCTGGGGTGTTGAGATATTTTAAAAAAGATATGACGCCTGCCTGACAAAAGCGTGACTTTTACGGGCTGTTAATCAAATTTATGTTGCGCATTTAGTTTGCATTACAAAAATGTATTTTTCAATAAAACTTTGGCCAGCCAACGTGGTCGGGAAGATGACAAGAAGAAGAAGCGGGTGCAACATGGCGAATGAAGTAGCTAAGAAAATAGTTGGGAAAAGTTGCATAAATCAGAAAAAATTGTTTTTTGATTCCTAAGAGTATGCCTTCGAATTATCTGAGTTCATGTGGTGGGCAATAACAAGTTAGTGTGGTACGTTACCTGTGCATTGATGGATCGCGACTCGGACACATTTACCGAATACTCGTCGCGCTCGAAGACGGGCGGATTGTCGTTGACATCCTGAACATCGACGAGTATGGTAAGATCCGCTGAGAGTGGCGGCAATCCGGCATCGGTGGCCGTCACAATTAACGAGTGACGCTGCGCTGTCTCATAGTCCAGATGTCGTGATAGCACAAGGTGGCCCGAACGTGCATCGATAGCGAACAGAGACGACGATGATGAGAAGAATGAGGGCTGTGCCTTCTTGTTGTTGCCCAACTGGGTGGCATTGCCCATGGTTAGGCTGTAGGTCACCTGACCGCTGCTGCCCGAATCCTTGTCATGAGCATGGGCAGCAAACAGCGGTGTACCCAGTTCGGCGTTCTCTGGCACCGAAATGCGAACCAAGCTCGTCTCAAATTCTGGCGCATTATCATTGACATCCTCCACTTCGATGTTCACCTGCGTGTGGCCATAGACGGGTGGCTCCCCGCTGGTCGCTTGAATATTGAGCAATACCTGTGCCTTGGCCTCATGATCCAACGGATGGGCAATACGTATATTGCCCGAGGCGGGCTCAATGCTAAAATAACCATCCGGATCGCCCGAGTAGATCGAGTAGCGCACCGCACTTCGTTGAGCTAAAACGACGAAGAAGAAGACACAAATTGATGAAAAAAGAATTTTGTTGTTATATATGAGAAAGAAGGGAATGGGAATGGTGGAGTAAAGGTATGGTTTTGCCAAAAAGGTGCCTCATTAAAGGCAATTCAAATGCCAACGTTGCCAAACAAAGGACGCGCAATGAGTTGGCAAACAACAAAATGAAAGAGAAAGAAGAACAATAGGAACAAATGAAAGAAAGGAATGAACCTCCATTCCAGATTGACACATGAGAGCTGCACATAAAGAATAAGAAGAAGAACACTGAAAGCACTGACTGTGTATAAAAAAAGGAAGTGCACAGCGAAAGCAGCAAATTAAAGCTCAAAATTCATTTTTGCATAGCCAGCCAAGAAAAAAAAACATAAAAAAAGACTACCAACTTCAACTTGAACAGCAGCTCAACCCTCCGCTTCGCAACTTTTCTGGTCTCCAGCAACTCAGTTGCTCGTGTCTTGGCCTTTTGTATCTTAAGCGAGAGGAGAGCGAATCGACGAGCTCTGACGAGCACTTGGAGAATATTCCGTTGATGGGTGCAGATTTCTGCCGAAATTTGCGTTTGAAGTGTATTTTTTTTTTTTGTTAGTCTTTTTTTTTCATTTTGGCTTTGGCATTGTTGTGCTGTCGGTTCTATTGCCCTGCTCCCCTCTTCTACAAGCGACTCTCTGTCGGCGGATAGTGGCCCATTTTGTTGCAAGCGCTGTCAGCTCTTTTGGCTTGAACAAATTTTATTTTAATTTTCTTTTGGTTTGTTATAAAACAAGACTTTAGCATGAAGAGTGTAGAAGCATTGAATAGGAACAATTACTATAAAAGTTTATATAGGATAGTTTTAGTATGAACTTTCAAGTGTATAAAAACTTCGGTCATGCTGCAGATTGTTCTTATCTTTGGTATTTTTTGTCTTTTCTTTTTCTTGGCTTTAACCATTTGAGCATTGGACCATTCCTGAGTTTGTCTGCTCGTTGGGTCTGTCCATTCGTCTGTCTGTCCATCATATGCGCATATATTTTGTTTTCCAGCTCACTGAACTAATGAATGCAATCCAATACAAAGGCGTCGCGACGCTGACCCAAAGCTTTATACATAATTTGATTTGAGTAGAGAAAGAGATAGACTGAGGGAAAATAAGAACTCTCTTTCTCTCTGTCTCTGGGAAGGAGTTTGTAGTTTTTACTTACCCGTATCACTGCTGGTAGCTATTACCGATCCGACCACTGTGCCCAGTGCAACATCCTCCTTGACGTAGTAGTTGTAGCGAGCCTTCTCAAAGATCGGTGGACGTTGCATGGCATCGATGATGCTGAGAAAGACGACAGCATCGGTGCTGGTACGTAGGCCACCGCCATCTGTGGCCGAAATGTTGAGCATGTGCATCGGCTGGGTGCGCACGGATAACATATCTGGTCGGATGACAAAGATCTCGCCACTTGCACGCTCTATGCGAAAAATGCCACCCTCATTGCCTGCCACAATGCGATACGACACTTGACCAAAGCTACCCGCATCGGAGTCTGTAGCAACCACCGCTACAATGGGCATTGGTGTGCTGGATGTCTGTGCTGGTCCGGATTCACGCAACGAAACATTATATTCGCGGGGATAAAAGACCGGACGATTATCATTGACGTCTGTTAGCTGCAGCTTAATCATTGCCGTTGTACTCAAGCCGCCACGGTCTGTGGCCAGCACAGGAAACTCATAGCTGTTGCGTCTCTCATAGTCCAATTCACCGGCAATGCATATCTCCCCTGAAGCGGAACGCACCTCAAACTCAGTAAGATGCTTGAAGCCCTCGCCCAGCGTATAGTTGACCATTGCATTGACACCACAATCCGGATCACTAGCTGATACCTGAAAGAAAGAAGAAAATATATGAGAATTGGTATATACTATATATGTTCATATATATGTATTTTCTTATAAAAATCTGGTATTAAATATCTTTTATTTTTCGTTCTGTTTTTTAAAGTTGTTATACTTTTTTTTTTTGCTTATGGTTAAACGGTTTCGCTGCCAATTACAAATGAAGTTGTCAAAATTTTAATTTGATTTAAAGGCAGCGCGTTGCCGTTTCCATACTCCCTTTTCTCGCTCCCACCTACCCTTCCTACATCCAATTCGTGCCTGGCAGCTTAACTTAATTTGCCACAGCAATTTGTTCTGGTCATGCTTTGTTTCGATTGCTGGCCCCAAAAACTTTGTTGACTGCCTCAGGCTGTGTGGCGTATTAAGCGTATGTCAACTTAAATTTGGTTTTTATTTTATATATACATATATCTGCAACTGTAAAAGGGCCCCCACTCTTAAATTGGAGTTGGAGTTGTAAGTTTCTGCAAAATAGGAGCAATGACCCGGGTCTTTAATGGCTGCCAATTAGTTGGCATTTGCGTAATCAACATTTACATTCGACTCGGCTGCTGATGCTGCTGCTTCAGTTTGTTGCACGGTGCTGGCCTACGCCACCCTAAAAATAGCTCAGCGTGGGGGCAGAAGGGATAAACCGCAGGGAAGGAGAGGAAGAGTGGGAGGGAGGGTTGGCAGTCCTGGCATTTTGACGCCAACAAACAACAACGAACTACAAACAAAAAAAAAAAACAGCAATTAAAACTGTCATTATTTCACTTTAAATAGTGGAATCCCCCAACCCCGTTTGTGGGTTAAACAGACGACGAACAAGACAGCCGGCTACACTGCGAGAAAGAGTTGCGTAGAATATGAATATATATTCAATACGCTTCTTTTTACGTTCGCTTATTTCTTTTAGTGTACCTCCTCCCACCTCCCCTTCGGCTGTGTTGTCTGACTGTTGTGACTGTGTCTCAGAGTCACAGACTCCCAGACTGATATGCATTTAAAGCGAAACGTGTCCACGTCGCGGCGACTCCTCACGTTCAATTTCTGCGCTAATTACACTTTTTGTAAGCCAAAGGCATCGAACTGAATGTTGCGGTGGCTGTTGTTGCTACTGCTGATGTTGCTGCTGCTGCTGGGTCGGTTGTTTCGTCGCCGGGAGAAGATCTGCTTAGATTGCTGCTGCTTTGCTGCTTTGCTGCTTGGCTGGGCTGCTGGTTGCGACTAAAGACTTTCATTAAGCTTAGTTGGCAGCAGTTTAAACCCGTTTAACCCGAGCGAAATTGTCGCAAACATTCAGACAGACAGTAAGACAGAGACGATGTCGTCAGAGCCAAACAGATTGGCAATTTTATCTGTCAACAACATGGTACCCTGTTGGGTACGCTTAAGAAACAAGGCCCTCGCGCAGTCTGAACTGCAAGCAAAAACGTATCAACGCCCACACGAATTTTAAACTTTGTGATGAGCCAAAACAGCCAACGCCTGATCTGTTCTCAACTCGTGGGACCTGAACTGATAACTGGCCAACGGGAAGAAGAACTGATGAAAGTCTGGAGTCTGCTATCTGGATCATTAAGTTTTACAAAAACCAAAAAAATATTAACTTCAAAGAAACGTCTATCGAACTCTTCAAAAAGTCCTTCATATCCTTAAAAATCTGTTAGATGAGCAACCTGGTTCATTGAGAATTGAGTAAACAAATATTAAACGTTATCTGCTCTTAATCATTTCTTATCTGATTCTCTTCACAAATGTCACATTTCGTCACTCAAAATCAAATAAAACACTTCCCATTCAAGGACCACAAGTTGAGTAAACGATGCAAAGACAAGTTCGTTGTCCAAGTCTTTCGTTTTTTGGCTGCTTAACAGAAATCAGAGATGTCGTTAAAGAATCTCAAGAGTTGAGAGAGTTATTCATCTTTGTCATCACGCACTCGAAACACTTGTGTTTTCAAGGGGTGGTGGTGGAAAGGGGTTTTTAGTTCAACGTATGTGAAAGACAGAGAGCGAAGAACATTCAATAACCAATTATGGTTTAACAAGGCCTCAGTTTCTTACAGACAGCAGCAGCAGCAGCAGCAGCAACAGCAACCGTTGTTGATGTATGCAAATAAGCTGTCAAAAGTAATTTCATTCAATTACCTTATTTATCGTATACGAAGACAACGAAACAAACCAAAACGAAGAGAAATTCTGTCATGGCCAAAAAAAAATGTGTATAAAAACATACACAACGTTAACACGAAGCAGCAGTCAACAACAACAATGCGGTCGAACCTCAAGATGATTGCAACGCTTCTACTAACTTGGCTGCTAACTGGCTAACTGAGGCTGTGGCGTGTGAGGCTCGAGGTGCTGAGAAAACTATTTGAGAAGCGCTCCCCAAGTCAGCTAAAAAAGTCAGACTAGACAGCAAGCCACATCCTCTGAACACCATGATCGTGGCTTGGCTTTGATTAACACTTCGGCGCGGGACAAGTGGTGCAGAAGAGGAGTGTAACGAAGGGAGGGAGAAGGGGGGCTAATAGAAGGTGGCCAAATGTCGGTCGACGGTCGTGTCTCTGCCGCGGATTATCACGCAGCACAGCCGCTATTTTTTTTTTGATAAGAGTCGGACATGTCTCTCGGCCCCGTGGCTTACTGTACTTGCAACAGCCTAGTTGCCCCCTTCAACTGCCACAACCTCAGCTGTTGCTGCTGCTGCTGCTGACTAGGCCTTGCATATTTTTATGCAATTTCCGGCAGATGTGGATGATTTACCAGCCCCATGCGAGTCTCTGTGTGCCGCAACAGCGCAAACTCTGATGAGAAATGACTACGTGCCACAGAAATGAGCGCCTAAATGCCAAGTGCACATAGATTGCAAAAATAGAGTCGAGAGTGCTGAGTGAAGCGTATGCTGACTCGTATAGAGAGTGCTGATTGCCCAAATACTTTAAGCTTATCCAGCTAAACCATTTTCGAACAACATTCATTCTACAGTTTTGGACGCCTGTCGTGTTGAAGCAGAAAAAAGAACGGATTTCGTGCGTGACTCGTGTTGAGCATTTGTACACGAGTTCATCGATCACAGAACATATCTTAACACTATATCGATCTTTTGGTTGTAAATAATCATTAACTACGAAAAGAAAACGAGATAAGTTGAAAGAATTTACAATTGACAACTTTTGACAGTCTTAGAACAAAAATAGTTTTGCGTATTGCGTGCATTTAAGTGATTTATGTCTTAATGTTCGTGACTTATTTGTAAAGTTGCCAAAAATCAGAAAAACTCAACACTGATCTCTAATACGCTTAAATGATTTAGCTCTAAGCTTTGTAGACTCTCGTCTCTCTTTTGTACTTATGGATCAATCAAGAGTCTTCAGCGACGACGCTTTCTTGGACTACGACGTTGTAACCAAATCTTCATTGGCATACATTTGCAATTTGGGGCAATGAAAGTGTTTCGCTTGTTGATTTGTTGAATGTAGTAGACTGTGGTTTGAATTCGATTGTGTGGGTGGATGTTGTGGTGTTGTTGTTTTTATATTCATTTGTTCAGAAAGCGTACAAAGGTGTTGATATCGCTGTTGTGATTTGACCAACATGTGAATCGGTTATTTAGATATGAGACAATGCTTTGGTAAGATGTAACATTGCGAAAGCAAACTTTTCTTCATGTGGTTCCCTTGCATCCCTTGTCCTCCCAGTAATGCCAAGGCGGCCTTTCCATTTTTTCTTGTTTCTGGGCGTCGTCGTCATCGTTGTGTGAAGAAGATTTGTTCGGTTATTGCATTGATTAGTCACGCGTTTTCACAGCTTTTAATACCAATTCGCCAATACCAATTGCAATTTGCACTCTTCGCAGTTTGAGTCGTGGTATTTCCGCAATGTATGAGTATGTGTCTACTGCAGCTTGTTCTTCTTCTTCTTTTCCTTACTTGCTGCTGCAATATCTGCTTCTTCTTCTTCATTGTACATGGCAGCTGATTTATGTTGACGCCTTATCAGCGCCTCTCAATATTTATTGCAATTTTTAGAAATTATTTATTTATTTTCTTCTTCTTTTTTTTTTGCTTAAAAACTCATCGCTTTGTGGTGGCACCCTTTTGGCCAGGCCGCAAGATTTATATGTGAGCAGATGTGAGCTTGAGATCAAAAAGCGCTCTCTTTTTCCCTCTCTGGCAGCTATTTTCGATTGCAATTTAAGAAAAAAAAAAATGAACCACATACAACATACACAATATTCAACATATTCACATTCACAACAACACAGCAACCGCAACAACAACAACAACAACGTTGAATGTTCTCTTTGTCGCTGAGACTGCAACACCGAAAAGCAATTCTAACAGTTGTTTGCTGTACCCTGCACCACCGCTGCACTGCTCAACAGCGCCTTGCCATGCAGCTTGTCGTGTTATTAACAATTTTTAATTTTCCGGTATAGATTTCTGAGGCACAAGTGCGACGCCGATGCGACGTGTCTTGAGAGTTGTGAAGTCTCTGAGTCTCCAGTCTTGAGGCTCTGCACCACTATGCTCCACCTTGTCGCCAGCTGTATGCTGTGGTTGTTCAGCTGCGCACAAGTCATTTTGACTAGCTCAGTTTAGCTGAGCAGAGCTGAGAAGAGACTGGTTGCATCATCAAAATGCATCTAACAAGGTTGTTAGGTGTTAAATAAGTGTGCTTAAAAATTTATCTTGTACATTTTCCTCCATTTGATTTATGTTTGCTCGGCCCCAAACCCCATAGAAGAAGTCAAATGAGCAGGCAACAAAAATATCTTATATATATATGTGTAAGGGGTGGTATGGTGGTCTATCGAGGGAGACAGACGGTGGGAAGTTGGGAGAATGACGACGCGTCTTGGAGCCTTTCAGCTTTTTGCAGCTGTCTGGTCTCGGGTCGGTCGTCGGTCGTGGTTCCGTAGCCACGTTTCAACTTTGAGCCACCAATCGCCTTTCGCTGAGCAGAAAACAAACTTTTGCTTTCGCCGCACAAAACAAAATAAAAACTCCAGCTTTAGCTCGGAGTGCTGCGAGTCCATTTTGGAGTCATTGGGCGCCCACTGCCATCTATTGATAAATCAAAATTCCAATACATGCGTGCCGACGACGACGGCGACGAGTGGTGCAAGCGGTAGTGGTTGGTGGTGGTGGTGGTGGTGCTGCAAGATTTGCATTTGGCCGCCAGCCAGTCAAGTCAGCTCAACCTGGAGCTCAAAGCTGTAGCTGGACTTGACTGTGACTGCAGCCGTAACAGAAATGGCCAAAAACATGCAAAGTCCCAATGGACTCAGGCCTGGCAAACTACACGGAAAGAAATTGCAAAGCATTTTTGACAATCAATTGTCGAAACGAAGACAACCTTATGGATTTATTATAAAAAAATGTCTTATTTTGAATACGATAAAAGATCTGGATTGATTCACAAATCAATACGATTTAAAAGATAAATCTATAAGTTGAAGACGCATTTCTTAAATTTTCTCTAGTGTACGGGTATGCAATAGAACTGAGGAAAAAAGCCTCAACCTCAGCCACTGCCACTGCCAACAAGCAACAACAACCATAACACAACAACAACAACAAACACCAGAAACCACCGCCTCAGTCACACAAAAAGCAAAACTGCGAATGCGTTTCTTATGTTTGCGCATTGGCGAAAAAATGCCTTTTTGCTGTTACTTTTGCAGTTGTTTGTTGTTGTTGTTGCTGTTTTTGTTGAAGTTAATGTTTGTTGCATTTGCAGCTGCCACCCGCCGATGTCTGTCCGTCCTTCCGTCTGTCCGCCCGCCCGCCCGTTAGTCCATTGGTCCATCCAGAAAACTTTAGCTTAGATGATGGATCGTTGCATAAACTCGTGAACGTTGCCAGACGCTCCAAAGAATGTGCACGTCCTCACGTCTCGCTTAGAAATGTGCGTCGTCGCCGTCAAGCAGCACCAGCTGTGGTCAAGAAGAACAAAAAACCAATCACAAGGCAAAACCAGCGGGGCAGTCACGGTAGGTATCTAAAGTGTTTGCGACAAAGTTCAGGGATTAAAAGCAAAAAAAAAAAACTAGAGTTGGGCGAAGAACTTTCATCAAAATATAAACATCGTTTCTTAAAGTTTTCTTTGTGTTTTCGTTATTGAACAACTTTTCTTGTCTGTTCATCGATATTTATTGTTAGTTATTGGAGTCACGCTCTCATCTCTAGTACGTCGCATAGCGCCAATGAAGCTCGCTCTTATCGATGGAGAGCCATTCCTCATTAAAGTGCAGTTCCTCTCGCGTCCATCGCTAATTAAGTTGGATGCACGCTTCACAAAGCGCACCGGATTCTTCGTCCTATAGGCATCTTGGCCAAGTCTGCCATGGCAGCCTACGCGTCGCATTACTTAATCAAATCAAGAGCGGCAGGAAGTAGTTGATGTCGTCATGGCTGTGAAATCAGCAAACGTTGTTGTTGCAGCGGTTGCAGCAGCATGCGGGTGCAGTGGGGCAAAGTGGAAGAATCAGTTATCGTCTGGTTGCCACAAAGAACAAACAAAAACACCATTCAGAAATTATAGAACCACAACCTAAACCTAACTCAACCCAAATCAGACTTGGACATGGCGCCCGCTTTTATAGTTTGAAGCAGTTGTAAGGGGAAGCCGCTAACTAGAGCAGCAATTAATCAAAACTATTTCAAACGCGGCTTGTACAACATCAATTAAAAAGTTTTGTGGGAAAACGAGTAACACAAATAAAGGAAATTAATTGATTGACAAGCTTATACCCTGGACAAGGTGTAACATGAGCAAAGGCTATCAAGTTTTAAGTGCATTTTGTTTTTAAAAGCAAGGAAACATTTGAACATTCATAAATATTCTCATTTGATGTTGTTCGTTTTAGTTGTTCGATGTTGCCCTTATCATCATAGTACAGGATATATAAATATATATAACAACTACCTCTTTCAAAATCATCGTCAACATCTCTAATATTGTTTGGTTGTAGAGCTAAGCAGCTGTTGCGTTTGTCACATTCGCAATTTGCTTCCGCCCAAAAAAAGAAAATATATAAATGTATAAACAAACAAGCGAAAAACAAATGCGTTGTCGCATTGGACGTTGTTGCCTGGCATGGCTTATCGATTGTGCCAACAACAACAACAAATAGAAAGAAAACTGTTAAAAAGTCTGGGAAACTGCGTTCACTGGGTTTACCTGCACATCTCCCTCTCTCATCTCTCTTTCTTTCTCTCTCTCGATATCTCTGTGTACCAGACAGTAAAAACAATAAACAAAAACAACGTTGTACAATTTTCCTGTTGGGTATTAATAAAGCAGTATTTGTTTTTTTTTTTTAATGGCCAGCATTTGTGGTTAGCTCTGTGTTTTTGGTTGTTGTCGTTGTTGTTGTTGTTGTTGTGGTGCTGGTTGGCCCGTTTGACTTTCGCCTTTTTCCACCACAATCAACAAAAGTCGCACCAAAACTTTGGCAAAACTAGGAAATTGTTCAATGAGTTTACAAGTTGTCGTTTGTACTTGTTGCCAACGGCTGTGAAATGACCAAAAACTGCAGTTGCATCTCCATTCGCAACTTACCCCGACGCCAAACTCTTCGTTTCTTTCTCTCTTGCTACCTATTTGTGTGTTTGTGTCTCCTTGTTTGTCAAACTGGAGCAAGTGGTGGCCACACAGCGTGACGGACGCCAGCATCTCTTACTCGTATTCTCTCTCTCTCTGTCTATTGGCACAGTTAATCGGCATCATTCAGCGTCGACTCCATCCACTCCTATATCTAGATTCGATATCGGAGGCCTTTAACTAAAAGCCTAGCGATAAAAATCACAGCAGCAGCCCTTCCACAGTTCGCCAAGTCAACACAAGTCTTCAGTCTTCCATCGACTCGAGTCCCAGTTTCCTACCACGCATTCAATTTCGTCCGCCCACAAGGTACCATGTTTCGATCGCCAATGATCCGATCGTTCTCTAGGCCAATAACAATCACAGTCAGACTTTGTGTTTTGGATTTTTGCATAAATTCTGCAGGCAAAGCAACAACAACGACAACAAAAGTGGCACTCCAAGTCCACAGGTCCAATACAAGTCCCAAAACCCACTCTCAATTCCCCCTTTTCTTCTCCTCTAGCTTAAGTCCTTGCCGGCTGGCGAATTGCAAATTGAAAATGTGAAGAAGAGCGCATAAATTTATTGAGATTGTGTAAATATTTGCGCAGAATCGAATGGGCCGCAAATCAAAAAACGTAGACGACGTGTTTCCAAAGGCTCCCGGAAATTGGATACGCTTGGCTTTATAAATCAGACAACATAAATGCCCAAATTGACCAAAAATAAATAAATTTTAAATATTCAAAAGTGGTGAATTTGTTTATTGGTTTTGAACATAAACCGAAACTGTTTATATGGGTAGAAGCATTCCTTCATTAAATATTCAACAAAGCTCGGTAATAAAATGAAATACAATTACTATGCGAATATTGAGTCTACTTTTACTCAAAACATAATCAATCATAATCATAATTGTATACTTTCTTCTAAACGAATTTAGACTGAAGAAAACTTTAACCGCTTTGCTTCACTCGTATTTTAATCAAAGCAAAGCAAAAACGCATTCATAAATTAGTCAAAACAAAATGTTTGTTTTGCATTTTATTTCATTGTCGCTGGTTTTTTCGTTCACTTTCGATTTTCCATTTGAAGTTGTGAGTTGCAGTTGGAGTTGTAGTTGGAGTCGGATTCGGTTTCAGTTGCAGCTCTAAATGATAAATGCTGCGCAGTGGCACGTAAAGTGGACAGGTCTGGAGCTCTGTGGCGGCAAGTGGTTAGCGCTGTAACGGTACAAAGGCAACCAAGAAGGCGCCGAGGCACTCAGCCAAGTTAACAGAGTGAGAGACCAATCCATAAGTTAATCAAAAGTTCAAGATTTTTTATATGTTTTTTTTTTGCTTCGCAAGACTCGATCATTCGTTGGTTCGTTCGTTGTTTCTGCAAATTTGAATTTGCGTAATTTAAAGTAATTCCTGTTATTTTGGCGACGCACCCACACGCCTGCCCGCTAGCCTCTCTCACTACCACCACCGAGCGCCGCATAAATCAAACCACAAAGTGGTTGCAGCCGGAAAGTCAGTGGAACGCATGTGGACTGCAAGTGTGTGGAACGAAACGATTTATGCGATTTTAAATATCGATTTTTGTTGATTTTTCAGAGGTTTTTAGCTTGGCAGGTGGTGCAGTTGTGTGGTGCAATGTTGCATGCGCCTGGGTTGCCTGGGAGCAGGCCAAATTAATTATGAGTATGTGTGGCTGGAAGATAACCAATCCCCTCTCCACCAACCCCTTTGTAAACCCCTTTAAATTCAATTTTCACATTTTGCTAGTGTTTGCCGCAAGTGTTTTTCAATGTTTGACTTGAACCGAATACATATCTATATACCATAGATATATATGTATATTTTAGCCATTTAGGCAGACACTGCAAGCGCATTTATTCACTCTTAAAAGCATTATGCAAACACTCTGCAATTAAGTTGCCAGGCGTCCAAGTTTTTGCCTGTTTTGCCTGGATACATATCTGGCTTCATGCTTCATGTGATTTATCAAAATGCCACACAGTGGGCGTTCCTCATTTTTGGGGCGTGTGTTAATTATGCGCTAACAATGACAAATGTCCCCATAAGCTGGCTAATCAGCTTCAACCGTTGACTGAGGTTATTGAACCTACAGTCCAAACAACCCCAAACCAACTTTCATAGACTGACCACTGAGAGAGGCCATGGAACAGCGTGCATTCCATTGGTGTGGCTGAGGTTGCAACCACAGCAGCAGCAGCAGCACCAGCAGCAGCAACAACAAATAAAAACCGCAAATATTAATTTTATTGTTGTCTGGCCAGAGCAAAAGTTAACTTGACGTCTGATGAAACCGCAAATGGAAATAAGATGAATTACCAATTGAATGCATTCGAAACCGAACTTAATAAATACTCTAACAATTTAAAATGATTCTTTGCATAACTCAAACTTTTAGTTAATTTACGAGTGAGTTAACTCAAAAATCTATTAAAATTGAAGCTGTTATGTTGACTTTTCTCTTTGGAAATTAGTCAAAGAATGTTTCCCAACTGCGTTGCAAAATCTTATAATCCTCAGCAAAGAGTATCTAAAACCAGACACTGTCAGACACAGCAGTAGACGTAGAAACCTAATCAAAATGAGCTTCTCATCTTCCTGATGCGATTTGTTGCGACCACAGGAACAAATGGCAGCAATAATGAAAATGTAAGATCACAGCTTGGCAGTTGGCAGTGGGATTATTCGCCTCGGATTCCACTTGGGCAGAGATCACTTTCACTTTGGCCACAATCATCGTCACTGGCTTTGATCACACACCACAATTTATGACTCGACTTCAGACCTAACTCTTAGTACGTTGTTGTTGCTGTTGTCTAACTGTCTGCGTAGTAAAACATTTTGTTGCTGTACAGTAATTTTTTGTTTTTTTCGGCTGCTTCTGCTGCTGCAGCTGCTGCTGCCAGGCATAAATTGGTTTGGGCTTTATATTAATGCAAATATCTGTCTCGTTCGCTCACTGGCTCTTTGCCTCACCGTCTCTCGTTCTGCTGCGTTGGCGACCCCCTGCCAGCAACAGACAAACAAAAAGAAGAAAAAAACACAGCCAAACAATATTCGAGTTTCAGCCTCAGCAATTGGCGATTGCTGTGCCGATTGTCTCTTCTGGCCCGAGTGCGCAACATGGACATAAGTACAATATTTTTATATACCCTGTTCTCATAAAAGCGGACCTTAAGGAGTGCGGGATATTGTATTCTTGAATATTCAAATCGTTTGATTTGTTAATTGAATAAGGATTCGTTAAATTCATTTATAAGGATAAATAAATCGATATTCATACATTGCCATCCAAGATTCTTAAGCCTATTACAGGATATCTATTAGTCAATCATTCATTGCCTGCCACATATTAATTTTTTCTACAAAATATATATTTTTTGGAGCTGTTGTTGGTGTTGTTGTTGGTGCCTTCCGTTAGCTTCCAGAGCTGTGACCGAAGCGCTTGTTACAAACGAGTTACAAACACCTGTCATTACTATGGCAAATGGTGGTGCATATTGTAGTTGTTGCTGTCAAAGTACTTACAATCAAGAGAGGGGCGGAGGCGGAGGCAGGGGCAATAGCGTTGTGTTGCCCCCAGACTGGGCCGTGTCTAAGTCTTGGGTCTTGAGTCACAGATACACTAAGAATTGCATAAGTTTGTGCGCGTTTCGTTGTCGGCTTGTTGTTTTTTATTACAATTATTTTTTGTTATTGTTTGTTGCTTGTGAAAATGATAAGCAGACGCGATTTATGACCAGCAGCCGAAGCCGGAGCAGCAGCAAAAAGACAAACAACAACCATAACGGAGAGTGCCAAACAACAATTGATATAACAAAGCGCGACTTTTTAATTGGGACGCGCTTCAATTGTAAAATTGAAGTGTGGTGGGAGTGTAATAGTTGTAGTTGTAGTGTTGGTGGTGCATGAGGGCAAACAGAGGTTGCCACCACGTGTAACAAATTATTATGCGAACTTAAAAACAAAAGACTTAAGCAACGAACTAATCCATTTGACCATTCCGCCATGCTGCTTATGCAATAGGCATCCAAAAAAACTCGTTGCTCCTAATGACGGAAATATAATGCGTTACGTTTGCGCACCACCAGCACCGCTAAGCCACTCAACTCTCAAGGCTTATCGCATGCCATTTTAATAAACCATTTTTTCAATTAGCCTCCTCCAGGGAAGAGCGCGCGCTTGACTAAACAAAAAAAAAAGCAAATTCAATGCAAAAATGCGCATAGTTTAGGCCAAAAAGCTAACAGACAGCCGGCCAGTAGTGAGCATGAGAGGCCTGCAGCTGCAAACTGGGGCAAGTGGGCCATCGACGTGGTGGCCTAATGGAATGGCCAACAAGTTGACTCTATCCTCCTCCTCCTCCACCATTCTGCTCCTCGAATGTTTGCCCGGTTCAACCAGTCTTTCGGCGAGTTATGAAGACGCAGCCAAATAGTTTTTGACAGTTTGCAATTGGCCGCGAAATTATGTCGCTGCTCACGGTGGCCCGTAGCCAAAGCATTAAAATCATAATGATCATCATAATCATCATTGCCATTGTTACAGTCACAGTTTCAGACATGGCACACATCATGTTGAAACTTCAGTGAGCGCCAAAAAGCAATGAATGACAGCTTGAAATGCGTTGAAAGCAACGAAACCAAAACAATCGTTTTGGCTATCGATAACATTATTTATGGGCTGTATACATATCGATGGCCAAGTTGTTGAGCGCTTAGAAATGGGTTTAAGAAAAGTCTCAAAATATTGTAGATAATCTTATTGAATTCTTAAAATGTTGAGACAGATTTAATCTTGCTGTCAACTCGTTCGGATTAAAGTTTTTGCATTGAAACTCGAAGTGTTAAATACTTTTGACAACCCATTGATAACTAATGATGGTTAAACAACTGGACGACAGCAGGATCTGACCAACGCTTAATGAACAACTGATGGACATTAATTGATCATTGAAATAGCTAAATGACTTTTTGGTATTTGATGCTGGCGCTTTAAGAAAGTTTTTTCTATTTGCCACAACTTGAAAAACGCTTAATGAAATCAATGCATTGCACTTGTAACTGGACATAAATGGCACGCATGACTTAATAAGAGGGGGAATGGAGGGAGTTGAAATTGGGAGTTGTTGTTTGACCGTAATTTTGAAAACAAAAAAACAGAGCTGGGAAGCAAAACTGTTTGTAAAACTTTCAATTAAGTATTTATTTGTTAAACTAAGCGACTTTCTATTCGCTTAGTTGTTGTTACTAAGAAGGGGGGGGGGGCCACAGAGAGAGGGTTAAAGCGTACTAGAGAGAGGAGAAAACAATGCAAATGCAATTTGATTGCTCAACTTTTAACCGAAAAAGCAAACAAAACTTGCAAAGTCCCAGAGCAGCGTTTTATTTTCGTTATTTTTTTCTTTTTGCACTGTGTGCCAATTTTGGTCAGCGATGCGTGACTTTGTCGATGTCGTGTTTGTTGTTGTTTGTTTTTGGATTGTTGTGGGCGGTGTTCAGAAGGGGGCGTGCTGTGTTAGCCGGATGGCTGGATAGCTGGATCGTTGGCTGCTTGCTGCCAGTCAGAGATGCCAAAAGAGCCACAATGACTATAAAACAAATTTGGTCAAGCCAAAAAGGAAGCCTTTTTTGAAGTGATTTATGCTAATTACGAGCAACAGCACCAAACAGACAACAAAAGCAACAACAAACAGTATGAGCAACAAACAGCCCACAAGCGACAGCAGCAACAGTTGCAACAGCAACGGCAACAGTTGCCACAATTTTACAGGAAAGGGCGTTTAGCCAAACAATTTTCCGACTGCTGCACGTGTGGGAAACTCTTAACTCATACCATATGTACATACATACATCTACAATATATCGTATCGTTCGCATACGTTCCTAATATATATATATATAGAAAAGTAATTTATTTAGTGACACGCCCACCGCGCAACGCAAGCGAACAAAAATAAAAAATAAATAAAAAATAATAATCTTAGTTTTTCTTGGGCTCACCAACGTTAGTGGACTGGTCTGAACTGAACTGAACTGAAGTGAAGTGAAGTGGTCACAATATATAATTAAAATCAGAAAAAGGCCAGATGTTACCAACAGCATTCAGCGTGCAGGGCTTAAAGCAGCAACATCAGTCGCAGCAGCAGCAGCAGCCAAGCGTAAAACAGTCAATGATAGGAGCAACAACAACAGCAAAGACGTGCAGGCAGGCAGGCAAAAATGTAAAGGGAATCAATGCAAAGATCGATAGAATAGAATGCGCCAGCAAGAAAAACAACAACGGCATTAAGAAAGAGTGACTGGAAGATACCCTATTGTTTCTTGATGCATTTGTAGTTACTTTAATGTTAAAATTCTTCAGTTCCATATCAATATCAACTAAGAGTACTTAATACCGTTCTTGAACGCATTCCATAGTTACAGAGTATGCAATAAGCCTAAGAACTCTAAACTGGAAAAGGGCACAGATTGCCAGCTATTAGCTTAATGCAAGACTAGGCCAGGCTAAAAAGTTAAAAGTGGGGGGACAGAGAGAGTCAAGCTATAGCCTGCGATTAAGGCAATAAGTTGGACAACGAAAATTGCACATTGCACAAACCTAAAAAACAAAGTGCTAGGAAAATGAATCAGTAACTGAAGATTAAGGGGAGCGACGAGAAAAAGAGAAAGAGAGCTTGGAATGTGGCTCTAAAGGCAATGAGAAGTGCGTCACCCAGGCAATCCCGCACATGCGTGCGTATGTGTGTGTGTGTGTGGAAGAAGACAAAAAACAACCGAGTAAAGAGCCATAAAGCCGAGTTATGTGGTAATGATGGCAACAAATGGCCAGAATGCATTGAAGCCACGCATAAAGCATGTGCGGCCACCTTAGGCCAAATTACTGTACTTGCAATTGATGGGCAGCAGCCGTGTAATGGTTTCAGTTAGCTCAACTCAGCTTCGCTCGATCAAGTCAAGAAAAAGGGCAACAGCAGAATAAACTATATATATAAATAAATATGTATATAAATATATATCAATAAACTTTTGATAGGCAAGGCACGACGAAGAAGAAAGTGTTGGCAACAGGTGCAACTGCCACGACAACAGCAACAACAAGAGCTTAAAATAAGTCAATCACCTTCTTCAAATAATCAAAACTCCATCAATGTCCAAGCTTTTAAAGTAGAAAAAGTTTTGTTCAACCGCAAAAATAGAATACAAATCTTAAAAAATCTTAAATCAATATTGCGTACAAACCTTTTCGCTCTACTGTAAAATTAACTTTAAGAATGTAGAGATAAATGGACTTTGGAAATTGAAATTCGCCAACATGACTGTGGATAATCACCGCCCCCAAATCAAAAGGCAGATAATGAAAATAGCTATAGCTATATATAATACATACGTACATAGAGGAATGTATGTTTAAAAGATCGAGTAAGTCGAGTAATTGCTGCTGATGCTGACGAACTAAACAACAACTTGAGCATGAGTAGGAAACGAAAGGGGAGGGCAGGGCCGGACTGCTTAATGGATATGCGAACCAAAAGATGCGTTGTGCGTTCAATTCAGTTCAGTTCAGTTGAGCGATAGTTACATACACAGACATACAAACGTATGCGGAGAGTGAAGCTGTTCTCGCTTCATAGTCTCAAGTGTTTGATGGTACTTAAAAACTACATTAAAAAATAATAACAGCAAGCGACGCCGAAGTTTATTGAAGCCACAAGATAAGTGATCTTGTAATCATCCAAGTGCGTATGGGTGGGGGGGACGCAATAAGAAATAAAATCGATAAAAGCAAAGGAAGGCAAAAACGAAATGAAAACGAAAAGTTGGCATTAAAAAGCAGACGCAAAAGCAGACAACGGATTCTTCGGGTTCGTGCATTTGCCATTGTCTGTCGGTGGGTTGAGTTGGAAAACAGGTGGGGAAGGGAAAGAGGTGGTTAAAGCCAAAAAGGTAAGGTGTGTATTTGCCATAATTTGCCACAGCGAACACAAGCAAGAAAATGGCCGGTGCCAAGAGTTCAACAGAGAGTAAGAAAGACAGCGAAAGCGAGAGAGAGAGCGAGTTGCTGCTGCTGCTGCTGTTGCTGCACATGAATGAAAGCGAGAACAACTCAACTGTCGAAGACCACAACGGAGTCAGGCTGACAACGGCACGTCATCATCAGCAGCGTCATCAACTTTGATGGGGCACTCGAAATAGTTGACGGCAGGCAGGCAGCCAGCAACCAAAATAACATTACATTTTCGGTTTTTGGGTCTGAATAAATATTTTACTCTGTTGACGCTGCTGCTGCTGCTGATAGCAATCACAACACCAACACACACACACACACACAGACACACAAACACGCATAGTTGGCTGGAATGTAGACAGACGAAAGGGTGTGCAACGCAATTTTGATGTAAGACAAAGTCGAAGTTGAAGAGATGCGAAGGGGCAGGAGATTGAAGAGAATGGAGACGTAGACGGCGCTCTCGCATGTGCGCTAAAATTGAACAAAATCATCAAGAGTGATCGACATGTGAGCCAAAGTTAATAACAAAGCCACAAAACGACAACAACGATAAGGGAAGAGAAGGGAATGGAAAAAAGGGCAACTGCAGCAGGAATGAGGGTTGGGGCATGGTGTGGGGAGCAGCTGCCGCTTCTGCTGCTGCTACGGCCGCTTGCTGATGGAGGTGAAACTGAAATACGAAGAGCGAAATGATTTTTAATAAGCGATAAAGCAAAACTGCTTATTGGCTTCTCTACTGCTCCAGCAGCAAAAAGGAGCCAGGTGGAGTCAACAGAGAGTTGGAGCCATCCATGTCTGGGGCTTTTGGGGTCCGCTAAAAATATTTATGCGTTGTTGCTGTTGTTGTTGTTGTTACTGTTGTTGAAATTATATTGAAAGCACAAATCGAAAAGCCAACAGCAGCAGCATCAACAGCAGTAGGGAATATAAAAAAGGGACATGTGGACGGAAAAACTCTTTTTCGATCATACTCATCATTTTTGAAATTGCTTTCAACACCAGTTGTTGCTTGGGTCCGTTGGTTGGTAGTTGTTGTTGGTGCGTAAAACCATCAACGGCAACGCTTGCAACACTGCAATGGCAGCCACATCGGGGGCGGCGGTGCGGTGTGGTTCGGTGTGGTACAGTGTGCGCGTGGGGTGTAACCCACGGCGGCGTACGCGAGCTTCGTTAGCCCACCAAAAAAAGGCTTTGTGATAAGCATTTTGCGTTAATTTGCGCGAATGTTGCTTAATGTGTGAGAGCCAAGCAACAAAAAATCAGTAAGAAAAAAAAAAAATATATTAACCACATTGACTCAACATTCTAGATGGTTTATCACTAATTGGCGAAAGCAAGGCAGCATATCTAAGTAAATAACAATTAAAAATTGAAGCAGCTGCAAAAACAAAAAACTGAAGGCTTAAGCAAAAAACTTGCCTTATCGCAAACAATCGATTGTGAAGAGAGAAAGAGAGAGAGAGAAAAGTAATCGATTGTTGAAATTGATTGACAGCTACGCTAAATCATTTGTGCTGCCAAAGTGTCAGGCTTTTGGGTCCTTAAGGAACAAGAAGAAGAAGAAAAAGCAGCATTTTAACTTAAAGAGACACCGACCAAACTGAATGTGCCTCTTCAGAGCGGCCCTGCGATCCACATAAATACACACAATTGACAATGATTATCAAATGTTATGCTAAAAATCTGCCATGCCACAGCCAACAATAAATGCGAGCATGCAAAACGAGGCAGTAGAAAAAGAAGAAGAAGAAGAACGCGCAGACAATGCGTACAAATCGTTGACAAAAATTTATAGTAGCAAAAGCAGGCAGATCCAATGGCAAAAACAGAGCAAGTTGCATGGAAGGCATGGAGGGGAGGGGGGCACACACAACTAGACAGCAGTCGTAGCTTGTCCTTGTTGTTGTACGAGAAGAAGAAGCAGCAGCAGCAGCAGAAATCTTGAACAGTTCCAAAGTCAAGTTCCAAGTTCGTTGCGCATCCTTGCTGCTAGTTTGCATACCAGACTGCACAGCAACCGCCACATACCCCTCTCGTTCGTCTGCATCCCCACCGAAATCAGTCAGCCATGCGGCTTCCGACGACAACGACGACGGTAAATAAGAAGAAGAAGAAGAAGAAGACAACGATGCTATCCCTACGATAAGAAATTAAATTAACGAGATATGTCAACGATGAATTCATTGCCAAGGCTTAAGCGCAAATGCCGCCATTCTTGAGTTGTGCCCACCGCAACTTTAACCCAACTTCCTTTCGCTTCCCCTCTCTCTCCGCTTCACTCTACCGCCTCGATTTATACTCTGATATTAGAGTTGCAAATGGAGTTTGTTGAATTTTGGGTAATTCAAAGCAATATTCCATTCCTACCAGCTTTTGCCCCTAAACTTTTGTTTGGTATGTAGAAAAAGAAAGAGTTTTGTCGATATTAAGTTTTTTTAAGAACTCTCTGTAAAGCTTCACCTCCAATCCCTTTTTTTACAGTTCCTTAGATAGTCAATAGAGCTATCTATTAGTCAGTCAGCTGCTTTATCATTTACGAACAGCACATTTTAACTTAAAAAAGAGCACAATGCAGTCAATCATATCCTTGTGCTGCGCGTTTTGCATTTGTGCTGTGGCGTAGAGCGATTAGCTTGGCTTTGGCATTGCGTTTAGCCAAAGCGACCCACAATGGACATTCAGTCAGTCGCACAGGTAGCAAACACACACATACACACATACAGAAGCGAAAAAGGGTCCCAGGGCAAGAATGGGTTCTCGCTTTGCTTTGCTTTCAATGTCAATGTCTGTGCCCCTGGCTGCCATTCTTCAATATAATGACATCACAAAAGCTTCAGCTTCAGCTTCAGCTTCTCCTCTTTTCAGCAGCCAATAAGCCGACCCATCCAAAATCCGATCCGATCGGATCCTGTCTACAGGTCTCTCTGTTTCTCTCTGTTCTTCGCTGTCGCTGCTTGACTGCCTGCTCAGCTCACTCTGTACGATTTTAATCACATTTCTTTTGAATTAGATTCGAATTGTTCACAAACACAAACACAGAGAGTAACTTCGCTGCGCTGCGCTGCCTTTTCATGAGTCAATCATCGGTTGCGTCTTTTTTGCATATGTAAAAATCCCCTTTCGCCCCCTTTTTTCGTCTTTCTCAGAACTAAGCACACAAAAGTTGTGCATTTTATATATGTATATGTATATTTCGATTCAATTTAAAACAGCTTGGTTGGTTCGATTGCCTTTCGCTTTTCTTGGGCCGACTGTCGACTGTCAGCGCAGGTGAATTTATGTGCACAAACCTAACTGGACAGTAAATCATCGCTGCACCACAGCACCACAGAACCACCGCGCTCTGATTGTCTGGCATGGCTACTCTACTCCTTCAGCTTCGTTTGCGTCTTTTGCATGGTCAGGGCCATTCTTTCTCTCACTCTTTAGTGTGTTCTAAAGAATTTAACTTCTGGCTATGGCGACGAATGGCGACAAAAGCAGCAGGCTGCTGCTGCTGCTGCAACATGTTGCAGTTGCAAAAATATATATTGCTGTTGTTTCTCTGTGTTTTGGTATTTTTTCGCTGCGGGCTGACTTCTTTGCCACTCTCTGCCGTTGCCGTTCCTAACTGACAACAAAAATGTTCATATTTAAAATGCAATGTGCTGAAATCAACTCTAACCCCAAGCCCCATTTATGCCACAACAAATACTGCAACAACAACAACAGCAGTAACAACAAAATGCTTATGAAACAGCAACATCTATGTGTAAGAGATACACTTCGAAAAATGTATGACCAACGTAGTGTTTTGGGACTTAAGGCAGCTGTCCTGGAATATTCCTATTTTTGATTCAAGTAAAGAAAAGTTTTTCACGCTGTCTGCGTTTTTAAGTCTTCGCCTTTTTGCTCAGTGTAGATTCACAGCAACTGCTGCAACAGCAATATACACACTCACAAAAAAGAGGTTAACATCATTATTTCACCTTCTAATCAAAATCTAACCATGTTTGTGCACATTATAAAGTCGTGTGTGTTTGTTGCTTAAAGTGTTGTTTGTGTTGTTGTTGGTTGCTGTTGTTGCTTGTTGCAGGCGGCGCCTTTTTGCTTGCTTAAATGTCAAAAAATGTTCACAGCCATAAAGCCTGAATGGTCTGCCAGTGTGTCGGTCTGTCTGTCTTGGCTGATATCAGCGCACACTTTAAACGTATTTATTGCCATTTAAACGAATCATGCGCGACTTGACCCAAAGAGACGCAAGCAACAACAAGCCAACGAGCCCTGCTTAAAGCCAGTCCAAACTCTTTTCGAAGTTGGCAATTTGTGTCATATATACTTTTTGTTGATTGTGCCAGCAAAATGAAGTCATTACTTTGGCCGCAAATTATCGACTCGGTCTTGTGGGTTGTGGCAACAGCATCTTTCTCTTAGCCGCACTTCATTAGCGTGCAATTTAATTTGCACACACACACACACACTCGCACACACACTTGCAGCAGGAAGTTGCAGTCGTCTGCTAAAGTTAGCATTGCTCCTCTTAAGATTTATCAGCAAATGTTTTGTTTTTTTTTTTTGTTGCCAGCTAGGTTATGGGATGCCACAGCTCTGTATCTCTGTATAAGCAGCGGCTATTTAGGCATTGAGCATGGTCAACAACGACAACAACAACAACACAATGTACAGGTTTCTCCTAACTTGCCCCAACTTCAACTTGCCGCATTTGCTGTGCAACTCTCTTTGGTTTGTGTTTTTGTTTGTTTGTTTGCTTTTGGTTATATTTACTAATTGAATCGACACCAAAAATGTAAATGCAACAACAAACAACAAACGCGCTGCGGCGGCGGCCCAAACTGACACTGACAACAACAATGGCAGCAGCAAACCAGCAAACCAGCAAACCAACAACAACAAACTGCGGCCACTTCCAGTTTTTAGACTTCTTTGAAACGAATCAAGTGAAGCAGCAGCAGCAGGCAGATGCAGCAACCTCTGCCCCATGCCGCATCTGCCGCACAAATGTAAACAATGAGAAAATTTATGTTAGTCAAGTGCGTTTTTCAGCAGAAAATGAGCAAAAAACATATATACATATATATATATATATATTTGGAACTATTGCGCTTAACGAGCGGAAAGTTAAGGAAAAAGTTAAAATGATGCACAACAAACATTGCAAGGGTTTATTTGTTCAAAATGTTTTTAAAATTATTAAAGGATAAATAAATTTAAGACGAAACTTTATATTTATAATTTCAAACATTCTACTTGTAAGCGTTATTTGCTCCCCTGTAGGCTTTCTCTCTCTTAAACTCAGCGGAAAGAGGAGGATGTACAAACGGGTGGCGAACTGATGACAAATAGGCGACGACGACATATGTCGCAACAACCAGAACTAGATGAAGAACTAGAAGAATTCAGACGGAGCCAAGCATCTAACTGTATTTCTTTGCTTTACTACTACGGCTATGGCCTTGCTGCCGCCGGCATGCGATGCGAAAGAGACAAAGACAACAACAACTACAACAACTACAACAACTGAAAAAAGCTGGAAAGCAGCGCACGACACGCAAAACAGGCATCAATCATGCGGCAAACAAACTTGCCAATGAAGCGTGTGTTGGTGTGGCGTCGGGGAGGGGAAAGATAGAGAGCTATAGCTGTGGGCATTGCGCCATTTACATGAGGCGACACCTTGAACTAGTCGGTCAAGACAAGCGACTGTCTGTCTGTCTGTCTGTTTGTCAGCTGAAACGCTTTTGGCCAGAACTTGTCATAGGCAATCATATCTAAGCAGCTGTAGAAAACGAGGGCGAGAGAAGGAGAGAGAGAGGTGCGTTTGTCATAACCGTTTCCCGTTTGATAAGCCAGCGGAATATTAGCTTTGCTCCTAATGAGGCTGCCACTAATTTTGATGATGATGCTGCGGCTGAGAAGTTGAAAAAAAGGCGCCTCAGAAAGTCACGCGAAAATGCAAATCGACGCTTGACACAAGAAATACCACAAAACTTGTGTCTAAGCTAGCCAAAAAGTTTAAAGTCCCTTTAAGCCACAGCTGCAGTTGTTCTTGTTGCATTTGTTGTTGTTGTTGCTGTGTCCCAAAAAAGGGCAAAATGCCGAAGAGCAGCAGCCTGCAGCGAGCAGCCAGCAGCTAGTCAGGCAGGCAGGCGGGCACAAAAGAAAATCTGCTAGAATTTGCCATTTTGGGCACAAAACATTTAGCCATGTTGCCATGTTCTTTCAGGCTTTAGGTTCTGGCCTGGCCGAAAAGGGGTTAGGAGTTGGGGTCGAGGCTACGTATGTAACAGAAACACACACATGTGTTTGTGTGTGTGTGTGTGTGTACATGCAAACTTTTGCCGTTTGTAATTACAAACATGGCCGTCTGCCAAAAAAACAGACAAACTAAAGACTTAAGACACAAACTTTGACCGAGCATTTCTCTTATTTGTGTACTCTTGCGTATGGTATTTCGAAATGGCAATAAGAAAAAATTCTCACTTCAATGAAGTAAATATATAACTAATCCAACTGACTGAAGTAGTCAACCCTATGTGAGGTTCATGCTGAACTTATTAAAGAAATCCCTAAGAAACATTAGGTCTGTTTTTTTGGGTTTAATCTTGCAAGAGTATGCAATATTCGGCTAGGTTTGCTAGCTTTTATTGCTTTCTTTAATTTTCTTATGGCAAATCTTGGTGCTTGCAAATTGTTGACCAATTTGTGACCCAAAAATGGACTAAAACATTATGACAGCAGCTGGTAGCACCCACAGTTAGCACTCGCATGCATGCACCAAGCACACAAAGCACTTGATTGCCACATAGCAACAACAACAGCAGCAACAACAACAACAACTGCTAAAGGCAAATGACCAGTAAGACGGGCAATTCAGTCAAAGAATCTCACACAGTCACGTCATCATCAACATCAACATCAGAAGCCATCAGGCAGGCAAAAGAAACAGAAAACTGGCCTGTTGTTGCTGTTGTTGCTGTTGCTGCTGTTTGTCAAAATGGCCAACAGGGAAGAAGTCAGCTATAAGAAGGCGGTACATTTGAGTGACTCTCTTCTAGAGGCAATCAGTAGCACTCAAGAGTCAAGGAAAGCACATAATATGAGAATGTAAAGCAAGAAAGAAAAATAAAAACAGCAACAAAAAAATCAACAAGCAAGTGAGGGAGACCGATTGAGAGCGAGTGTGAGAGAGAGAGAGAGAGGGATAAGGCGTACTGAGCTAAAATGGCTACCAAATTTAGTGCTTCTTGCTTTTGAAGCCAACTGGACTTTAGGGCTGTGCCCCAAATAACATATGCACGTACTATAAACACAACGCCCTTATGTTGCTGTTGCTGTTGTAGTTGAGCTTTCTTAAGCCAGCGTCTTTTGCGGGCTTAACTCTCACCTGGCAAATTAACTTAAGCGCTTCTTATTTTGTCTGTTTTAATGGGCCAACAGCGACAGGGCGTGGCCATAATTGTCTTAGACACAATAAGTTCAAGCTGACGTGTTTGGCTTATCTTATCGGCTTACCTGCAAAGATAAAAGAACAAAGAATTATAAACACAATGAAAAATGTTAATGCGCATATGATAGAAGCAACTAAATTAGTCACACTCTCATATTATATAAGTATTTATAAATGAGCCAAGATTAAAGCTTAAGTGAAACTTTGTAAAAGATCTGTGTGAATGTTTAAACTATTTCTACTTTGTGCTAACAAAAATAAATTTTAGTTCGAATGCTTTGACTAGTTATAGATTGAAATCCTAGTTTAAAGATACAGCTATAACTTTCGCTTCATTTTCGATTTTTTCTCATTGCTAGACTTTTTTTTTGTCATCAAGTGATACGCCCACACCTCCCTCATAAATGCCACCATATTTGGCAAAGATCTTGCTGTTGCTGTTTGATTGGTTTTTTGCGCGCAATTATCGGCAACTCATTTCACTAAACAACGACAAATGAGTGTAGCGGCGCCCACTTGGCCCGAGCAAAAAATCAAATAGAAAATAAAAAATAAAGATTATTAGATTTGGCTGCCGTCGAACTGTCAAATTTGCTGACAGCTTTGAGTTTTAACACGGATGCAACTGGGTGCCTGTTGCGAGTTCGTTTAAAAATAACTGCCAAGCCTTGCCGTATTGTTTTCTTATTCTAGTTCATACAACCATATGACACGATATATATATATATCGTATTAAATTTAGTATTTGTTATCGGTGGACGATAGAATCGAGGAGTGATGCGACCCTGCGATCGAGGGCAGTCTGCTTCGCAAAGTTTTCGCACGCAGCAGCATATTAAAATAAATTTGCTTTAATCCCACATTTTAATTCTTTAATTAGAATTATAAATGCTTATAATTCTTTCGTGGAATCATATTAATAAACTTATTAAATTGGAGTAAATAATTCTATTTTTGTGTTGCGACGACATGTTCTGGTTGAAGACAGAACAGTTTTTATTTTAATTAAATTGCGTTGCGAAAAAAGTATTGCGTGTTACACATATACACACGTATAAACATGGTGAAATAAAATTTAACTTGATGAAATTACGGAGTAAAAAGCGACTTCTGAGTGAGGGAGCAATGTCTGGATCTTCAACACCTAAGAAATCTGATGAAAAGTCAGACAGTGATGTGGAGGATGATGGCAGCCAAACGATTGTGGCCAGAGAAAAGGAAGACGCTAACACTGTCCTTATAAGACGCATGTTTGAGCAGATAAATGCAATGTCTTCACAAAACAATGCATTGGCTACACAGATGTCGATCGTTACGGAGAATATATCTGGACGGATGGACAAGCTTGAACAGTTGGTTGCTGCAAATTTAATGGGTGCATCTAGCACAGCCACACAGGGTGGCACCGGCGTTTCTGCAATTGGCAGCGACGCAACTATGGGTGCATATAGCACAGCCACACAGGGTGGCACTGGCGTTTCTGCAAGTGGCAGCGGCGTTATTATGGGTGCATCTAGCACAGCCACACAGGGTGGCACCGGCGTTTCTGCAATTGGCAGCGACGCAACTATGGGTGCATCTAGCACAGCCACACAGGGTGGCACTGGCGTTTCTACAATGGGCAGCGACGCAACTATGGGTGCATCTAGCACAGCCACACAGGGTGGCACTGGCGTTTCTCCAAGTGGCAGCGGCGCTATTATGGGTGCATATAGCACAGCCACACAGGGTGGCACTGGCGTTTCTCCAAGTGGCAGCGGCGCTATTATGGGTGCATATAGCACAGCCACACAGGGTGGCACTGGCGTTTCTCCAAGTGGCAGCGGCGCTATTATGGGTGCATATAACACAACCACACAGGGTGGCACTGGTGTTTTTGCAAAGGGAAATAACACAACTGAAAACCAATTCGGCAATGCTACACAGGGTAGCTCAGGCATGGAATTACTTGGTGACAGAACTAATGGAAGACAACATGGTGTCTCACGAGCCGCTGATCATGGCGGAATTGCTCAACCTAGTGGTATTATTCAAGGCGCTGGCGGAGGCGCATTTTGGTCATCTGCACTGGGCGCTACAGGCGCTGCTTATCATATGGCAGATATGCACGCAGATTATGGAGGAACACACTGGAAAACCACACATGGTGTCTTTGGCGATGATCGAAGGCCGACATTGGTCGCTAACAGATGCCTGATAGACGCAAATGTTTTGAACACTGAAAATAAAGGTATGTATGGGCTGAATGAGGGTCATAATGCGGCAAGGTCTGATTTGGCGCAAGGTAGGCAAACAGAAAATATTAGTCTCTCTCACCCACAACATAATTCTGTCATGCAACCCCGTAAATTGATTGATCTTCCAGTATTTAGTGGAAATGCAATGGAATGGCCTGTATTTTTCACATTGTTTTCGGAGTCAACGGCAGCTTATAGGTATACAAATTTAGAGAATCTCTTGAGGCTACAGAAGTGTCTTGAGGGAGCAGCAAAAAATGAGGTTGAAGCCTTATTAATGAATCCGGTCAACGTACGCCACATTATCGAAAGGTTGCAATTTCGATATGGACGTCCGGAATTATTAATAAAATCCCAGATGGATATCGTAAACAATTTACAAAGCGTCCCAGAGAATAATTTAGAAAAGCTGGTACCATTTGCCTCAAAAGTCGAGAATTTTGTAATTTATTTAAGGTCAGCGAATGCAACTCAGTATTTGCAAAACGCAGCAATGTTGGATCAGCTGGTTAGTAAATTGCCATTGTCAAAGCGCATATTATGGAATGAATACGCTGTAAACATCTTACCTTATCCGGACTTAAGCCATCTTAGCGTTTGGCTAAATGAAGTAAGCCGGAGCATTGCAAGGGCGTTGACGACTTCGAAGGATCAAACAACGATAGAAAAACAGAATTCACAGCGAAAGGCGGTAATGCAGGTTGCAAAGGCCTCGGATGATAAGACTTCAAATAAGGATATGTGCTACAAGTGTAAAGGAGATCACAAGTTGCTGAAATGCGAGGACTACAATAAAGCATCTGTGAAAGACAGATGGAAAATAGCAAAGGAGCTTGGCGTGTGCTATAGCTGTTTGAACCGAGGTCACAGCATGTTGCAATGCAAATTCAAACGGTCATGTAAACTAAACGGATGCGTCAAGATGCATCATAGATCGTTGCATAACGACCAAGAAAAACCAGTTGAGAAAAGAGAAGAAACAGAGACGGCAGCTACAATTAGCACGATTAAGTCGAGCATGTCAAAAATACTCTTTAAAGTAGTGCCAATCGAGCTAATGGGTCCAAACAAACAAATTATTAAAACATTTGCCTTTATTGATGAAGGCTCGTCCACTACTTTGATAAACACACAGTTGGCACATAAATTGGGTATTAAGGAGGTCCCCGTAAAGTTAACATTGAACTGGATTGGGAAACAAGCGATGGAAGTAAATTCTATGATTTGCAAACTAAAGATAAGACATCAGGATGGTAATAAGAAATGGCTGCGCATAAGTGGAAACACCGTTCCTGAGCTTCAGTTGCCGTTGCAGACCTTGGATGTGCAGGAATTGGAGAGCCAGCATAAGAAATTAAAGAACTTACCGATAAAAGGGTATGTAAATGCTGAACCAATGCTACTCATTGGAATAGATAACTGTCCAGCTATTCGTGGTATAAAAAGCGTGTCGTTAAATAAGAATTTGATTGCAACAAAAACCGCATTAGGGTGGTACATTTATGGATTGACTCATCAACAGACGAATATATTACCAATTTGTACAGTCGTGCTGCACACAACTGTAACGAATACAGAAATAGATATGAAAAAATTAATGGTTGATTATTTTTCGACAGAAGGTTTTGGTGTCGAATTATCTGGAAAGCCTTTGGAATCTGCCGCTGTCACTAGAGCCAGAAAAATATTACAGGATACTACACAGCAGTTGGAAGGAGCTTATGAGACAGGATTGTTGTGGGCTGTAGATGATGTGAACTTACCTGATAGCTATAGCATGGCCGTACACAGACTACGTGGAATAGAAAATAAAATGCGCAAAATAAATAAGATGGAGGAGTATGATCGAGCAGTAATGGATTTCGTGGAGAAAGGATACGCAGTTAAGCTATCAAAAGAAGAGGCAGCTATTATACATCCTTGCACATGGTACTTGCCGCATTTTGGAGTACACAATGTCAACAAGCCCAAAAAGATGCGGCTGGTGTTCGACGCTGCAGCTATAATTGATGGAGTCTCTCTGAATTCCAAACTTTTAAAAGGACCAGATGAGAATCCACCATTAACGAAAATATTGTTTCAGTTCCGCCAAGGAAAGATTGCTGTATGCGCCGACATCAAAGAAATGTTTCTGCAAGTCCGAGTTAGAGAACAGGATCAGCAGGCTCTTCGCTTCTTATGGAGACATGGAAACCAGGAAGAGGAAGTGACAACATATAAGATGACTGCCATGATATTTGGAGCTGCTTGTTCGCCATGCTGCGCACAATACGTTAAAAACATAAACGCCCAAAATGCAAAGAAATATAGGGAAGCTGTTATAGACGCAATTGTATCAAAACATTACGTAGATGATTTTGTGGCAAGTTTTAATTCGGAATACGACGCTTATAATATCAGCAACGAGGTGAAAAAAGTTCACAAAATGGCACATTTCGATCTCAGAGGATTTGTCTCTAATTCAATGGATGTGCAAAAAAGGCTGAACTGCACAGGACACGAAGTTCAAAATACAACAGTCAAAATGGACTGTGAAAAGATTGACAAAATACTAGGAATGCATTGGGATAGTAGCAGCGACGAGTTCATTTTTGATCTGCAGCTGAATCGCGTTGACAAAGACATTGTTAAAGCCCTAAAGTGCCCAACTAAACGACAATTGTTGAGTTTGGTAATGTCGGTATACGACCCTTTTGGAATGTTGGCAGATCTGATGGTACACGGCAAAGTATTGGTACAAGATGTTTGGCGTTCGGGAATAGATTGGAATGACATGTTGCCGGATTGTTTGTTTGAGCGTTTTAAGCAATGGGTTCGGCAATTGGAGAAAGTTAAAAGCTTTAAAATGAGTAGATGTTATTCACTGAATTTCTTTGACCATGACACGCGGATCGAACTACATGTGTTTGTAGATGCGAGCGAATTAGCATTCGCAGCGGTCGCTTTTTGGAGAATCGAATATAATGGCTTTATTGATACAAAATTTGTTTCAGGCAAGACGAAGTGTGCACCCTTAAAGATGCTTTCAGTGCCACGGCTCGAGCTTCAGGCAGCCGTATTAGGAACTCGCCTGCGAAACACAATTCTGTCTTGTCATGATATTAAGGTGCAGAGTACAACATTATGGTCGGACTCGATGACAGTGATTTCTTGGATAAACTCCGATCAGCGACAGTATAAACCGTTCGTAGCTCACCGCATAAGTGAAATCCTGGAAACAACGACTGAAAACGAATGGAGATGGGTGCCAACAAACTTGAACGCTGCCGATAAAGCTACGAAGGCATCTAAAGGACTAAAATATGAAGCAGAAAACGTCTGGACTAAAGGACCGGAGTTTTTACTGCTAGAAAGGCAGTTTTGGCCTTCCTCAAATGTAATCATCAACTCAACTGACGAGACGAGTGAACGAAAGAAGATCGTATTAATGGTGCTACAGAATTCCTTGATTGATGTAAATAAGTATTCAAACTATTTGTTTTTGAAACGCACCATGGGGTGGATAATAAGATTCATCAATCGCCTACGCCACCAGCACACGGACGAAATTCATGGAGAGCTTTCTTCAGACGAGTTACGGTGGGCGGAAATTGGCCTATGCAAGATAGCACAGAGACAAACATACAACCAGGAACTGACGGATTTAAATAATGGAGGTACAGTTGCGAAAGGCAGCACGATCTACTCGTTGTGTCCAACCATATCAACTGATGGCATTTTGGTGGTTGGCGGAAGGCTGGATAATGCCGCAGCCTTACCCGAATTAACTCGGCGTCCTATAATCATGCACAATCGACACCCCTTGACCAACCTAATAATTAAATGGTATCATGAGATTTACCACCACCAAAACGAAGAATTGATTGTGAATGAAATAAGGCGTAAATTTTGGATAGTGCATTTGCGAAAGGCTGTTAAACGGGCTAAAGCAATTTGTCAGCATTGCAAAAATAACAAAGCAGTTTCGATACCGGCACAAATGGGGCAGTTGCCTAAAGATCGAGTAACTCCGTTCCAGCGTCCGTTCTCCTACACAGGATTAGACTATTTTGGGCCGATTATGGTTACGATTGGTCGCCGTCATGAGAAGAGATGGGTTGCTCTGTTCACGTGCCTCACAATAAGAGCAATGCACCTCGAACTGGCAGCAGATCTATCCACAGATGCATGCATACTATGCATTCGGAATTTTGTAAATCGACGAGGTGTACCAGTAAAAATTAGATCGGATATGGGCACTAACTTTGTTGGAGCAGACAACGAAATTAAAAAGACAAAAGATCTTTTTGATTGGGAAGCTATCAAATCAGAAACGGCAAACAAAGGCATCAAATGGGAGTTTAATTGTCCAGCTAACCCTAGCTCAGGTGGCTGCTGGGAGAGGTTAGTACGATCCACAAAACGAGTCTTAGCTGTCACTCTTAAACAACAAGCTCCTCAAGTAGAGACTCTGAGGAGTCTACTTATAGAAGCCGAAAATATTGTAAATAGTAGGCCACTTACACATTTGCCTGTTTGTATAAATGATCCAGAGCCATTGACTCCAAATCATTTTTTACTGGGAACGACAAATTCAACACAAACTCCTGGAGATGGTGGCAATTTCTGTTTCTATAAACAGTATCGAATTGCAAAACAACTTAAGGACAATTTTTGGCGACGATGGATAAGAGAGTATTTGCCAATACTAACCAGACGTACCAAATGGCTTGCCAGCACAAAGCCAATCAGCGTGGGCGATGTTGTCATAATCTGCGACAGCAACCAACCACGTGGAAAGTGGCAAAAGGGAATCATTATTCGAACAATACCAGCAAAGGATGGACAGATACGAATCGCCGAGGTGAAAACTTCGTCTGGAACACTAAAACGACCCGTTTCAAAATTAGCAGTATTGGATGTGTTGGGTAAAACTCCAGACTAGTTTTACGGTGGGCGGGATGTTGCGAGTTCGTTTAAAAATAACTGCCAAGCCTTGCCGTATTGTTTTCTTATTCTAGTTCATACAACCATATGACACGATATATATATATATCGTATTAAATTTAGTATTTGTTATCGGTGGACGATAGAATCGAGGAGTGATGCGACCCTGCGATCGAGGGCAGTCTGCTTCGCAAAGTTTTCGCACGCAGCAGCATATTAAAATAAATTTGCTTTAATCCCACATTTTAATTCTTTAATTAGAATTATAAATGCTTATAATTCTTTCGTGGAATCATATTAATAAACTTATTAAATTGGAGTAAATAATTCTATTTTTGTGTTGCGACGACATGTTCTGGTTGAAGACAGAACAGTGCCAATGAAAGCATCTCCTAAAACTGTGTCACGTAGCTGCTGTGGGTGGAGGAGGTGGAGGAGGAGTAGAAGGTGGATCAGTTGGGAAGGCGGGTGGTTGTACCGTACAAGCAGAAGTAGCTGCCATTTGAAGTGGCCCATAAAAAAGCATGAGCCGACCATAAAAAAAAAAAAACGGAAAACTTAAAAACTCACAACTTGAAAATATGGCTGAGACAATGCTAGAAGCGCTTGCAGCCAAAAAACAACAGAAAGCATTTCTGTGATTTAGTTACCAAAAAAAAAAAAAATATACGAAATAACATGAAGAAAGCACAGTTAGCTTTTTAAGGGGTTTGAATCGAAGATGAAATGCTCTTTCTTTTTGTACTTGTAAGAAATTGTTAGCTGATTCTAGTACACTTTTGCTATTTTCGATAGATTTTTTTCATATTTGTTTAATGCCAAAAAATATTTAAATGTAATTACAAAAGTTGGATACTGCTTGGCAGTATAATATCGATCCTTTTCGATCCTTACATTCTATCCATTCAATAAAAAATTAACAATACTCTTTTTATATAAGTGTATCACAAATGAAAACCAAAGCATGAAAATGTTTTTGCCACAACGCGCAGTCACAGAACAGAGCATGAGGCATAACAACAACAAAAAAAGGGACAGACAGACACAGACGGACTCAGACAGACAGTAAGGACAAAAGACGGAAAACAAAGAGACATAAATGTCCACCCACTTGCTGCTGCTTGGCTGTTAAAGTGTCAGTTTCAGCCAACAGACCGTCGAGCGTTGTGTGTGTGTGTGTGTGTGTGTAGAAGTGGCAGTGGCAGTGGCAATTGGAAGTTGCAGTAGCAGGTAACTGCTGGGAATTCGGCTGCATCTTTTTGTTAGTTGCACTTCCCTTTCCCCTCGCTAAAGTTTTGTTCGCCCTTTTTTTTAATTCGTTGCTATCGTTTTTGGCCTGGTAAATATTTGGCATTACAGTTTTTGAGTCGAGTACCGTAAATGAAGTTGTTGTTGTTGTTGTTGCGAGGCAAGAGCTGCCTATTCAGCATTTGGCAGCTTTGCTAACGCCCTCGGGTGCCACAGTGAGTGCAATAACAACTGCAGGAACAACTGAAACCACTGCAACAACAATTTTAGTGCCACCAGTGCAACTGCAACTTCAGCTTGCAACTTTAAACTTTTAACTCAAACTTTAACTCGAGGGCTTAACAGTGGCCCATCTATGTTTTATTATTTTCAATTTTTATTGACCGCTCGTTCAGTTCAATTATTTATGATTTTTTAGACATGTTCTCTAACCGCCCTTCCCCACCATCCACAGATTTTCTTGCTTAAAGCTTTGCTTAACTGTTATTTTTATTTATATATATTTTTTTCCCTCATGACCAGCGACACTTTTATGTGTCACTGGGCTGCCAGCTTAAACTCACACTCTTCACCCTTTAACCCCCCTTCCGCCCACTCCCCGTATATCTTTAAAAGTGTGGGCGAAGTTTTGTAGCCCATTATTTTTGGGCAATTAAAGCCAAGGCGTCTGTAGCGAATGATGCCGTTGATGATGGCAACTGTTGCTTCGGCTGTTGAGGCTCCAGTTGCTGCTGCATAAATTCTTTTTCTAATTATTTCGCCATTTTATGTGCAAGTGTTTTGTGTGTGTGTGTGTGTTAGCGGCGTTTGCTGGCACAGCATTCTTCATCCACTCATTACACGCATATTAAAATTTATTGCAAAAATTTCTAAAGCAATTTCTCATAGAAGACGAGTAGCCACAGCCCACAGAAGAGAAAATCAACTACTCGAATCAGCTGCTGCCGTTGCTGATGTTGTACCCGCTGCACTTAGAAAAATGTCTACTAGTTAGAATATTTTTTTTTTTTAATGCTGGGTTCCAAAATAAACTTTTTTGATACGTTTTGTACAAGTGGTTGGAATGGAAATGATTTTTTTTTTCGAATTACTTTAAAAAAAATTATTTATAAAATATTTTTGAGATAATATTAGTATATTTTTAAATTTTATCTTTTTTCCCAATAATAGATAAGTTTTTTTATAGCATTTTATTTTTGCTCAAGTGTGCAACTTCTGTTGTTGTTGTTGCTGCTGATGAGTACTCATCGAAATGCTGCTGGTTGCTGTTCCCTTTTGGACGGCCAAACGATGCTCATTGCTTTTGCAGTAATTAAAGCGATTCAATTTTCTGATTAGTTCGCCGTGGCCATGGAAACATTAATGAAAAAAAAAAAACACGCTGCAGTTCTCTTGCCACAGCGAAGATAGAGACAAAGACAGAGACAGAAAGAGAGCAGCAGTCAAGCTGCCGGCCGGTTAAGTACTTTTTGTGCAAGCCGCCTGAACCATAAAATGCAAAAAGATGCCTGAAAAACCCACCCATCGATGTTGGCAACAACAAGTGAAGCTAGGCCGAGCAGCCTGTATCTGTCTGTCTGTGTGTGTGTGTGTGGATATATTGTATACGATATCTATTAAGGTTTAAGTGCTCTTTTTGGCCCGAGAGCATTAAAAAATTTGTCACGAAATGTGTTACGCATTAAAAGATGTAACATTAAGTTCAAAGAGGACTTCAAGAGCAAAAATTTTGGAACTGAAAATTCCGACAGAAATTTCTAGTTATGCTTGTAATTATGTAATCATCTTCAAACGTTCAGAGTGCATTTTTGTGCGTTAGCCTCGTTGAATTTTAATTCACGAAATTGTTTCAAACGAAACGAAACGATAGAATCCAAAAATGGAGATATCATGTTTTACGCAAGAGTTTCAAGCGCCGTTTTGGGTTCCAGGTTGATTCGTTTGCCTTTTGTGTGGATTTCATTCATTCATTCAAACGATCATTCAGTTTGCAGAATTGCAAAAAAAAAAAAACTGTGAAAAACTCTCAATCAATAGCCGCACATGCCGATGCGTTGCCAAATTGCCAACGAATTTTTCCATCCGATTCGAAACGTTTTTTAATGGCCCCAAACATTTTCCAGCGACACTTTTGTGCACGAAGCTCGCAAACTGTCAACAAATGCTTTGTTGTCTTGGCCAAAAGTTTTTGACTTGAACGCCTATTTTTGGCAGCAATAAATTACGCACGACTTGAAAATCGTTTTGGAATCGCTTAGTTTTGAAGCCAGGGTCCCACAGCTCGTCTCACTGTCTTTGCTACAGCTGCTGCTGCTGCTGCTGTTGCTGCTAATGAGCACTTTGGCATTTTGGCCTGGCTTCGAAAATATTTGTCTTGTTGTTGCTATGGTTGATGTCTATAATAAGCGTTTTTCATTTGATTTTTGCTGCGAGGCTGTGCCTTGAAATTTATTTAGCAGCATTTTGGGCGTTTCGCTGCTGTTCGACAGGCAACAGCTAAAGCAACAACAACAGCATCGGCTTATAATTAATTGAAAATAATAAATTTATGACAGATTTTCGACTGACGTTGCCGCCGCCTGCCTGCATGTGCCTGTCGATTATCTAAGTGTGTGTGTGTCGCTGGGCTGGTTAATAGTAACGGTTAATGGTGTAACGCTAGTTGAGAGAGATAGAAAAGCAACAACAACAACAACAGCTACAACATACAAATAGGCCAAAAGAGTATTTTTTAATTAAAGCATTTTCGTCGGCCGCCTGAAGAAGAAGGAGCCTGTTCTTCTAAGCCAAAAACTCTTAACAATTTGTGGGTGTTGGTCGGCATTACCAAACATGTAAGCGTTTACAAGCAGCCATAGATGTATGTAGAAGTTGGCCAACGCACTGCATTGAACCTGGCCCATGTGATGTGGGCAAAACAAGTGGCCGGCTTTTCAATAGCGGTATTAAACGGGATAAGGAAGTGCGCTTGAGAATTGCGTATAAATAATATTTCAAGCTGCTTAAATTTAGTTGTTGCAAGTAGGAATCTTAGTTATTTACATTTTCGCAGCGCTGCAAGTAATATAACTTTAAATTTAATAATGATTTTTTAATAATCCATAAGTTATGTAAAATAGTTGTTTATTGGTGAATGCTTTTAGCGCTAGCATTAAAACTCTTAAAAAAAAAGAATGTTGTTCATAAATAACCGAATTAAATTTGCAACCTATTTTTTCAAGTTATATCAATATCAAACAAATATTTATAAGCACCAAAAAAATCCTGCTTTAGATAGTTGTGTTTATTAATAGGTATTTTATTCCAATTTTATGAGCTTTAACTTTCAGTGTAATTTTGAGCTTACGCTTTTTAAAAATTCGAGACGCCAGCCTAAACTAAGCCTAATACGAATTTAAATATAAATCAAAAAACTATCTTTTACGCTTCCTCTTTTTCTTTCTTTGCTGCGGTTTTTTCGAATTTTTTGTACGAAGTTCCATTTAAATTTCCATTTTGTGTTTATTAATCATTGGATGACGGGCTGACCGATAAGCCGAACAAAGAATATCGCTTTGCTGGGCCTAAAAAAAATATAAAAAAATATTAAGCATATTTTTAAGTAAAAGAGTTTCAAGACTTCGTTGCCGAGTTCGACTTTGATTGTGGCTGCTGCGGCGGCGGCTGTCCAAATGTTTCTGTTTGGTATTTAAGGCCAATCAATTTGCTGAGCTTCGTTTTATGGTTGGCCATTTTCGTCTTCCATCTTTCTCTCAAGCTTTTCTCTCCAATGCGCTATCAACGCAATTAATAGCAGATTATGCAAATCAGAATGCAAGATATATGTGTGCTATATGATAATATGCTTAATGTATGTCAGCAGAGACGTTTCTACAATGCTCATGTATTTGTCTCACTTGGGGTACGTTTTGTTTTTGCTTTCTTTGAACTTGTTCACAAGATTGCTTCGGTTAGCCACAAAAACCAAAAGAAACTTAATTAAATTCCTAAGCTTGAGAGGAGGAATAGGTTGGTGTGCATGTTAGCTGTGGAATGTAAGCTGGCTAGATTCTAAGTAAATGAGTGCTAAATTGAAAATTGTCTTGTGTCGATTAGGCGCGTAAATCGATAAGCGCAAAAGCAATTTCCGATTGGGGCTGAGTTATGTGCGGCACGATTTATGGTTTAAAAAGGGAGCGCAATTTAAAATTTTTTTCTTCTTTTTTTTGCAATTGCACAAGAGAGAGAAGGGAGAGGGGGACAGGAGGAGTGCTATCCAGATGTGCTTCATTCAGTTTGTTGCTGCTGTTGATGTTGATCAGCAATCGGCAAACAAGCAACAAGAGCAACAGCAGCAGCTGCTGCTGTCCAAAAAGCAAGCGCGAATAATATAAAATTAATTAAAGATCCTAAAGATAATTGATTAGGCAGAGCGATTAATAACGCTTCGTTTAACTAGAAGAGATGCCCACATCATATGGCGTATATGTAGGTAGAAAATGGCGTCAATTATACAGTAACTACCAATATAACTATATATGTATGTATATATTTATATCTAGCTAATCACTTTGTTCAATTACTCATTAACATGCAGTTGAGTGGAAATAAGATCTTGATTTGATTGCTATTTTTGGTGAGAACGTGAAACTATGTACAAGGTGAAGATTGTAAAGATCTGAGAACATCAAACTCGTAGCGAAAACTTTTCATCAAAGGTTTTTTCTCCAACTAATACTTAAATCATTCTTGCATTAAATTTAGTAATTATTGTTTTTTCCCCAAATATTCATGCTTGAAAATGGGATTTGTGAGGTGTGGCGAACTTTAGAGGTATTTTTACGAATTTACGGCCTCAGAAAATCATAGGCCGTGTACATACAGATAAAGAAACGTGCAACGTGCAGCGTGGCAACTGAGCAACCTGCAACCTGGCCACTTACAACTGTTTAACTAAGCAGCTTCCTGCAATAATTTGCTGCTGCCTCATAAAAATTTGCAAATTATTTGCCAACTTTTTTTCTGTTCTGCTTAAAGCATACGAAATGTTAACGACTGCGATGCCAGACGAGTGTAGTGGGGTTGCTAGGGAGGGTAGACTACCTATACGGTCTATACAGGCGACTTGTGTGGCTGCTGTTGATGCTAATGGTGCAGCGGCTACTTATGCCATTGCCAATGTTGTTATCTTTTTTACTGCAAATTATTAGTTTCTTACCGCTGACGACAAAAAAAAGAAAGAAAAACAACTAAAAAAGAAAATGAAAAGAAAGAAGACGATAATTAAAAGTCTAATTGCAACATCGGACTTTGACTTCGACTTCGACTTCGACTACTATACGAACTTCAGCAAGTCCAGGGTCGTAAACTGGCCAAAAGAGAGTTTCGTACTGTGACTTTTGTTGTGGTAGCAGCTGCTGCTGCTGTTGTTGCTGCTACATAACAATGTAAGCAAAGATACTCCAAAATGGCTGCCTGGGCGATGACAACAACGATTGAAAAGTTGCGCCTTCCCGCTTCGCATATTTGGCAATTGCATACAGACGAAAAAAACCGCAAAGTGTCTGCCAGTTTGCCAGTCTGCTCGTCCTTTCCCTTACCTCATGTCAGCCTGTCTGTCAATTCAACTGGTTCCCCCAGAACCGACACCTGAGCTCAGCCAAATAGTGAGCGAGAGAGAGAGAGAGGAGACAGACCAAAAGGCCCGCTTTGATCATTTGCATCGAAGCGCGAAATCAATTCGTCTATTTCACACACTCAAACACACAACTTGGAGTGTAGGAGCTGCAATCTGGTGGGTGAGAGGGGCAATGTACTAAGGCGTTTTGTTTTACATTACATGCAAGCTCACGAAAAAAAGGTTGTTATTGTTATTGTTGTTGTTGTTATAGTTGTTGTTGTGTGTGGTTAACTAAACACTTTTGTTACAACACCTCGTCTGGCTGGCTGTCTGTATCTCTCTCAATTGGAATCTCAAGTCTCAAGTCGCAGTCTGCTGGCCCCATTAACAATGAATTGAGTTTGTAATCTGATGCTGCCGGCTACGTTGGCGGCCAACACGAAAATCCATTCATTAATAGCCAAGTGAAACACCAACAATACAAATAACACCAAAAACCAAAAAACATATAAGTGAAACCTGCCTGCCTCAGGATTGACAGCTAATTCCAAGTGTCATAAGCGATAAAAACGGAAAAAACAAAGTAAAATTTCAGTCAAAGTACTTTTGTGACAATGATCATATTGTGTGTCACAATAGAAATCGGTCAAATAATGAATATGAAGTCTATATATTTTTAAATTGTGTATAGAAAGTTTCAATTGGAGGTAAAAGCAATGTTTTGGTATCCAAACTAGTTACATAACAAAAGACTTAGGCAACGAACTTGCCGGAAAGAATGTCATTCTTAAGTTAATCGAACTGATTTCTAGACTTAAGTGAAACATAACTACAACCTGCTCTCTCTCTCTCCCGCTCTCTTTCTGCCTGTCTTTCTTTTAGAATGCTGTTGCTTCAAGACATATGGCTTAAATGAAAGAAAGGATACAACAGACAGTTGGTAATTTTAGTTTTTATTGCATCTTTCTCCCTACTCCACCTTTCTTCATTCCAATTGCAGGCAGCATGATGATTATTGTGTTGGTGAAACTAATTATATAGTGCAGGCAGAAGATGTCGACGCCAAAAACAAAAACACAAACAAAAAAAAAAAACAGCGCCCTGCAGTTAAACACTCCCTGCTTTCCTTGTACCCTTTCATAACCTCCCGCGAACCTGAAGTTAGTTAGCTGCTGGCAACAGATACACGTCAACTAATTTGATATATGAGTGAGACGATTGCATAACGCATAACGCAACTCGCAGCGGGAAGAACTGTTTCTGTTGAACTGTTTGAGATTCCCGCATTGAACTTATCAATAGGACGACGGTGACAAAAGCTCGATGCGTTTCATATGCTCATCGATGATGTTGACGATGCCGGACGATAAAATGAAACTGGCCACAACTCTATCGATAGTAATCAATGTCATATTTAATTCATTGTTATGGCCTTCATAAATCTGAAGCTCCACCAAGAGCTAACGGAGCCCAGACCAAGTGTGCAGCGAGAGTGTGGGTTAGAGTGGAAATAGCTGTTTATGCGTGCGTGTAAGCGTGTGTGTGCGTGTGTGTGTGAATGTGTTATTAAAGGCAAGCGTTAATAAAAATGTCAACGCGATCATAAACTGAAAAACATTCGACAATAGGGCGTCTCTGCCTCTGCCTTTGCCTCTGTCAATGTTGACGTTGCCGTTGACGTTAACGTCGCTGCACGTTTTCATTGCCAGCATATAAAGCGCACATAAAAGAGTGGCAGCAAAACGCAAAGACGTTGTCTAGAATTTCATTAAAGGCGTGGCCTAAATTTAGGTTCAAAGCTTATACTTTGTGACTTATTGGTGATTGGTTCAAATTTTCTTATACCATAACTTTGTCAAAACTGAACTGATTTTTAAGTTGATTTGGTTAAAGATAAAAACTGAATGGATTTTCTGCGTTTTGGGATCCAATCTAGAGATATATGAGCAACATCTGGATGGATAGTCGAAGCTAAATAAATAAATAAGTCGGCTCGTAATTAAAGTGGCTACCTGGACGCGTTGTGTTCTGGACTTTATGGCTTAATGTGCCACAAATGTTTTATTGCAAACAACAAACTGAAAACACAGAAGAATTCTTTTACATCTGCTGCTTCAACTTCGTGTTCTTCTTCTGCGACTGCGACTGCTACTACAGTAACTGACGTGTAACACAAAGTGAACATGGCATTATTATGGCTGCCCAAGCCCGTAGCTGACAGCTGATTTCTAGATCATACTGGTTGGCGGTGGGAGGGTGCAAGTAATATGTCTATTGTTTAAGTAACTACAGCTGGTGGTGCTGCTTCTTCTTCTTTTTTAGTTGTCGGCAAAGCTTTAACCTCAGCAAAAGTTGACATGTGTTGACAAACGTTTGACAGGCGACAAGCACACAAAAAAAAACTAAATGCCAGAAAGACACATAATACTCACACACATCGTACTTTAAACTTAATACGGTTTCAGCTTGGTTATTATGCAAATGCAGCTTACCTGGAAAGAGAGAGAGAGAGAAAGCATTAGTTGGGCTTATGAAAAAAAGTTCTGTGTGCAAAAGTCGTGTGCTAATCGTGTCGGTAACATGGCCAATCGATTTGGCCAGCAACAATGTTGCCAACAAATCAAATGTTGCCATGCAATGCGACCCAAACACGAGCAGCAACAAGTAGAAGAACAAGAACAGGCAACAACAACAACAATAACAACATTTATGAGACAGCTGTGGCAGCGCCAGCTGAAATTCTCCAACTTCCTCTAGCTGCACAACCTTTACTGCAGCAGCAACTGCAGCAAATGCGAGAAATGCAACAAAATTAACATCATCAGACAGAAATAATCTATAATGAACATAAATCTCTCTCTTTCAACAACAACAACGACACTGAGGAGCCTCCTTTGAGGAAGTACAAATTTACGTTTGGTGTTGAAATGAAATGCTAGAACCAACTCCATCCAGTCCTCAGTCTTCAGACTTTGAGCAACAACTACTATATATAACTGCTAGAGCAATCTTTATACTTGGGTTCGAGTGTGTGTGTGTGTGTGTGTGTTATTTAGCAGCACACGTGTGTGTGATTCCGTTTTTGTTGTACTTGTACTTGGTCTGTATTTATATTTATTGTTCACGTTAGTGTTGTTATTATTTTTGTGGTTGTTAATACACTGTTTTTAAAAAAGAGTGTGAACGAAATGAGTTGGTAAGAAATACCAAGAACCAAACTTAAAACTTTTAAGGGAAACCATCAGAAACAGTTGACGATTGCAGCTTAAATAGTCTATCAAGATGAAAGTATTTTATAACTTGATTCGAATAAAAAATGTGAAAATGTCATCAAATAAATAAGTGTCCAAGGAATATCTCTTAGATTCTTATATATATTTCAAATCTAAGTTTCGGCTGCATTTACCGAACAAAAAGGGTAACTGGCAGTTTGCTATCCTCTCACTACAACCTCATCTAACCAAAGAGTCGTGTATTTATTTTTGTTGTTGTGGTCTTCATTGCTACAAAAAGTATTTCAGAAATTTATGCGTTGCCGATAAATGAAGGAAATGTCTGCTGCTGCTCCACACACTAGCAGAGAGTGCAATCGACAGAGAGAGAGAGAGAGAGAGGGATAGAGACAGAAAGACAACGGGGCAAATTATTAGAAATATGCGAGTTTAATAATCAGCGAACCAACTAAACCAATCAACCAGCAACCAAACTAACCAACTTAACTAAGCAACTACAACTAACCAAGTGGAAAGATAGACAGATAGAGAAAGAGAGGGAGAGAGTGAGAGAAATATTTGCTCGTCTCTTCACATCGTTTACGTCGTCGTCGTCGTCGTCGCCGCCTCGCTTTAAAGTTGAAAGCTTTGCTGTTCACTCAAAATTTATTAAGTTGTCAACGCAGACGCAGCCCGCAAATATGTTGCCAATGTCTCTTTGGCAAATGGCAGCGATCACCAAGCAAAGAGAGGATCAAAGGGGTTAGTGCGTGAGTCTTCGTTTTTTTTTTTTTTCTTGACTTATTATATATATATAAGCATGACTATTGCTGCTGCTTCTTCTACTTGCGCTGCTGGTGGGCTGAAAGAAAAGTTGTGGCCATTATTTGCGCCGTCTTTTTTGGCTTGCGACTCCTCATTTAACCATTGCCATCATAGCCAACGCCATTCCCATTGCTATGGCCATCACATTCATAGTATTTGTTTTTGTCTATTTTCCATTTTTGCTTTCATTTGTGTTCAGCTGTGCGTTGCGTTTAATGAACTTTAACGGATGTCAGCAAAAACTATGATTTCCTATACCCTATAGCCACGTAAAATGAATAAATGCGGGCGCCAACAAGAATCTTATTTCTGAAGCTTAATAAAACCAAAAACAAAACTAGTACAAAGCATTTAACATCAAATCGGACTTGCTTTCAGGGTATTTGCCAGCCAATCAACCCCTAACTAGATCCAAATTTATAAGCTATTATTGCTGCTTTGTATCGTTTTCTTTTGTTCATTTTTCAGGCAGCATTTGTGTTTTTTTTGCAGCTAATTTGCATATTTAATTTGTTAGTTGCCACAGTTTCTTCCCGCCAAAAGCTGTTTCCGATTTGACATGACTTTTTATATTCATTAATATGTGTCTAAAGTGTTTTTTTGCCACTGCCATTTAGAACGCGACATTTACAGGCACTCGCAAATTATTGTGACGCCCACACACACAAGCTCAAGCTCCCATGAGCAGGCAATAATGGAAAAGGAATGCATAAGATCAATATTTGATTATGCAAAATGTTTTTCTTCTTAGCTAGTTTTTTTGAGCCACTCCCCATTAACAATAACAACAACAACAGCGTAAGGCTGAAATTTAAACTCAAGAGGGCCAAGCAATTTAACACGCACGCATCTTGCCCAACCAAGTGGCATAAACACCCGCCTTCAACTGCTGCTGCTGCGGCTGCTGCTGCTTTTGCTGTTTCGGCGGCTGCTGCACGCTTAATGCGCATCAAGTTGGTTAATTTTAAGCTGATTGCCAACACGAGTGGAGAGCAAAGCAAATAGTTGTGGATGCTGTGCCACAATGAATGCAAGCAACCAGACAACGAGCAACACAAACACACAAACTCAAAAGCCGAAGATGGAAAAAAAACAAAAAAAAACAAAAGACTTAGGCAACGAACCTGGGCAAGTAAACGCATTTGAAATAAAATGTTTGCTAATTTGCCCGATTGGTGGCGTGTTCGCTTTCGTTCTGCCAAATGCGAAATGAGCATAATATCATTAAAAGCTACTGAATATAAAAATACCCTCGCAAACAAAAAATTCCGTTTCACTATGGTTAAGATTAGAACTTAAGCAAGTACCATGTTAAAAGTAACCTGAAGTTGATAATTGTTTGCAAAATGACTTTATACTCGGTTTTATATTGATTTACTTGATATGCCCGACAAGGCCACTGCACTTCACAAACGAAATTAAAATAGCCATTCCAAAGAGTATGTCGAAAAAAAAGTACAACCTTTAAGCCAGCTAATACTCCAGAGAGTTTCCACTTTCAATTTCAGATGCTGCATGCGACTCGTTTTCTGTTCGAGTTTTCAACCGCATACGAAATGTGCCTAAAAATAGTGTTGAGGCTGTGGAAGTCGAGTGCCTGATACTGAGCCTGAGCCTTAACTTGAGCTCTGGAACCCACTTAAGAGTTTGTATGCGTTGTTGGTTTGGGCAAGAACTGAGACCATACAGCAGCCGCAGCCGCAGCTCATCCCCAATCCCCAGACACTACCACCAGCACCACCAGCACAAGCAAAGTTTCGACAACGAACTTGGACAGGGACAGGGACAACTACAACAACATAAACAGTGGACGGTCTGCGGCTTTGAGCTTTTTTTAATTGTCGACAATGTTTGTTGCAGTTTTTAATGAAATTCATTTGTGCAACGATGTCGATTGCAACAGTAACAACAACAGCAACAGCCTTTGTGGCATGGCCCTGAGCCACTGGCTCTCTGGTTGTCGCGTCTGCGGTTTTTTGTGTTTTTTGGCTTGTGGCCTTTTCGTTCCCTTCGTTGTTTGTTGCCCTCCTTCTGCTGTCAGAGCCGCATTGCAACTTGTCCTCCAAATAATTCATTAACACTTTGTCTTGTTAACTTTAATTTGATGCTGTTGCTGCTGCTGTTCCGTTCCACTGTTTCCGGCACACTCCACCTCTGGCACAGTTTTTCCCTTCACTCGTTGCTAACATTTTCAAGTGGTTGCCAAGTCAAGTTTAATACGTTGCTCGACAAATACCTTATAAGCATGGCAAATAATTTAACTTATTGAGATTGTTGCTTACGCAAGTTATCCTAATCTTTATATTTGTCCTCCAACTTTTGGAATTTTCATCTTTTTAATCACTCAGCTTTTTCTATTCCTAAAACTTTTCATCCCACTTCATGATTCTCCTACTCCTTTACCATTCGATTAATTTTTGGTCTTTTGACTAAACAAGAACAACAAAAAGAAGCACAGCAAATATCTCTTAATCCACCTCCCATGTGTATAAGATTTCAAACATGCCAACAACGATCCACTTTCGTGTCCATCAAGAATGAAAGCCCAGAGACAGGCAAAGACGGGACGACTGGACGATTGACTCTACATCTCTTTTTCTTGCAATCGCTTCCATAGAAGTAATGAAATATCTGGTGCTCCACTCTCTCTCTCTCTCTTTCGCTCTTTCTTTCTACCTTTCACTCTCTTGCTCTTGGAGCTTGGTAATCGGATACTTCTGTTCCCTTTGCTGTTTAATGAGTTGTATGCACAAATTTATGATCCGGTGGGCAGGCGCAGTTCTGTTCAACGGTTTCTGATAAGTATTATTTATATACACACACACTCACACACACACTCATACACACTCATACTCACAAAATGAGATATATAAATGTATATGCTAAATAGCGCATAAATGTACAGTTAACTAGGCTTTTGTTGGCAGGTCAATTGATTGACGGCAATTGATTGGCTTGTCAAAGAGGTTACGATTTGCCCACAAATTCGACTAACGATGCAGAAGAGAGACGTCATAAATTCACCAATAAACACGATCAACAACAACAAACGAAAGAGTTTTGCAAATAAATTTGTTGCATAAAGGCAGCAGAACAAATGCAACAACAACAGCAGCAGCAGCATTCAGAAAAAGAGCTGTAAAGTAAACAGAACAAATGTGAAAAGCTTTTTTCGGCTTGCTGCATAAATAAACGTTTAAATAAAGTTAAAACGGCAACTTCGACACCCTGGCCAAAACAGTTACTTTTTAATCGCCGCCTGCGACTTTACAGCAAGCAGTTTGGGGAAGAGTTCAATTTGCCAAGCGCGTCTGTCTCTCTTGAATTTAAGGCTCAATGCAACACAGCATTGCCTCATGCCACATAAACTATAAGAAAATCAGCTTCAAGCTCCTTTGCCTGCCTGCCTGCCAGCCAGCCAGCCAGCTTGTTGCACTGCCAGCCAAATTAAAATGTTCTTTCAACTACGAACTTTCGACAATAAATTGAATTGAACAACAAAAGCAGGCAACAACTGAAGTCAGGGCCAAGGCTTATAAAGGGGGAGGTTATTGCAGTTGTTGTTGTTGTTGCCTTTGGGTGTCTCTGTTTGTCTGTTTGGCTGGCTGTGTGTGTGTGTGTGTGTGCTTGAGCTTGTGTGTTTGTGGAGTGTCAGAAACCCAGCGCTGGGCACTGGTCAAAAACATTTGTCATGTCATTTGTGTCGGGCGCAGGAAACGACATGCGTGCTAATGTGCAAGCGAAAAGGGGAAAAGGTAGGGAGTTTCAAGCATTCGAATCCCCCTCGCCAACACCCGAAAAAGAAAAAAATACGGATGAGTTTATCGATATCGAAAGATCAGAGATGAGCGGCAAGGCAAGGGAAAGCAACAAAAGGTGAAGCAATGCGAGCACAGGCGAGAAATTTGCCAGAAGGTAAAGTTGCAAGTAGCGTCCAACGAACGGGGGTAAGTAACAGCTGTAGTTGCAATAATACACTGAAAACAATCAGTTATTTTTGCCCAACTTTCGGAGTAAGAAGTAAAAAGTTTAAGAGAAAATAAACTCAATAACAAGCTTGAATCTCAGCTTGTAATATTGTTTTTTTTTGCAGTGTATCGCGACAGCTTTAGCATTTGGCTTGGTGTCACAAGTTCGCGCTGCAGCCATACACGCATATTTTTTTGGTATTTGTTGTTGTTTTTGGTTCTTATTGAGGTCGCTGGAATATACTACTATGTTGCTGAACTGAACTGAACTGAACTGAACTGAACGTGGTGCGTTATCGCTTCACAAATTAACAATCAGCGGCAATAAATGTTTGCGTTTGTTTATGGTGAACCATTGAATTCAGTCAGGCCCAACGCGGAGAGTGCGTGCCCCACAGGCTGTGTGTGCGGTGTGAACTTACATCCTACATGCCGCAATCACTCGTCTTTTTTATGGAGTAAGAAGTACTTCAAGAGAGCGAGCGAAAGTAAGGGAACTCCTTGGCTTATCTTTGTTAAGGTTCGGTGCTTCGGTTCATCCTTTTGTGTTTAACAAATTCAATTAAGCATTTTAATATCTCTCTGAGCCACATAAAGTAGGCGTTACCCTTTGGGTGTTGCACCGCAGTGACACTGAAATATTAACTTGATTGAATTTATGAATTCCAATGTGAAAAACGACAATCCGCATAAACGAACGATCGACTCCGCCACATAAAATATTTCAATACTAAAATGCAGCCAAGAACTGCACTTTTAATTAATTCGATAAGCTATAAAAAGTGCAGCTACACACTGAACAGAAAAATGCTTTCAAGTAGACTCGATTTTTGATTGATAGCCATGTTTAATTGAGGTGTGTCAGGTCTATCTATCTATAAAAGTTATATTCTACTTTAAAGTTTATCAATAGATATTGTCTTGACAACTAACGTTTAAGCCAACCAGATATCTTGTAGAATGTATCTCATAGAGAGAGAGAGAGGTTTTTTGTCTGTCTGTTAAGTATTCCCAAGCGTTCTTTCACTTGAACCCTACTTTTAACTTTAATTTTCTTAAAGGTGGTTCCCCTTTCTTTTAGCCTCGTCTTTCCAGACATTCCAACCTGGGGGTCTTTTCTATTTGACTCCACTTTTGTTGCCCTTTTGCCCAAGGGCTAAGCCGAAGAGGCAGCGCCTCAAGCAATGAATGCCTCAAGTATCGAGTAACGTAACTGAGTTGGAAAGTTTTGCAAGGCCGTGGTTCTTTTCGCTTTTCCCTTTTTTGCTTTTTTAGCTTTTTTGTTATTTTGCAAATTGCCAAGTGCAATTACATGAATTTGGCTGCACACACAGTTACTTCTGGGGATTCTTTCAACACAACATTATTTTCTTTTGCATTTTTTATGGGGTTTTGGGATTTTTTTTTTTTTTTTGTCGTTTTGTTTTGTTGCAGCTTGCGTGCAAAAGGTGTGCTGCGCTCCCCTTTGTGATTCTTTGATTTCTGCAGCTTTGGCTTTCAATCAGTTATTTGTGCTTTTGTTATGGCCCTTAATTCATAACTGTTGTACTTTGTCTTACCCGCTTTTCACTCCCCTGACCACCCGTCCCTACTCTAAATGTTGTCGTGGCAGCTCATCAACAACTTACAATGTTGCAGTTTTATTGCCACCGGACGAAGACGGCGGCAACAAACAAAGTATGATTATGTTTTTTTTCTGATTCCGTTGCATCTACATGTTCTTCATATAGTTTTTTGTGTTTTTTTTTTTTGGTTTTGGCTTTTGCCTGATTTTTAATTTTTCACTTTTTGCAGCTTTTTTATGTACTTGCAGCATGCATCGAAATGGGCGCTCAAACGATTGTTGCGAACGATAAAATCCGAAACGGACATTCCAATAGCAATATTTTTTTTCTGCTTTGTTTTCTTTTTGTAAAACTTTTTTTTTCCTTTTGTTGGCAGCACGCGCTTTGATTTATGGCCAAGTAGCTCAATTGGTAGCTGGCATTGGCCATAAACACTCAAATCAGCTAATCACTGTGATTTCTCAGACCCAGATTTTTGCATAAGTCGCTTAATAATTCATAATTCATTATTTATACCTTCGTCTCAACTTCAGCCACAGCCAGCGTACATACATATACATATATATGTATGTATATCATATAGCCATAGAGATTAATAGATCTTTGTCTCAACCATATTTGAATTATATTTTTTGTGTTTTTATTTGGTTGTTTGGTTGTATCTCTACCATCATCATTATAGTCAGCTTCGTCAAGCGTCGACAAAGTGCCAACAACACATACAAGAGGCAACAAACAACAAGCTGCGAACAAAGAGCATGCCAATGACTGTTTAAAATTCAAGCAGCGCACAGCGCAATCAAACATCAATGAGTGCTTGCCATAAATATACCCTGTAAGTCAATCTTAACGTATGCTATCAGCTGTTTGTACCCAAAAGAAACGATTCTTGAGGCGTGCCAAAAAGAAAAGAAAGAAAGAACTCTGCATTTGACTTTTCTTATCATCTTATAAAAGAATGGAAGATATTCGAAAAGAACTCTTGAAGTGCGTTCTACTATTCCTCAAACCCATTGCTAGCCCATACCCCTTACGGGGTATAACTTAAGATAAATACTTGTATTTCGTGTATATTATACATATATATGGTTTTTGCTTTTCACATTTCATTTTGGCATTACATTTCTATTCACGCACACACACGTACACACACATACACACACATGCATACAACAGGCTGTGGGCTGTGTGTTATAAAAATGATTGACAATTTAATTTTCAAGTCCGCTGAAGCTGTGGGGGATTATTTATACAAATATTTTGCTTTGATTCGATACTTTGTTTCGTTATTTATTGTTGGCTTGGCCTATAAAAAAATAAAATAAACAAAAACATATGCAAATCCGTACACATGTTAACAGCGGAGTGCGCCATCATCTTGACCAACAAAAAAAAAAAAAAAAGTTATTAGAGTATTTTGGCTGTCCGTTTGATGGGCCAACAATGAACCGTTCGCCAAATCAGACAAAAACCTAACGTCTATCTAAGCAACCCACACGCTTGCGGAATTTAGCCGAAATTGTTGGCCAGAGATTTCGATTTGCAGAATCCAGCTGCATGCCTAAGTAGCAGCAGCAGCAGTGGCAGTGGCAAGGCGGAAGCAGCAGCTGCCCGAAATCGCTAAGCAAATCAGACTAAGGCTTAAGAAAAGAAAAAGGAATCAGTTTAAAAAGGGTGCCACGACGACAAGGAGCAGAAAGCATGACGACAAATAAGCAGGCGTAGATGAGAGAGTCACCAAGTCTCACAAGGGTTGAGGAAGGCAGGCGGTAGGGGTGCTGTGTGGCAGCTGTGGCCAAGATGCACGTATGCAGATTGCTGGCCATGGCTAAGACTAAACTAAAGCTGGGCACTGGCTGCAGGGATTTTCTGTTGTATCTTTTCTCTTGGGTTCAAGCTGAGCCTCAGCCCCTCTGCATGTGGGATTTGGCCTGGCTTTTTTTTCGTTTCTTTTTCTTTTTTTTTTAGTGTTTGTCGCTGAAATCTTGTTTGCTTAAAAGTAAAAATAATTAACTAATTAAAATTGTGAGCTCTCCGCTTGATGCTGTTGTTGCAGTTTGCTTATTTGGCATAGCGCCGCAACAACAACAACCTGGGACAGACGGACATTAGGGCCAAATAAGCTGCCAACTTGCTGCATTTTTGGTTGTTTTTTGCTGTGGTAAATACTTTGACTCGACTCGAGTACGTGGACTTGGGCTGCAAAAACCGACAACAATATGCAAAAGCTATCAACGCTGCATCTCTCCTCAGCCAAAACAGCCCAAACATTCAGCCAGCCAGCCAGCCAAGTTTGTGTCCTCAGTCTTTCGTATTTCGTCTGTTGTTATTGCTGATGCTGGCTGCAATGTTTTCACTGATATCGAAGGGAACAAAAAGCAGTGAGAGAAAGAGAAAGAGAGAATATTGGATTTTGTGCAATGTTTGACTGTTTAAAATGTTTTTGAAACTAAAGACTGGAAATTGGTATTTTTAATTGAATATATTAACATTTTTGGTTAGATTGCAAACAAACCTTCATGTTTTAAACGCTTTTAAAGTTTAGTTTAGGGTTTGTAATCGATAAAAGATAAAAACTTTCAATGATTCCATTCATAAAGGAAGATAACAGGATGACCTTAAGATATTTATATTATTAATGTGAATAAACTCTTAAAAACCCTTTTTACTGCAAAATAACAGTGCATTTGTAAGTCGTCGACATTCCATTAGTTCTTACATTGTTAACTGTGTGTGTGTGTGTGTGGTTCGTTGTGGTGCCTGTTGTGGTTTGGCTTGTAAGCTGTTGATATGCTCATTTAGAATCGCACGTTTTTTCAGCAGAAGTTGTTAAGAACAACAACAGACAGCAACAACAGGCGGCCCCAGCAGCAGCTGGATGAAGAAGATTCAGAGAAGGCGGAGTAGAATTCGCAAAAAGAAAAAAAAAAAAACGAAAATGAAAACCTGCGTTGATTGCTACTCCATATGCAAATGCTTTTGTTGCCACACACACACACACACAGTCAGACATACAAATACACTCGCAGTTGGTCTGACCTCCAACACCAATTGAGAGAAAGAGAGTGAGTAGAGATGGGAAGGTGAAGAATTGGCCATCAATCAACGCACTTTCAGTTTTTTTTTTTTTCTTCTTTTAACTACAACTCTTCTTTTTTTGCGCTAATGGCAACTTAGAGACGCCCCAAAATGAAGTAAAAAGAATCGAGAAGTGAAGCCGGCTTAAAGTGCTATTGATTTTTTAGCCGTTGAAGCTAATGGACAACGAGACGAGTTAATTGTTTGAGCTGCGCACACTTGACACCAACTTTATTTTCAACTTCAACTTCAGCACGGCCAAAGCCACAGTCATAGCCACAACACAGCCTCCGCCACCTCACTTGCTCAAAAAGAAGCTATTTTGGCCAACATAACTGAAATTGACGGCAAGCAAAATAAAAAAGGTTCTGAGCAGCACATACTTTCGTGCCACAGAAGGAGTTGGGTGAGAGGGGGGCATAAAGAGAGTGGCGGCTATGCAAATGCAGTAGCCAATGCCCTCGGGTTGTTGTGATGTGCGCGCGCGCGCGCGCGCCTTGTTCCCAAAGACGTAAGAAGAAGAAGAGTCCACCAGTTTGGACATCCAGTCCTAACAGCACTTCTCTCTCTCTCTCTCTCTCTCTCTTTCTCTGTTCTTGTCTGTGTGTGTTTGTGTGCGCTTTAATTGCACGTTTAAAGGCTGCAACAGAAGCGGCATTTACTAAATATGGCCACAGCCGAAGCCACAACTCGAAACTCCAACTCGAACTGCAAGCTCCAAGCTCCAAAAAGCGCCGCTTGCTGCAAATACAAAATGTTGAGCGCGTGTCTGGTCGAGAGTCCAAGACTCCGAGAGCCGCAAGAGTCTGAAGTTTGAGTCTTGAGCCTGTTGTCGCGTTTGGGCCGCAAATTGATGCACATTTGATGTGTGATGACGACGTGCACAAGAAACAGCTACAACAACAACAACAACAAGTCCAAGTCAGAAGATGACGATGACGCAGTATTTCGGTTACTGGGCAAAATGCAAAAATTGCAAACGACCAAGCAACAACAACAACAACAACAGCGAGCATTACACTTGACAAAAATATGGCTTAGAAACAGCTTTACCTTAATGCTGAAAATGTTGATTCTCCGTTTTGATCTATCTATCTTTATGAAACATTTAATAGCGTGCGTTTTGGCAAAATTAAAACCCAAAAACTTATCCAGAGTTCTACAACTATTCGATAGTATAACTCTATATATTTTGCAGAGTGTAGAAAGCCGCTCCTTTTGGGCCGCCTTGGCTGCCTATCAGTTAAGGTTTATTGATGTTTTGATTGTGATCAGCGCTTGTGGCTATTGTGAACCCCGCGTTGCCTGTTTGCCTTGTTGCCTTGTTGCCTGCTGGATGTTTCTTTGGCTTGTGGGTTTCTTCATGGTGTTTGTTATGGCTGCCTCTTCATGTTGCTGTCGTTATTATTATTACTGTTGTTGTTGCTGCTGCTGCTGCTTTTCCCCTAGCAGGAAACGCACTAAAGACACAAACGAACAGTTTTTTTTTGCGATTATCTGGCGATTCTTAACTTTAGCGAAATTGTGTCAAAAATTATGTTGTTCGGTTTGAGTGTGACGTTACAAATGCTCGAGGCTATGTAAAAGTATTATTTGTAGATTGGAGGAGGGGCACAACTTAATTAATAACGTAAGCGTTATAAATACAATTCAGCTGCAGTCTGCTTGTGTTGCTGCTGCTGTTGCTGTTGCTGCTGCTGGTAGCACAAAAAAAGGTAGCCAATGCATATATTAGGCACAAATATAAATACAAATACAAACACACACACATACTTATACACACAATGTGTGCTTGTTGCTTGGTTGTTGTTTGCTATTATACAAAAGACAAGTACTACAAAATATCGAACCCAAAAACCGGCTATGGCTAAAGCAGCAGCAGCAGCAGCCGTTGTTGCGCCTGCGCCATGATTTTCCAACCATTTTGTCTCTCACAGACGCACACACACACACACATACAGAGAGAGCGAGCGAGAGAGAGGGTTTGCTGAATTTCTGAATGGCTCAAGCGCTGAATTCGCCGCTGACAGAAAACGTGCAACAGCAAAGTGAGGTGAATATTATTCTCTCTCTCTCTCTCAGCAATCTCTCTCTCAGCTGTATTGGTGCTCAGGCATTTATGGAATGTGGGCGCACAAAAATGCGTTAAAGGTGTTTATAAAATTAAAATTGTGCAAAACAAGCTGCGTGAGAGCAGCAAACGAAGAGAGAGAGAGAGCGTAGTCAAGAGAGAGAACACTAAATGCAGCTTGGATCGGTCCATGTTTAGAAAAAAGTGAATTGATGCAAGAGACAAAGAAAATTGGTGCACACACAGCGCCGCATACGCAATCAAAGGGTTGGGTAGCAGGGGAGGCAGGGGTAGTAGCGGAGGGCTGTAGAACTGTATGTGAACGCATACCTGCAACTGCAACAACAACAGCACACTTGCGCCCTCGACACAAACCAGTTCAATGGCATTAGAGACGCAGCGAAGCCAACCACATAACTTGCCAAATGGGCAGGCCCATGTTGCCCCCTAAACCCGCGCAGCATCTACAACTGTTGCCAAGGTGCTGCCAGTTTTGTAATTGTGGGAGCCACCAAAATGAGATTTACGTAGATTAGCCAAACAATGCGAAATTACAACAACCAGCCGAACGAAAATGCAACTAATTTCAGCGCCGGCTGCTGCAGCAACAACTTTAAGCTGCCAATCTTAAGGTGGGAGGCGGGGAGCATAGCAATTGCCAGCGCACAGCCAAGGCAACTAGCTAGCAACAAAAGCAACAGCCACAACATGTAATTGCATGTAATTTAGTGTGTAACTGCAACAAAAACAACAACAACAACAACAGCAGCAACAACAAATCTGAGATGACAACAACACGCTGAACAAATTATGTTGTCTTAGAAATCAACTGATGGCTGTTACTGTAGCTGCTGCGGGGGTGTACGGAGTTGTTGGTGGAGGATGGAGGGGTGGGGGAGTGTAATATCATTCCAGTTGGCGCTCCAATTCGAAAGTTCTCCAACAACAACTCGATTGCAATTTGCATAATGAGTTTTTAATTTTTGTCTTGTTTTTTTTTTTCTTTCTCTCATTCGAATATTAATGCCGCCAAAGTTCGTTGCCTAAGTCTTTCGAGTCCACCGAATTAAAGTGTAATTTGGTCAGCCATTAGATATAGAGGGGAACTCCCAGGTAATAGTCCATCTCGAGGTCGCCGCAGTTGATATTGAAGTTGGACATAGGCGGCATTTGATTGCCTCTAATTAAATATCATTTCCGCTGCAGCTTATTATGGCTCTAGCGAAATACTAGGTGTGGCCTAGATGGGAACGGCTGGCTAACTGTCTGAGACTGTCTCAATGCTTGTCCGCTAGGGCGCGCAATTTGGAAAGTGAGTCAGAAAGCAGCAGCAGCAGCTAGGGCATTTGGTATTTGGAACAAAAACATTATTTTGCGTTTGGCATGTGAGTTTTTTACTTGCAATTTGTTGCAAACAATTTTAACAATAGTGCAAGAAAACTAATTATGTTGTAAGCGCAGATTTAGTTACGAATATTGTTGCTATGAAATTGTGATTAGTGTAGCCACAAGGCTATAGCATGTTGGAGAAAGAAAATTAATCGGCCAGCGATTTGAAATTGATGGATTAAATGTTACATATACCAAAAACATTAAACTTATTGAAAGCTTAATTTAACCTTTCGCTGGAAAACTCAAAAATGAAATGCTACAAAGTTTTAAGTTCTCTAATAACTTTCTTTCCTTAACCAAACCTTGAACCTCAATTTTAAAAAACGGAAAAAGCCAAAATGAAGCTAAAAGTAAAGTTGATTTCTGTTGGCTTTTCGGTCTGCTGTTGCTGCTGATGAAGCTGCAATTATCCTCGACGTCGATGATGTGGATGATGATGGCGAATTCCATTCGCAGCTGCGATCGATGGAACGTCGTGAAGACTCTACCCGCGACCCCCTTCTACCCTTAGGAACACAACCCTGCGCCCACGTGCAGTGCCAAAAGTCGAGCAAACAATGACGAGCAGCTGGCAAAGTATTTGTTGTTCTCACTCACGGTTCGAGCAAACTCAGTTATTTATTTATTTTTTTTTTTATATTTGGGCCCGTTTCCACGTTTGTTTTAGTCAAATATTTGACTTTTTGTTTCAAGAATTGTTGAGCTTATTGTTTGACTTTTTGCTCGACTCTCTGATATTAAATGTATGGAACCAAGTTTTTAGTTGTTTTTATGACTTTTTGTGTTTTTTAATTTTCTTCGTTCAGTAAAAATGTTTAGTTCGTTCTCTGTTGGGCCCTTTTGGAGAGCTGTTTGTTGCCCTTTATATATATTTTTATTATACTCCAAATTCCGATTTGCGTTTTTTTTATATTCTGAAGGTAGCTTCGACTTTTTATTGTCTTCACAACCACAGATTGGCTTCAATATGAGCGAAGAAAAAAAAAGTAACCCGAGCACAAAATTCTGTATCTGTTTATATGTGTGTGTGTGTGTGTGTACCGAATTTTGTTTTGTATTATTTTTTTTTGTTTTTTGACCGCCGCCGCTTTCATGATTATTGAGCGCCGCGCACTTTGTCTACCCTTACAAATCCAGGCTTTAATACTATCTCTATCTCTTTCTCAAAACTCAATCAGAGTTTTTGGTTTCTTTTTTTTTGTTTTTTGTCCATTATTATTATTATTTTTGTTTTGGATTTTTGCGTGAGCCAATTATGCGTTTTGTATTTCTTCTTGTGTCTTCTGTCTGTGGTTTTAAATTTAAGCTTGAAGGGTTGAGAGAGGAGACGACGCAACTGATTTTTCTTTCATTGTAATTAAGGAAACGTGACTTTTTTCAGATTTCATCTCAGCAACAGCAAACTGAAATTGGCGTTGTTATAACCAAATTGTTGATGGTAGCCTTTAATTTCGTTCATCTTTCGCATTTCTGTTGGTTTTCTGATGAGATATGATTTGATTTGAATTGATTTGCGGAAATGTCTACGAAATTCAGTTTGCGTCTCAGTAATTGGCCTTAAGTTCAACTCAAGATATCCAGCTTAACAACAAATTGAAAAGATATAAAGAAAAGATTTCTTAAGTTGACACTGCTGCAAAATCTATAAACAAATTGTTTTTTGTTTTTAAATTTTTTTATAAATTATTTATCTTGTTTTGCGTTGAGTTGAAACTCGTGTTTTAATAAATTGCTTGGGAAGTTTTAGAAATGTCTGGCGGCAACATTTCCAGCTGTTTTTTGTTGTTCATGGGCTTTTTTCTGCTATTTTGTATTAGTGAGAGGCGAGAAATAGGAGAGGTCACATTTGATAGTCCGAACAAAATCTCGTCGACGTTTCGACGTCGCGCATGTATGTAGATCTCTATGCATGTGTATGTGAAAGAAGAAAAAAATATCTATGAAAAAAAAAATGGGTGATAGAAAGACTGAGTCGGTAGAGTCTGAGAGACAGAGTTTGAGAGCCGCCGACCAACAACAGCGAACAAAATGCCTTCGTTAAGCGCTAGAAACGGTTTTAGGCCCTCTTTTGAAGTTGTGTTGTTATTGTTGTTGTTGCAGTTGTTTCTTTTTGGTTGCCCATTTGTTTTGTGAGCGGGAAAAAATGTTATAAAAATGTAATTAACCGATGATGAATGGATTAACTACAAAAGAGTGAGAAGCCTGCATTGCTTTGGGTGGCGGATGGTTAAGGGGCAAGAGAGATGAAGGTTATAGAGGGGGCAAACAGAACGTGGTTGGAAACACTTTGGAATTTGACCGTCTAAAAAAACACAAACGCAGTTAACAAGGAGGAAGTGCCGTCGAAGAACGCCAACGAAGTTGATATACTCTTAACAACAATCTTGTTAATTGATTATATGACAAATGATTTATCGATAAATATCGAAATGGTTAATTATTACCCCAACAGTCGAATGTCATGCGCCCTAAACTAGGAAGTATGTCTTGTTCGTAGATTTAATGATTAATGACTTATCGATAAAAATCGATTGTTCATATTTTGATGACTATCGGCAATTAGAGATTAGATTTATAAAAGCACTAACAGTTCTTCACCTTCTTTTTGCTAATGAAGTAAATTTCAAAGATGCCACAAGAAAAAGTGTTTAGATAGAGTATGCGAGTATGTCTGTTAGAGTATCTAAGAGAGGCAAACGATAGCGGCAAGCGGCATGCGGCAAGTAGCCGAAACAACAGCCACCGCAATTCCCTACGGATGTCGATGTGTCTTGAGTGATCGGACTGAAATGTTTCAAAGTCTGACTGGAGGTAATTGATGCATGAGATTAGTTTTGGGGTTTTCAAGTACGTAGAAAATCCATAAGTGACGCTCGAGTCTGTCTATCTGTGAGTGTTTGTGTGTTTAAGTCACAAAAAATGGGTCAAACAATAGATGGATGGATAAATATACGAGATATATGTATGTAGATATATGTAAGTAAAGTCTACTGTCTAATGACTCACCTTGAGTATACACCTGCCCACAGGTTCGTTCTCGGCAACTGAAACGTTGTAGAAGCTCTGATCAAAAATCGGTTCATTATCGTTGACATCGTGAATGGTTACTAGAACGGTGGCTGTTGAACTTAACGGCGGTTGTCCGCTATCCCTGGCAATAACGGTTAGTTGTGGCACCGGTTCCGTTTCACAATCGATATGGGATTTAGTTGTGATCAGTCCTGTCTGTGCATCAATTTGGAACCACTGTGCATGTGTATCGGGCGTATCGGCCAGAGCATAGCTTAATGCAGCATTGTTGCCCTCGTCGCGATCCCGAGCCTGAACTTGAAGCACGGAGGTGCCTGGATCGGCTACTTCCATGACATTTGCATGATAGACATCGAGTTCGAATTCGGGAGCATTATCATTGACATCGGTGATACGCAAAAAGATGGACTTGGATGCATGCAATGGTGGTGTTCCCTTATCCGTTGCAACAACACTCAAGGTATAGTTAGAAGTTGCCTCTCGATCCAATGGAAGATTGACTATAACCAGATAGATGCTATTATCTCGCGTGGTTAATGCAAAATGTCCATCGCCACCATTTAAAGAAACATTGACATTGGCATACTCCGTCTTGGAGTCCGGATCGTGTACAGAGATGCGTGCAACAAATTCTCCCGGTTGCGCTGATTCCGAAATCTTGGGCGAAGCATCCTCACTTAAGAATATTACATTAATCGTCGGCTGATTATCATTGACATCCGTTACGCGTATAGAAACAAAGGCTGTTGTCTCCAGCGGCTGTTCACCATGATCCTTGGCCACAACAACAAGCTCATGCAACTCCTTGGTCTCAAAATCAAGAGGTTTATTAATATAGACCGCTCCAGTGCGCGCATCGATGCGAAACATTTGTTCCTTGTCACTCTGCCTGCGATTAATGGCATATTCGACCAGACCGTTCTCATCGGCATCCGTATCCGAGGCATAGACTTGCAACACACTGCTTCCCACAGTGGCATTCTCCGGGACTGTGGCAAAGTAGCGACTTTGATTGAAGATTGGTTGATTGTCATTCACATCCTGTATGGTTATATTTACGGTCATTAGACCTCTTAAAGGTGGTGTGCCGCCATCTAGCGCTTCGATAAGTAAACTATAAGCTGGAGTTGTTTCCCGATCAAGAAATCCACTTATCTGCAAATCCAAATAGAGCACTCCATCACGTTCTCGATGCGAGGATAACCGAAAGGCATCATTAACATTGCCCGAAACAATATTATAACGTTGCGTATTATATGGCTCCAGATCGAGATCTCGAGCTGGAAGCAATGTACGCTTCACCTCACGCGGTGTATTCTCCGGAAACTTTATATGCATCGATGGCTGTGGAAATGTCGGGGCATTATCGTTTTCATCCCGTACAGTCACAACCACACGAACATTCAAGCCACTCAGTGGTATTGCCACCAGACTGTAGGATGCCCTCGTCTCCCTATCCAAGCGGACCTTGGTGCGTATCTCACCCGTTGTCCGATCGATGGCCAGATCCGTCTCAACACCCGCCTCAGCCACAATTATGTAGGGCGGTCCACTGTCAATGCTATCGAAATCACCGATATACCCGATCTGATGATCAATGGGCACACCCTCCGAGACCTCGAGACGTCGTTCGCGTTCCTTGTCCGTCGCCCCCGCTGTGCCTGCTGCTGCAAAGCTGGACAGTAGACTGCAGGAGACTAGGACTAGCAGCCAAAATAACAGCGACGACAACGACGAAGAGGACGTTGGAAGGCAGCTGTTTAAATTGGACTTGGAATTGAAATTGGCGTTGGCGTTGGCGGGTAATATTGACCTTGAGCTGTTGCTGTTGTTGTTGTGTTTTGAACGTCGCCGGCATCTGTGATACATTGTGTAATCTTTTTGGGGCGTCCGGGGCGTGGCTTGCCGGCTGCTTGTTTCATTTTTGTTCACAGAACTCAAACTGGAACTCGACGTAGTTTTCGTTTCCGAATGCATCGTTGAGTTTATGTTTTTTTGTTTTTTCTTTTTGTAAATTATTGTTGGTTATTGTGTTTCTGTTTTTTTAGGGTTCCCTGTCCCTACTTGTTGTTTGTTGCGCTGTTGCGTGCTTAAAAACCCAACATGTCGTTATTCGTGTATCGCCGACTGGGAATGCCCTACGCTACGTCCAGCTGTAGGACCCATTTTGTGCTAAAAAGAGTAGAAATGAAAGAGATAATTAGATGTTATAGCCAATTGTAAAGCAAATAGGTTAAATTTCTATCTAAGAAATCGATCAAAAATATCGTGTAATTTCCCTCAAACTTTTCGAATATCTCACTTCAAACTTAATGCTTGAATTCTAACCGTACGACAGCTGCTAATATGGACAAATGGTTGACTATAAACGGAACCACAAACGTGACCAAAATAATCCCCTGCCCACGCGATTTGGAAGACATGTTTCTAGATGTTATATGTTGTTCGATGCTGATGATGATCGACGGGGGGACAGAGTGGGGAAGCTTAGAAGTTTAAAGCGCTTGATAGATGGCAACTAATAGACCGATAACTGCAGTAACGCGCTTAGCAGACTGATGATGCTCATCACGACGATGATGGCCAAGAGCGGCTTACGCATTGTCCAAGCATCTACAAGATATAAATTTAAAATTCAAACGAGCAAACGCCGAAAGACATAGCGAAATAAAGTCTCTGTGGTTCTTGTTCTTGAACGAAATGAAGACAAAAGAAGCTTGGTCCGTCAGGCAACTACAAAAAAACTAAATACAAGAAAACTACCTGAGTGCCTGAAAGGTTCAAAGGCTAAAGGGGTCCGAGTTTTGGGTCTGCGTAGAGTCTTTTTTTTTCAAAGCTGAAATATTAAAGAAACACAAATACACATACACACACACACAGAGGGAGAAACATTTAGAAATCGAACAAATAAAATACAAAAACTGAAGTTTCTTATTGTGTTAAATTGGATTGGGGGATAGCATGGGATCAGCCAAAAGTAACAACTAAAGAGAGATAGATTGATAGAATGATAAAGTGAAAGAGAGAAAGAACGAGAAAGTTTTAATTGCGCACGGCTCAAACGGCGAATTCGTGGTCAACAATTTAGTTAACAAGACCATGACTAACACTTTTTCATATTCGGCACACTCGAGTGGCCCAAAAACAACAACAACAACTTGCTGTGAGACGGCTGCTGCAATTTTCAAGATTTTTCTCGCGCGATAAGCAAAAAAATAAAAAATACCAAAAAAATGAAAAACAAAAGGAAAATAAAAGCAGTAAAAATGCTTTAGGCAAATCGTTGCTGCACTTGCACATACCCTGCACTTAAGTAATAAAATTTAAGTATCCCGAATCGAAATGTGGACAAGTTAAAATGTGGTTTACGTAAGATATGGATATACTACCTAGAACTTAAAAGAGATTGTGTTCTTGTACATTTTTCTAAAGAAAGCAAAGCTATTGAATGAAGTCAAACAGTTTGTGTTTTAATCATAAAAAGAGTATAAATTTAGAAAGGCTAAAATATTTTAACATATTATAAGGCCTATAAAAATCTGTGGCGTTGTAAATTTGTTATATTTTCATGCATAGCAAATATGAGGTAATTAGTTATTAAAGTTTTGAGGAATTATTAGCCATAAAATCGGTTTATAACTTATAATAATAACTATAGCGCTTATGATACCCAAATAAAACAAAATTCAAATACCTACAGGGTATAATTATGATTATTTGTTTGTTTCAAGCCAAACACAGCTGAAGGGAAATGCCCAATAAAGAAATTTGTTAGTTTCACATGGTAGTACTAGTATTTTTTGGGGTGCGTGATGTGCCTCAATAGATTAATATCTGGCTGAGGAAACTGCCAGCTCATCGCCAGATGATCAAAGGATCACAATGAATTAAAAATAAAAAAATGAAGGCAGCAATTAAAAGTGAATTAATGAATATCTAAACTAGATGGAGTGTGTGTGTGTGTGTGTGTGAGTGCGTTTGTATTGCATGGGAATTCTTGAACGGAACTCAATTATGTGACAGCGTGAATGCCTGATTGATATACGGTATACACAGGGTGTATACAGGCAGCTTGGACTGCGTGTCCATCAAGGCCACTAATAGCTTAATAATGATGGTCAGCATACTTTCCGGGAATTGCAGTCATGACATGAAATGTAATTTAATAAACTGCAACTCTTGCAAAAAAAAAATTAAATAAAATAAATAAAGGAACAGCAAAAAAGAAAAAGAAACGTTAGACATGAACTCCCGGTTCTGGCTTGGACCCAGCTTGACACTTGACGGGGCCCCCATACGCAAATCAACTCTCAGAGTTGCAACTGAGCTGAGTTGAGCTGTAACTGCTGCTGCTGCTTGAGTTGCAGCTACTGCGGAAATGTCAGTTTGATTTGCGCTTGTCATAAGTTTAGATGAACTGCTAATACCCAAACACATTAGAAAGCGCATGAAGCGTAGCTCAAACCTGGCGCCGCTTGCTATCTAACTCACTTACTCGCTTACAGGTGGGCCTGCCCTACACTTAGAGAAGCATATATGAACATTTACACATTGCTGTACTAAAAGCCAGAGTTCTCCATTTGTTGCATTATATGATTATTTTTTCAAGCCATGAAGAACTTGAGAAAAGCATAAGGCAAATAATCTTTGTTTTCTAACTGTAAGGTTTTCTGTTTTGCCAGTGTAGTTGCGTGTGTGGTTCCTTCAGTGTGCTCTGTGCACTGTGCCGATCTCTAATATCAAATGACAAAGTTGTAGTTATATTGTTGTTTGACGTTAATATGTTTTTGTCTTCGCTCCCGGTCTCTCTACCATAAACTATATCTTGGATTTTAATAATAATTACTTTTCCTGGGAGTAAGTTTCTTTTTGTTTTTTTTTTTTTTTTTTTGTTTAACGAGCTTTTGCGCGCTCGTAAAGAGACCCGAAACTGGGCAAAGTTGTGTTCGGCTGGCTCTTCGGGGCCTTAATAAAATCTACTTAATGGCAAATAAAAGTTACCACAAAATACTGTATACCCACAACTTCAACCGAATGCTACACAAACATTCAAATATAATAAAGACAATAACGAAAACGGCATAAATTTTATGGTTCAACTAATTAACCACGAGAAACAAACCTGGCAAACGGCATAAACGGAAAGAAAGTCCCTTAAAGGCAATCTCTGGCTATCCCGATTTCCTCTCTCTCTATACGACGACTGCTGTGCACAGTTTTGCTTTAATATCAAATAAAGAATACATCAACCAAACGATTTGGGGCAAGCAAGGAGCTTTACTTTGCCCCAGCTGCCAGGCACAGGGGAAAAAACAAAAACTTTTAATCACCAGGAACAACAATGAACCAGGTTTAACATGAGCGCTACACATGTTCTATGTTCCTCCGATGATTTAATTATTTAAATGAAAATGGCAAGCAAGTGAAAGATTATCGAAGTTGAAATACTCTAAGCGGGGTTTTTAGTACTATAATGACTTTATCTATAGATAATAAATGATTAAGTGATTCAATTTAATATTCCTTATGCAGAATTATTTTTCAGTAAAATTACCTAACCCTTTGAAACAAGCACCTTTCTGATTAATCAACTTTATGTTGTACTTGCACAATTAAAAAGACTAAGAAGTGAGCTAGATAATCAACTTGTCGTCCAGTTGTTGTTATTCGCGTTGTTCTTGTTGCTGTTGCAGTGTATTCATGATTTAACTTCAAATTATGCAAAATTGTTGTCTAAAACCGGCGGCTAAGTAGGTGGTAAGTAGCGCTTTAGAGCGTGTTTAATTAAATGTTGAGTAATTTATGAAAAGTGCGAGATGAAAAGAGAAGGAAACAGAACAGCACAGTACTGTGCAGAGGAGGGAAGAAGGAGACGAATGGGTCGTGGGGGCTGTTTGTTAATAAGTTATTTCTAATGGTTTTCTAATTGCCGTACAAGCTGAAGCTTAAGTTGAGTTTGTGGACTTGTGGCAGCTAGTATAAGCAGTAACATTTTAATTGTTTGCATATTAATTGAGCTCATTAAGATGCAAATCTGCGCCTTGAAACAACATGTGCAGATAGTGTAATATATGAATGAGTTGAACCAACTAGACCGCATAGTCGAGTCCAGTAGACAGACAGACAGACAGAGGGAACTGTGAAAGCGTGAAGTTTGCATGTGATTTTCTGCTAGAAAAAGTGCGAAAATGTAAGTGAACGCCAACACACACACACAAACAGACACACAATCGCAATACTAGCTGTAACAATAACAATAAAACACTTCAAAGCTGACCAACAAAGCACGAAAACGCTTTTCCATTTAATTTGCTATTTTCACTTTATTTGTTTTCGCTTTCGCGCTCATATAGTTTCTTGAATAAATTAATAACTGTTTGCTTTTCAAGTACTCTTAAATCATTTGTGATTTATTATAGCTTTTACATGATTTATTGATCTTTGTGAAATTTATCTGTGAGACAATCTAAAGTGAGAGTTATTGATAATAATAAATGAGAATATAAACGATTTTATTTAAAATAATGATATATATTTATGTAATATTCACATTAAATGGAGAGTTTAGTTTTTTTACCTCCTTTAACAACTGTATTAAAATTCCCGAGCAATTAAACCATTAAACTTCAGTTTTGAGGAATTTGCGACACCAGTTTCTACAGTTGTTTTCCCCCTTGCTCTCAAAACCAGATCTTCCTCTAGTCACATCATACTTATTAAGTGCCATTAATTAGCGGCATTTATTATTATTTATTCATATCATATCTTATCGTAAAAAAAAAGAATATAAAAAAACTAGCGTCCGTCAAGAATGTCACGTCAATTGCAGCATTTGCCAAAGTGTAAGAAAATATGAAATGACGCTCACACAGATTGCAACAAAGTAAAGTGAGAAGAACTTGCAACTCAACCTGAACACACAACTGGAAACTGAACTGAACTGGAATACACACAAACCGAAGGAGCTGCTGCTGCTGTTGGGTTGTCATTGGTGTCTCTTCTAATCTTGAGTGGTGCTGCTTTGGCTGCCTGCAGCACCTGCCCCACAATTTTTTGAGGTTTGCTACGTGTTTTTTTATGTTGCTGCACCCAGAGATTTCATTTGCAATTTGTTTATTATGGGATATTAATAGATTTGTGCCAAAGCGGAAGCATAAGCCCCAGCTATAACGCCTTGTTAGAACAGACGCAAGCCCAGACATAGACAAAAACATACATATATTTATATGTATATACATATTTATATATACAAAGATACATACATCGTTTCGCTTTTGAAGTAGCCAAAAGCATTTAGCAATTATTGTGTTGTGCTCGTGTGTGTTTTGGCCATTGTTTGGCATGATTTTTATGACTAGCTCATAAAACTGCAAAAAAAAAAAGAAGGAATATCTGTTAACTGATGATTAGGCCAAACGAGAAGCTAATCTCGCTGAGCGTTCGTTAACCTGCACAACGCTCGGTGCCATAAAAAATCTATAATCGAAATCTTCTCAAAAAAATCTGTTCCGTTTTTGTTTTTTGCTTTCTTAAATATTTATCATATTGAAACGATGTCGTGTGTCTATATCAAAATAAGAACGCTAGTCTCCCATCAAGCTGTTGACTGAGTGTTTATGGGCTTCAAGAAAGACCTAAACAAAATCTTTACATTCACACCGACGAAACCTAATACACTTGTTCTAAGCACAAACAGCTCTATTGGCTAGCTTTACGATCAATGTTGTTGTTTTTTTTTTCATTATTATGGCTTGTTGACTAAGCCAGTCCTAATTTGATATCTCGTCCCATACTGCGTGCAATAAATACACACAATATATAAAATTTTATGGATATTGGAAGGTGGCACATGTGGGTCATAAAACTAAATTCCAAACTCGTGAGCTACATTAAATGCAAACAAGTAAGAGTGAAATTTATGCACAAAAGTAAATGCTAAAGTTGAACGAATTCAATAATACAGTCTATACAAACACCCGGTGCTTTAAAAACGTTTGATGTAGCAACAAATGTGTCTAAAAGTAAGCCTAATTGTAAGCGCTCAAACCTAAGCACTAATTCTTAGCACTCGTGTCAAGTGACGTGATATGTTACGTTTGATGAAGTAAAGTTGTGACTCAATTCTTTTATTTCTTCAAAAATATTGAAAAGGAACTTTAGTTGAGTTTAGAAAGTTCGTTGCCTAAGTCTTTCGGTGTTTGTAACTTTTTTGTAGTATTATAAAAATCGAACATGAACTCAATTTAAATTATTAAGGTTTCGTTGCTCTTTCGTTTTTCGTAACTTTAAAACACTTTTAGATGCCGAAGAAGTCACACAGAGCGTGTAACAGAGCTATGCTCTGTAGCTCTTCGGTGAACTAATCTCAAAGATAATTGGGTTCTAAAGAAAAAATATACCAAGTAACACGACTAGATAAACTCTGTGCATGCTGCTGCCTGATTTTTTTTTTTATCGTTTAAATGCATACAAGTGCACAATTTTTATTATACCAATTTTGGTTTAATCCATTTTGCATGATTGCCCCGTATGTATGTGAGTAGAAAATAAAATTCACATTTACAGTGACTGCCAATTAGAGTTGTGCTCTGAAATTAACATTGTTTATTGTTTTATATATTTAATACGCATAGAAAAAGTGACTGTGTAACCATATATATGTGTGTATATGTGTGCAGATGTAGTGAGCAGCCGCTAGGCACACACTCAATTGGAAAAATCATAATCCCCACCTCATCTCACGCTTTGCACCGCTTATTCTTACGCTGCGGATGAAGACACTTGCACAAAACGATGAACATATTCTAAACTTAATCACAGCCTAGCACATTCGTATGTCCGCGATGCCAACTCGCATGAGGCTCAACAAAGAAATTAGCGCCGAGCGCTGAACGCTTGCACATTGCTGAGGGCAAAGAGATGAGCGGGTGTTTGTGTTTGTTGTTGCTGTTTCTTAATGCTTGCCTGGATAAGAGCAGGTGGCCAAGATGCTGGAGCATTGAGAAGTGGATGGGGAGGAGGAGAGTTGCGTGCATTTTCCAGTAAAAGAGCAATGGTTTTGCGGGGCGCGTTTCACGTCTAATGTAATTTTCTTTGGCACGGCGCACGAGGCGCGCGTGTGGTCCACACACAAAAGCAGTTCAGTTGTGCGTGTGTGTGTGTGTGTAAAAAAACAGATTAAAGCGTAATTTTTGTTGTTTGTATAGCGCTAATCATTGCTGCAATTAGATGGGAGAGACGACGACGACGACGACGACGCCGCGAACGACTTAAGCAATTTAAAGCGCATTAAATTGCATTTTGCAAGTTCGCTGCCTAAGTCATTCGTTCTGTTTTGCTGCTCGCATACGTCACAAAGTCACCCGCAACACAAAAACAAACACAAACACAGCCGTCGACGCACTGGCGCATAAAGATAAGAGGAATAAAGAAAGCCGTTAGCTGCTGATAAGCAAAAATATGCAGAGCAGCAGAGAGAGAGAGAGAGAGAGAGAAAGAAAGAAAGAGAGAGAGAATGGGAAATGAAAATTATATTTTGTTTGCTTTACGCTTTGAGCTCGCTTTGCCGCTATGCCTTTGGTTTGCCGACAAACGATCAGAGAGATCTATGTTTTTTTTTTTTCATCATCTTCTTCTTTTTTTGTTTGTCTCACTTTCTTGCTGTTGTGCTACGCATTTGGAAGGAAGTGTAAATTAAGGGCCATAAAACTTATACAACAAAAAAAAGAACTCGCCTCCATTGTTAACCCAAATGTTTTCCCTAGTCATTTTCAGAGTCAGAGTCTCTGTTAACGCTTAATGTCAAGCTATTTTGGATTTTAACAGCAGCACGAAAATTGGTTTATAAGTGCCTACACACACCTCACACGTACACTCACACACAAACACACACACACACACATAGAAATTACCAGCTTTTTATAATTTCAAGTAATTTTCATGGGGGAAACATTTTAATGCATTATTTTAATGGAAATAACATTAAAAAATCCGAGCACGACGGGCCAAACAAACTTCCTGAGTCTTCTTTTTCTTTCACTCTTTTCTTCTTATAACGCCCCAAACAAAAAAAAACTCTAAACTGAAGCAGACAACACAAAAAATAAAAAATAAAAATGCCTTTAGTTTTTTTTTGTTGTGTGATTTTTCCAGGTATTTTGCAGGTTTCGGCGACACTTTTGCTCATTCGATGCACGTATTGCTCGCTAGATAACGATAAGTCGCAGATTGAGTGATATTTTGAACAGGTAGAAAACAAAAAAAATGGAAAATACCAAATCAAAATTGAATTGCTGAAAAAGGCTAACTAACCCGCGCTAAGAACATTCGACAATTGTCTATGTTTTTCCACATTTTCCCAAACAAAAGACGAGAAGTAGGTAAAGATAAAATAGTGAAGTAAAAGGTCTTGCGGCGTGTGTTTTTCTTTCCAACATTTTTGTGTGTACATTATCGTCGACTTCGATTTCCAATTTGACTATTTGAAGTTGTTTTTACTGCTGCCGTTGCTGTTGTTGTTATTGTTTGACTTGTTGGTTGTAGCTACCTTTTACCTAATTGAAAGAAAAAGCTAATTGCTGTGCACAACTTTCGCGTTTTAGCCAACGTACAATGCGTATTTTGATTGTAAATTGAGTAAACAACTTTAAGGTACTTTCTCGACTATTTTTTCAGCTGTTTTTCTTAACGTTTTCTTGCTTTAACAAATTCAGTTCAACATTTTTGAATCTTTTGCAGTCACAAAATTTTTTCATCAACGTGTCCTTATTATTTATCCTTTTTTGTGTCTCGATTTTTAGCTTACATTTTGTTGGCTAAATGCTGTCAATATTTTTCACCAAAGGCGCAAAACAACAAAACTTGCTGCCTGCCACTGCCACCAAATGCGATGTTGAGTCGATTTGTTGTTGTTGTTGGTGCTGTTGCTGCTGCTGGCCACACGGCCAAAGCGAGCCAAAAGAACTCGTTTGACTTGTTGAACAATATTTCTTTTCGCCTTTTTCTGGTTTATTTTTCTTATATATGTTTTGTTGTATTTTTTTGCTTTTGATTATATATTTTTTGGTGTGTGTATTTTGTTGTTGTTGTTGTTGTAGGGTGCATAAACATCCACACAGAAGTACACGCACACACACTCACATAGACGCGCGTAAGAGACTCGTAAATTCTTTGCAATTTAATTAAAATGCAAATATTGCAAAATTTTCTTATTTTCTTTGGAGTTTTTCTCAAAACTCAGTCAAAACTTTGACATGAATTCAGAATCGGTTTTCTTATTATTTCGCTTGATATTCTCTAACATTTTTGTGGCACGACGATGCGACAGAAAGCGCGACGACGACGACGAGGATCGCAACGAGCGCGACGAAAACAAAATACAAAACCGCGGCGACAAACGCGGAAAGCAACGAAAAAAGCGAAGTGGGAGCCAGAAACGCGAAGGGGGAGCCGCAAGTACACGAGAGACGTCTCTTTTTCGTCTTCCACTGTGGCTTAGAATATTTTTTATCTCCTTTTCGTGTGAGGAATTTTTGGATTTCTTAGCAAATTGAAATGCTGCACTTGTTGCCGCAGTTAAACCACAATGAATATCACTTTTGCACTTGTTATCGATAACTTTATCGATTGGGGTGACTCTTTTTTTTACAATTTGATTGTGTATTATTTGTTGTTGTTGCGACGCGACGACGACGACAAGCGACAACACACAGCGACACAAGAGGCGTTATTTTATCCGCTCGCTGCTTTGGCTCAATGTTTCGGCGATGAAAACAAACGACAGACTGAATTCTCAAAAGTAAATGAATTCTCAATTCGCTCTCCCTATGCAAGAGATGCCGCAAATGCCGCCAAACTCACCTGTGTGTGGTCAAGTGCATGTGGCAAGCTGTGTTGAGTTTTGCTTGCTGAGAGAGCTACAGCAACATGTGTATGTGTGTGTGTGTGTGTTGCTGTGGTGTGTTGGCGTTGCTGGAAACTCAACAAAAGTGGTTTGGTCGGTTTGATCTTTGGAGCCCTCAGCTCTCTCAGCATCATATTTTTTTGTTCTTCCTTCTATGCTGAGTTTGCTTGCACAGCACGCGGTCGTCTTGGTCTTCGTTGGCCTGCATCATGGCAATTGCATATGAATGCCAAAACGGAGACGACACAGCATCAACCAGCACAGAGCGAGACAAGAATTTTAAAAGGCTCCCAAAAGCCAACAACAACAACAGGCAGCGACGACAGGTCCACAATTAGCCACAAACCGAGAGAGAGAGAGAGAGAAATATCTTTAGTTCTACGCTCTTTCGCTCTCTCTCTCTCTCTCTCTTTCTGCTGAGAGCACCCACACGCAATAGCGATAGTCGTGCTCAAGTCGTGCTTAAGTCGTGCTTAAGTCGTGCGTGCTTCTCTTTGCCTCTCTCTATATGGCAATAAAAGCATAAAAGTCAAGTCCAGCATTGCACCCAACGCCTCGCCAAGTGTGTGCTACCCACAAGAAACCAACATACACACACACACACACACACACACATACAGACATGTAAATTAGCTACACAAAATAAGAACAACAAAAAATTGAGAGGAGCGCATATGAGCATAAACCGGTTGTTGGCTCTCTCTCTCTCTCTCTCTCTCTCTTTCTCGCTCTCAAGCAAATGCTCACCTGTATACAAGTTCACTCAAAGCTGTTGTTGGGCTATGTTTGCCACCGAGTGGTGGTGCAGTGGTGCTGAAGTGGTTGTATGGAGTGCGCTTTGGCGTTGAGTGTTTGGTATGCTGAGCATACCTCAACAGACCAGACCCTTCCCCAACCCCTCTTTCTCTCTCGCTCCCTCTATGCTGCTGTTATTGTTTGTTGCTGTTGCTACCAAAATTGGGCGCCCCAACAACAACAACAACGCCACATTGTATGTGTCTTACGCAACATGTGCGAATTCGGCGACCCTTCCACCCAAAAAAAAAAAAATCCTAATAGAAAATAATGCAAGCTTTAACCTAACCCATTCCATTTTATACTATCCCAGGTTTACTAAAAAAAAACTTACCAATTTCTATCCAACACTGCCAACTCCGTTTTGCTTTGCAGCCACCAAAAGGACCACCATAGATCCCATAGTGTAGATTCCGATTCCGCTGAATTCTCAAGCATTCGCCAATTCTGCAATTTGTCTGGGAATCGTACACGAAATGTGCGTGCCATCGTCAGTTGTTGTTGTTGTTCCTGTTGTTATTGTTGATCTCTGTTAGTGTTGTTGTTGTTGTTGTCGCTCTGTTGTTATAATACGCTGTTCCTTAAGAGGTAATAAAAAAAAGGTATATTGGGTTTTGAGCATCGCCAGAAAGCAAATTACAAATAGATAGAAGAAAAGTTTATATGATATATCTAACAAGCTTTTATTCCTACATAGATGTAAGAAAAGATTTCCCAAAAAAAGATTTCTCAATGAACACGAATTGTTTAACTTGTTTTGCCCATGTGTTGATAGCAGTCAGTCAGTAAAGACCCATCATAGAGAATCTAAATAGTTCTTGTTCAGAAGTCGTGCTAGTTCTTAATACTCTGTTTACAGTGCAACTTGCAGTCCATGAACCATTTAACTTGACTAATTTCTCACTTGTTATGTTTGCTATTTGAGGTTTTTAGTTGGAATGCACGTTGGTGGCACAAGCTCTTAACTCTCTCTACCTCTCTCTGTCTATCTCTTTAAAAACTGAACTGTTGTTAGTCGTCGGCGTCGTTGGAGCAATTTGAGGGCGTCCATTTAAGCATTTGTGGCCATTTGTGTTCTGTGCCGCTTGTCAAAACTCTAAATGACGTCGCTTAGCTGTCGGGTTGCATTTGCACTTTATAAATGAATGAGTTGCAACAACAAGAACAACAACAACAACAAGAGCGACACTCTGACAGCCACTTGAAAAGCACAGATATATCCGTGTGTGTGTGTGTTTAGCTGCATGTGTATGTGTGGCATTAGCAAGTTGTATATCTCAATGTGTGTTCCAGTTGAGCGTCGATCGTTGATCGAACGAAGCCATCCACCCACACACAGAGTGTCAAAGCCAAAGCCCCCACTGGGGTTAAGTACACTCAGCATAAATAATTTATGACAACTTAAGAGAACAATAATATAAAACTTTTGGCAAATCACGAATTTTTTCTCTGTTAAAAATTACAGCTATTTTTTAAATATTTAAAGTGTTTCAAGCAAAAAAAATACATAAAAGTTTTTCCAAAGTGTAGCTTAGCGGATAGTTAATTCAAATTCAGTTAATGGTAAAGGCAATGGATTTGCTTAACTTGCGATAGATTTATGTTTGTACTTTGAATGCAGCCAGTCAACATCGACATCAACAGCAGGCAGCTAGGCTATCTATCTATCTACAATATTTGGCAGCGCATCCAGATCTTTCAAACTGTTCGCTGTCGTCATTCTTATGTGACAACATTTGAAAATCTTTGCGTTTAGAAGAAACGTACAAGCAACTAAATAGAATTCAGAATCTATCCGTTGTTAGAGACACAATGCACGCGCTGTTTTTGGGCCCACACACAGAAACCACAACGACACAACGAATTCGCAAATATACGCAAAACTTAACGAATCCGATGCGGAATCCATCATACAAGTAATATGCAAAACTAACGTGTATCAGGAAGACACACAAAAAAAAAGAAGCAAAAAGCGTTGTTGTTGCTAAACAGCTTGAAAGCAGATAGAGGGGAAGGGGAAGTTGCTGGCCCGGGCCATTTATTCGCCTCGAAAATCAATAGCTGGCCGTCTTCGTTTCTGTTTCTACTCAGTTGTTGCGATCGTTGCGTCCGTCGGTCGCATCCTTGGAATCATCATCGTCATCAACAACTGCAAACAACATTCGCCTGTCAGCGGCAACATCATAAATTGTTGTTCTGCCACATGTTGCCAGTGTTGCTTGCTTGGCTTGCCTGGGTTGGTTGACTGTCTGTTGCATTTGCAGGCTTCACTTGCAAACAAGGCTCCTTCCTTCCTCTGCTGCTGTGTTCGCATATACTTTCGGGTTTTTTTTTTCAGGCAAGCTATACCCTGTATTTTATGCCAAAAAAAACCCCTTTGCAACCCCAAGTTCAATCACCTTTTTGGTTTGCCGAAATGAGCATATTCTATATTAATTTCAATTATAATGTTAAATTATTCAAATCCCATTACGCAATATAACATCTTAACTTTTTCTCTGAGTCCAAAAATTTAGTGGAGTCTCATTTTAAGAAAAACAAGTTTAATTTTTTTTGGTAAGAATCATTTATTACAATCGATTTTGAAAGCTTTATAACTGTCAGACATTGAATATAAATGTTGCTAAATTTATTTAATGTAGTTTTTGTATGATAATTCAATTAAAGCAGTCGACGAAAGCAAATTTTCGATTTTACTTAGATGCTCTTTCAGAAGCAGCTTTAACAGAAGAAGAAATATGTATAATATATCCCTAATGTCGACATAAGTATAGGGTACCTTTGGCATCATCATTTTGGTTTCTTCTTGCCATTGTTGATGATGCTGTTTGTTATGCGACAGTAGGCATTCTAATTCTATCAATACGTTTGTGAATTTATTACCCATTTGCATTAATATAGATGCATCCATCTAAGCTAATAAACACAGGGTATCTATTTAATGAGTAGAAGCTTTTCAATAAGTTTTGAATAAAAGCCCACTCAAAGAATTTTAAGCCAAATGGCAAGAGAGTATATTGAATTTTAATTTACCAATACTAGGCGTATTTCTATGGGATGATTGTAAGTTACATTTCTTCTCAGCTTTGTTCTAACTGCTTTCTGCTAAGTCATCTTATCCTTTGTTATTGCCTTATGCAAATTGTGCTTCTCCTCTTTGGCTGTCAGGCAACTCATCATCATTATCATTTGAATCGTGTGTTAAATGCCACCAATCGATATTCTTATTGCCAATCGCCCCCGCTGTTGACGGCTTACAGAAAGGGAGAGAGCGGGAGAAAGGGCGAGAGAATCTTGTTGACATAAATATCGCTATTTTATTTCGGTAGCTGTGGCAATCGCGACCTCGGCCATATGTCGGCAACATTCATTAATCTATAAATTATGCGAATTTTTAATGAGCGCACATTCTGTTCGATTTTTCATGCCATGATGATGCCCCCGCCTCGCCCCCTTCTTTCAACCGAACTTGTTCTGCGCCTTCGGTTTTTTTGAGTTTATTTTATTTTTTTTTAATTGAAAAGCGCTTTCGTTATAAACTTTAGCTTGGTATGGCCTCTCGATTGGAACTTGACTTCAAGCAAACGGCGAGCGACTCTCTTAGGTTTTTGTGTGGCATTTAGTATTTAGTCGCCCTGATAAGACGGCGTTCCAATTACATGAGTTTAGCTCTCGGCCACTCCATTTGGCCACTTTATTTGGCCACTTGGGTGGGTTCCCAGCAAGCCAGCTAGCTTGCGACTAGTTCGCTAATGAAGTTAAGCTCCGCACATAAATATTAGTAGGCATTATATGTAAAGAAATACTATATTTCAATAACAAGAAATGAATTCGAAATTTTGTGTTTTTGTGTTTTTGGTTGAACAATGTGTATGTTATACCGTTTTTGTGGTCAGCTCATTTTCTTTTGATCTTTGTTTAAAGCGCCGAAAATGTTGTCGCTTGATATTTTTTGTGGGCTGTGGCAGTCAATAAAAACGCCATAAAATACTAATTGACTCCAGCTGGGGATTAATCCCAGCGGCTAATTTATGGTACACAACACAGCAAATTAAATATTTACTTGGTTTTATGCGAAATTTATTGAAATTTCTATTATCCCGCGTCTTTTTCTACCTGACACCAAACTATGAGTTCCGAGGGAAGTTGTTAAAAAGGCCGTTAACTATTCTATTGATCTTTTAGTTTGATGCTTGCTTGCTCTGATCTCATTCTGATGGATTCATTGTTGTGTCGTTTTCATATGTTCTTGCTCAAACAAAACAAGCAAATTATGCATAAATTTAAGGCATTTTGTGGATTTGTTTTTAGGGTTTGACTGAAATGGGAGTATTGTGCGAGGTTCAACGAACTTCTTACTAAGTACCTCCCAAGTATGTCCAATGACTATGTCTCATATTGATTTTTTTTTTGGCTCACACACAGTAAGAATGCACTTGGAAAAAGGTGTTGACCTTGGCGTTCTGGCACTAAACATTGGGGAAAACGGTTGTTCTTTCGAAAGTTTTATACGGTCGAACTTCCGTGAAAAAAACCTAAGTACGACGACGTTTTCTATATAACGAATTTATTTCCAGAACACAACGATTTGGTTTGTTTTATATTGATAATTTTGTCTATAATAACATATTTTTTTTACAGTGTAACTCCAAACGGTGGCTCTGTTGTGGCTCTTGTGACTTTGCAATGCAAATTTCTTCTTCGTTTTGGTTGGCAACCTGCGTGTGTTTGCGCATTATCCTTATAGGTGCACAAATCTTGAATCTCTCGGAACTTGTAGGCTCATATGGCCTCATATGCATATGACACTCACACACACACAACCAACAAACACACACACACACACCCATGTACTCCACCCTGACGAGTCATCAATAGTCAATAGTCAACTTGGCGGCTTGGACGCAGGCATCAATCTATGCAATGTCTTTCGTCTGTGTCTGTTGCTGTGTCCAGAGATCCAGGGACCCATCCAGGCTTCATCATCATCATCATCAGCAGCAGCAGCAGCAGCAGCATCATCATGGTGCACAAACAAGCAACATGTTCCATGTTCTTCCTTCTACCCATTGCTCAGAGTCTTGGATTTGTTGTCGCTGTCGTTTTGGTATTCTCTTTTTTGTTTTTTGTCTTTCCTTCTTTTGTTGTTGTTGTTGTTGTTGTTGATTTTGTTTCTGTGGTTGCTGTTGCTGTTGTCGCCATTACGAGTCTCAGGGTCTATCTGATGTTTGCTATCTATGCTCCTGCTGTGCCTTCCGCTTAAGTCTCAATGTCGCTGTCGTCGCCAAAGAGCTAAAGCTGGAGCTGAGGCTGAGGCTGTGGCTGTGGCTGGGATCTGGATGGAGTCTAGGCTGCTGCTGCTGCTGCTGCTGCTGTTGCTTGTGGCAACCGTGGCACGCATGTTGTAAACTGATTTCCCATATTTACTGACAACTAGACAAATTTCAGGCATAAGTCATGCCTCGTCTTAGAGCCAAGGACTGACTTTCCTCTCTTTCTTTCTCGCTCTTTCTTTACATGTTGTTGTTGTTGTTGTTGTTTTGCCCCTTCTATCCGTTTTGCATAAGTTCGCGCATTATGTCCAAAAGTCGCATTTGTTCTTGGTATTCTTGCATTGCCAAGCACTTTTTCTCCTTCTTCTGTTGCTTCAGTTGGTGCTGCTGCTGCTGCTTCAGTAGCCGGACTTTGCATAAATTATAGTTGCGCATTAAACAACAGTTTGTTAAACATTCCACAAAATTGCGCTTGTTTGCAATTTGTTAAGCTAGCTCATTTAGTGAAAGAGAGAGTTGCACCACCTTGAATATTTATGTATAACTAACTCCAATCAACAGCAACTTGGCCAATGATGATTGCAAGATTGGATCTGAGATTTCACTCGCAGTTAAGCAGCTCTCATTTATTTACAAATGCCACTTAAGCATTTTTCTCATAATTTAAGCATTTTCTTTATCATTAGTGGGTAGAGTATAAAGAACCATAAAATGTAGATATATTTTTATGTTAAAAATGATAAGCTTTAACTACTCTAATAAAAATGTTAGTGGAAAATATTACAAGTCTCTGAAGTCTGATAAAAAAAAAACCATAAAATTATATTTTATTTATTTTTAAGAGCCTACCGTAATAAAGTGTATTTAATATTCTTAGCTACTCTATCAAGCGTTGAAACGCATTTTTTTGTGGCCATTTAATTTCCATTTTTCCATTTGATTAGAGTTTTGATTAATTGCGGCTACAGCGCAGCGAACAACTTCATTAGGCTGCCACATAAATGATATCTCGCTCGGGTTTTTCCCCCCCAACTCTTTATGAACATACATATATATATTCTAATCAGCGGGTTGCTTGCTTGCCACCTTCTCCTTCTACCCTGCCTCCCCTCCCCCCTCTAGTTTCACATCCAGTGTGGCAACAAGTTTGGCTAATTAAGCTACACAGCGTCATTGTCTGTGTTGTTAATTTTATTTTGTTGTTTTTGGTATTTTTGGTCTGTTTGGTTTAAGCTTGTGGATTGGACGCTTGGCCAGAGAGTGTGCTCTGAATGCAATGATGATGCTGCTGCTTCTTCTTCTTCGACTTCATATTATTATTATACATCTTGTTGTTGCTGCTTGCATATTAAATTTCATTGATGATCTATGTATGCCTAGAGTTGCATTTAATTTTATATCGCCACGGGAGATTTTCACACATTTGCTGGCTTCACAGCAACAGCAGCGGCAGAGAGTGCTTGCTCTCCTTTAACTGCTCTTCTCTTCTCCCTATGCGTTATGCATCGGTGTCTCACATGGCGTATGATTAATGGGCTAATATTTAATTGAGTTATTGTTGCGTCTGTTGGTGGCGCATTAACCCAGCGACCTTGTCGCCAAGATTCCCGATAAAACGCATATCAAGGACATTGGGGGGTAGGCCGAAAAATATGCCTAGAACATTTTACTTATACTTTGTAGAGTTTGCAAAGGATTACATAACATATTTTGTGTTCTTTTTGTAGAAATAAGATCATTGCCAAAAATAAGTTTGAACTTTGCAATAAATTTATCATAAATTTCTTTACTTTTCTTATATTGGAGCCGAACTCTCGAGCTTTGGTCAATGGCCCTCATAGCGCAGCTTCCTTTTGCCTTGGCATTTATCAAATTTGCCGTCGCAGCAACAGAAAAAGCTAACAGCAATGCGTAGAGCAAAGTTTTACATAAATTTTAATCAAATTAAAGAGAAGCAACGCACTGCAAGGCGCAAATAAATTTCAACTCTCGACTCTCAAGCTCAATGCCCAAGTGCGCATAAGTAAGGATTACGTTTGGGTTTCCACAAACGAATGCTGACGCTGCTGTTGCTGCTTGAGATAAATCCGCGACTGCTGTTGCCAACAATGGCGCATAATTTTCAGTTTTGACCTCTCAATTCGCCGTCGAGGGACCCTAGCACTACAACAACAAAAAACCTCAACTACCTAAAGCGGGACACTGTTGGTAAGGGGCAAGAGTCGGGTTCGGGTTGTGGATGCGGGTACTGCTGTCTGACTATACGTTATGGTTACAAAGTTGCTGCGGCGCTCCAGTTGCGAATCTCGCGTTCTTCATTCGCTTTTTTGCTGGTTACTTGCTCGATGGCTGGTTGGTCGGTTGGTTGGTTCGTCAATTCAAATTAATCAGAATTAGGCAATTACAGAAATTACAAAAATTACAACGTAATTTCGTTGGGGCTCTTCACTTTAAAAGCTTTTGAAAAATTGCGCATTGCGTATTGAGAGCGAGCAAACTTTCCTATCTCTGCTCGCCTCCTCCCTTTCGACAACAATCTGTAGCTTGTTTGTGGCTTTGATAAGTGGAGGAAGATATATGCATGGCGTTACAATACCCTGTGATTTGAAAAGAGATGAATCGAATAAGGCGCTTCAAACTCAAAGTTATCTGCAGGGTATCTTCTAGTGGAGCAACAGTTATTTTCTTACTTTAAAGTTTTTTAAGTCGCCACTAAAATGTTTTTACTGTGAACGTTGCATGTGCGTATGTGTTTGTGTGTGTGTGCGGAAATTATTTTGAATGGCAAATTGAATTTTCGGCAAACGTCAACGCGTTGGTCGACTGCCGCTAATTGGTTACCTCAGGCCATAAAACTGCATAATGATATGGCAATTTTTCATGCATTTTGTGCCACTGTGCGTCGTCGACAAGCCATTGGCTATTGGCTATCCCTTGTGGACACGCCCATTTCTGTTTGATGTAGCTATTAAGCCTGTCCATGTCCTCCTGTCACTGTCACTTTGCACACAAAGTCGTTAACATTCCGCCCTTTCAAACAAGAAAGAGAAGACTTCATTCTAAATTGCCTAAGAATAGCATTTAAGTAGGCAATTTGAAACAAGTAAACGGCTGCTTAACTAGTTTATACCCTGTATAAGGGTGTGAAATGTCGTTGGAAACAGGTGAATAGGGTAAGAAAGAAAAAGAGTTTTTTGTTGATCAATAATAAAACCTTAAGCACGTTAATTTACCGACCTCAAAAGGTCGGAATTTATATATTTGGTATTTTTTTTTCCTTTTTTTGGGAACTATCAGTGAGCTATCAGCTGCTCAGTGCGCTTCACTTAGCGTATCGGCAAATCTCTAAATTGCCACAAATTAACAGATAATTCGACGCAACAACAGGCAACACAGAGACAAGTGGCAAGTGGCAAGCGGTAAGCGGCAAGGGGTAAGAAGGCTGGCAAATGAAAAGAGCACAACGCTCGCTAAACAGATTCCGTTTGACTTCGGCGCGCAAAGGCGACGCTAATAGATACTTTGCGTGCACACACTAACGGGTAGCAGCAGCAGCAGTATGAGGCATGTGGTAGAGAGGCACTCCAATGCCACAAGTGGCAACTGTGTGTGTGTTGCACAATACCCAAATCCAATTTTCGAATTCCCACATGTGTTCATTATCGGTCTGGACGGGCAGACTTAAAACACACATACACTGAGAGAAACTGAGCCACACACACATACTAACTCTGTTGAGTGTGCTGTGGCGGGTGCGCGCGTGCGCATAACTCATTTCGCACTTTGTCCATTTCATAAGACCAATTAAAGCGCCTCGCTTCGAGCCGAATCGAACCGAGCCAAACCGACACAACTCGAGTTGAGTTGAACAGCAGCCGCGGCGGCAGCTTCATGGAGTCAGACTAAAAAGGGGGGCACCGTGGGGTGCCTCTCTTTTGGCTGCGCGACAATTTTCCATGGCTTGGCGAGCGAGCCAAGCGACGCGTCGGATTAAGTGGGAAATTTGACAAATGCGCCAAGATTGGCTCCCAGCCTCCAAACTGGATGATAATCACCTGTTTGCCCGCTCGCCTCTCCTCTCCTTCTGTTCGTGCGCAAGCTGAAGTCCCAGGCAACGTTTTGCGGAAACATACAAATTTGCGCATTTGTCCAAAGCAGCGTGAACATTTGCACAATCAGCGTGGCAGCAGCAGGCTGCAAAGGAGAAGAGTAGTGGAATCCATGCCAAAAAACCAATGATTCGCATCATCTCCAGTCTTTAAGGAAATTCAGTGGAGTAGAGAGCGAAAGGGGGATAACTATGATTTTACCAACCTTAATGCGCTATGGAATATATTCCTTCGAAATAAATTTATATATAATATATTTAGGCTCAAGGAAAGCAAGGTGAAAAGCAAAAGAAAGCTTTACAATACAATCCAACAATATTCCCTTTCAGGCACATTATATATTCTCTTGACTACGCCACTGACTGCAACTGCAACTTACAAAATACAAACTGAGAACTGACTGCCTTTTAATGCGCACATTTCGTTTTCAATGCGATTCGACCACGAAATTATGTCAATAACTGAGGTCATATGCATAAATTCTGTTCAGAGGCCGGCGTCGTGTCTCGCCTGCCACGCAGACCCACAGACCCATAGAGACTCCCGAGTTCGAGTCCGAGACCGAGCCTGAGCCTGAGCCCGAGCTGAATGTTTAACTGCATACTAAAAGCAAGAAGCTGCTTTAGCATCAGCAGCAGCAGCAGCATCAGCATCAGTAGTAGTTTACCCTTTTGCAATGCTCTGCTCTTTTGAGAGACTTAAAGTTAAGTTAAGTGCTGTCCCACAGCTGGTGCTTTTCATTAAGAATTAAGTCAAGCGGGCAGCGCGGACTCGTTTGGCAAGTGCATTTGGCTCGTGTTTGTTGTCGACGCGAGGATGCGGCTTTATGCCACCAACACCAAAAACTAGCAGCACCATCATCACATCACAATGCTTATGCTAGAGAGACACAGGAGAGACTCCATTAATAATAGCTGCACTGCGAGAAATGATGTAGAACACTGATACACAAGAAAGAAGAAATTTTAAGGAGAGAGCATTCGTAATATAAAAAGGGTTTTCGCTTGAATCAATATGCAGAAGATCCGTTTTTGCAAGTTTGTCTATAATTCTATATTCATATTTTTTTTTCGAGTGTAATAGCTTGCCGCCTCCACCCGTTTGCAACGTTTCGTTACGTTTCATTTGACCGGCATGCTAATAAAACGATATTTTATTGCTTTTTGGCGGCTCATCATGGCTAAAATGGCAAATGGGAATATGAGAATGAGAATGGAGGCAGTAGAGACAAGCCTGAGAATGAATGCATGCAAGTATGGAGAATGGGTATATAGGGTATATACAGGGCAGGGGGCAAGAGGCCATGGCAAATTGCCTGGCACTTGGCAAAAGTCGTGCGTGGAGAAGTTGGCTGGAGTTGGTTGGCATTTCTTAACTTGGCTACGCATTCAATGGCCCAAAAAACAAAAACGTAAAAAAATATTAAATGCTCCATTTGCGCTTCTTGTTGTTAGCTAGTTAGTTGGTTAGTTAGTTAGTATGTGGAAGATGATTGACAGCCTTGGAGCAGAAGTAGCAGCAGCAGCAGCAGCAGCAACTGTGGGAGGAGCTGCCTAGCTGCCTCGTTGGAGGAAAATTGCTGCACAAATCAGGACTTGCAGGTTCTGACCTAGTAATTGGCTTGTGAGTGTTCACCACCAATGCAGCCGTACGTAACGGGCACACGGGCCCGGGTGAATTGGTTTTGAAACTAGCCCAAAACACGATTAACCCACATCTTGGACGACGCGATCATAAATTATTATGCAGCAGCCGAGGCGAAGGCAGCAGCAGCAGCAGCCGGCCTGGCCTCACCAAAAGGCATGTCGCGCACATTTTTTTCTATTTCTTCTTTTTTGTTTTTGTTTTTTTGGCCATTTGGCGATCTTGCAACTTCAACTCCAGCTGCTGCTGCTGCTGCTGCTGCTTCTGCTAGCCACGAGCTGTGTTTTTTTTTTTGGTTACAAGCTGCCTCGGCACGAACATGACTTTCTAGCGGATCTTTTCTTTGCATGCGGCTGGCGCGCTTTTGTTGTCGCTCCTCCGCCTTCCAACTCCCATCTTCTTCTAGTTCTGTTTGAATGGGGAATATATAGTTGGGACACACACCATGCTGATTTTTTTATATGTGCTCACACACACACATTACCCATTAAAAAAAAGATTGGTTAACAAGGGTATAATAAACATGTGCAACTCTGGTATGTAAAAGGCAGTAGTTAGATTTAACTGAAAGACTATAAAGTCTTAAATATGTATATACGGGCGATTTCAGACGACAAGCTGTATCAATAAAAATGTCTGTCTTTTAATGTAATCAATCTCAGTAAAGGTTAAAACTATAGGTTGTTTCGAATGTAAAATTTTTAATATGTACTTAATACGTAAAACATGTTTTGATTTCGCAACAAATCGATTTAAATCGAATAACAGAATTTGTTTCGTAATTTCATTTTTGACAACTTGCGTTAAATTTGGCTCAGTATTTGCAATGTTTTAATGTCGTTATTATTTAGTTAAAATTTTGTTGTTATAACTTCATTTAACTTATTTTATCTTGTCAATTTGATAGCTTACAACAGGGTATCTTTTAGTCAAGCACACTAGCACCCAGTAGTCGCTGCTACTTGCTGCTTCCCGCATTCTCTCTACATTTAATTATTTTGTTTAAAAATTTCTGACACTGTGACGCGCATGCAGATTTACAGGCTGGCAGCTGGCAGCTAGGAGCTCAAAGCTTGGTGGAGAGCATGCCGGAGCTGGCAGCTTCTGCCCGGACGGCAAGACTGACAACGGCCAGCGGCAAATAACATGTGTGTGAATATGCATTGCTATGTGTGTGTGTGTGTTTGTGCGAGTGTGTAATAGGGGAGAGACGTGACTCTGTTGCAATAGTCAAAAAAAAAAAAAGTAAACGAAAAAAAATAAGTTTTTTTTTTTTGCCATTCAATTTGAGTTGCGGCTTGTCGGAGATTGGATGGCACCGCTGGCTGATGGCCTCCCTGGCTCCTCGTTAGTTTGTTGCTGTTGTTGTTGTTGTTGGTTGTTGTTAGCCAAATGTGTATCTAGATGAAGGCGCGACAATTGGCATGCATTAAGTTGTTGCAGCAACAACACACATCAGCAATAGCCACTTTGTGGCAGCGTGTGAAGTGCAGCGTTGGATTAATTTAAGTGCAAGATTTGACATCGTGACAATGGCAGCAATGCGGCAACTTGGTCTAAACCATTCCAAAAAAAAACCAAACATTTGACCATTCACCATTGTTAAAAATATGGATAGTTATTTATGTTGTGAATAGTTAGATCTTTTAGAGCAATTATTTGAGGATTAGGGTTAAGGTTGATATAAAGTTTTTAAGAACTTGCTATAAATTCATTGCAGTTAAATTTAGAATTTAGAGTTTAGTTAGTTTCGAGTCAAATCAAGCCAAGCTTATCTATGTTTTCAAGCAGTTAATTTAAGTTTTAGTTGACATGTAAAATTGATTTATGCACAATTAAAATAAAAAAAAACTCACTTTTGCCGCTATGCAAAATATTCGAAGCTTGAAATTGAGAAACAAAATAAACCCACAGACAGCAACAAAAAACTAACTAGAAAACGCTGACAATTTTAATTGTTAGTCCGCCGCTTTTGAGTTGAGCTTTGAGTTAAGCAAACGCAGAAACAAATTGAATTCGACGCATTCCATGGTTAATCAAGTGGACCGCCAGTTCAGTTCAGTTCAGTGCAGTTCAGCTCTAAGTGGTCCAAGTGGTGTTGGCCGTCTGCACAGGCCGCCTGCACTGGAATTTTAATTGCAACGAAATCGAAATCGCTGCCATAAGCCACATACGAGGTGGTATCGCCCGGCAAAACGCCCCAGCAGCAGCAACCTGCAACAACAGCAGCAACGCGCACCTGTCGATGGGGGCAACAAATGCCACCGGTTACTCATAGTCTCAGCTGTGGTGCCACATTTAGGTGGTTTGGGGGGTTTTTTTATGGTTTACTTTCTGTTTTGGAGGGGGCCAAAGTTAAATCGAGTCAAAAAAGTTAATTACAAGCATAAAATTTTGTGCACTTTTGACACCGCACGTGACGTGACAATATGAGTAAAGATACACTGCGAAAATTTTTTTAAAAATATCCATCATCCATAACACTTTCAGAACGAATCTTTAAACGTAGTAAACTAAACCTGATTCTTTTTTTTTTAAGTGTACAATTTCAAGTTGGAGCTTGTGCGCCTCATGGGAACTAAATTGTTTTCGGCTTTTGGACTAGAATGTTTTTTATCCATGCTGTTAGGCAAATGGCAAATTGAACCCGACGGCTTGCCTTGCTCCTTCTGGGCTCATTAAAACTTTCTTCGACGAGAAAAACTCCTCATCATTGAACTGGGTAGAGTCCACTGTAATCATTTTTTTTTTTTTTTTGCCGCAACTACTTCATTCATTTAATAACGGCTTCGCTTTTGTTGTTGTTGTTAACGAAATAGGAAAATTTGGAAATCATCGTTGGCCTTATGGACGCCCAGCGGTCAGTGGGTTAATTGTGAACAAAAATCATTCGGTATAAATGCTAGACTTGGCTAGATTTGGTTATTTGCGGGGAGTCCAATTAATCATGCCCTCCGACTTCAACGGAGACAGACGAACGAACAAAGCAAACTAAATAAGTCGAGGCGAAAGTTAAAGTTTTTTTTTTTCGGCTCTTCAGCTTCGGTCTGTGCTATCACCCCCCCCCCCCCCCCCCCCCCCCCTGGTGGCAAACACTTTCACGACATAGATTTTGCTACGGCTGATCATCTTCATCTTCATCTTAATCAACCGCATGCAAATGCCTCATCAATCAACAGCAAACACACAAACACAAACATACTAAAAGTCAGTTCGACCTTTTATGCAGATGCAGTCCGAGTTTGTAGCTGACGTTCGGGCTGGCTACTGTGCAACGCGCTCAGCCTGGCAATCAACGCGTCAAACGTGCAGTCAACACAAATACACTTAAAGAAATGCAATAGCTAGAATAGATAAAGATTTTTTACTCACTTTGCAAACGTATTTTGTCTTTCAATGTCTTCCAATGAAAATTTCCAGATCTATGCTTCCAGTGTAATAACAAACTGTATTCTTCCTCCTTCTCTCTTACTCTCTCTCTCTCACAAAGCAAACACAGTTAGAGAATCCGTTTGGTGTTTCGCTTGCAGCGTTATGTGTGAAAACTTGAACAAAAGAAGAAGCAGAAGCCAAAACAGTAACAGCAGCTCAAGCTAGAGCTAGCAAAACGTTTTTGACAGCTGCCAGTTCTAATAGAGAGGGGGAGGCAGAGAGAGAGAAGAACTGGCTGGTAGATATTGCACTTATTAGCTGCACGCTAATTCACAACAGCAAACAGTAAATAGCTTACGAAATGGAAACGAAAAGAGATAAAATAGACGAAACGGCGCCACAGATTTACACCCGAACCGTGCAAATTGCTAAAAATCGCAATTGCTTGAATAAATATTGTGCAGAGAGCTGCAGCTGTACCTTGACCTTGACCACAGAGCAGAAAACGAAACGCCGCGACACAAATCATTTGACTACTGTGAGAGCACTAAGCATCCACTTAGCTTACGCGCTATTAATATAATTGCTACTCCCACACTCTCTCATTATGTTGGTGTTGTTGTAGGTGTCGCTCTATTTCGATATGTGCGTGTGACTAATTCGAACTCGAATTGAGAGCAGCATTGCATTGTTGTTTTTTTTTTTTTAGCTGTTTCTTCTTCAATTTATTATTATGCAGGCGTCACAAATTAAATGAATCAAATCAACTCTTTACAGAAGATAGAGAGAGAGGCTTTTTAGCTGAGCCGCTTTGTGACGCGTCACTGCTAATGCAATTCGAGCAGAGCGTAACCGTTACTTCACTTTCGCTCGCCTCGAATCTAATCTTGGCATAATACATTCTCTTCTCTTCCTCGCGCCATTCACACTTTCGGTTTTTAATTGCGATGCCGAAAAATACGAAATAAAAAAATAAAAAACGGGATGCAAATGGCAGAGGCAAAGGTAACGACTGCAGCCACAACCTGGACTTAAGTTGAGCTGAGCCTTAGCCTTGCGCGCCCCCCGGCGACGTTGCGATCATTTGCATAAAACAAACAAACAATTTTTCGCGTGCACAAGAAGTTGTGTGAGTGTGTGAATTACAATGCGAGTATATACAATATAGTAAATGTGAATGTGGCCTGCAGCAACGAATGCAAAACGATTCGACACACACGAGCTGCAATTGCGATGCGAACGCGAACGCGAACGCAAACGCCAACGTTAACGACGACAGCGACTGCGCAGTCGGCCCACGCTGCTGCTGGACTGTTGTTTGGGTGGGAGCAGCAAAGAGAGAAAGAGAGCGCGTGTGTGCGCGAGGAAAGAGAGGGGGGACAGAGGGCAGCATGAAAATAAAGCGTCACATCAAACATGCATCAATAAATATATGTACATATGTGCACTAGCACACACTCATGGAAATCTTGCCAATTTGCAAATGTTGCATTGCAGAGTCAAAATGGAGGCAAGCATCGGCAGCAGCACAGGCAGGTGCGCGGCATTTGGTTTGTTGTCGTGGCGCGTTGAAAAGGAAATTTTTCATGTGGCTAACAAATGAAACGGGAATGGAGTTGTTGTTTATGCTGGACCCCAACCCAAAAACAGCCGACGCAAAAAAATAAGCAAAATACAAATAATGCTACACAAACAAAAAAAAAGAAGGAAGGCTATCGTTGCTATCGCTTCTGGCCAATCTGCATGTGCGCCATGAGTGTGTGAATGTGTGTGTGTGTGTGTGTGATCAGGCGGAGCTGCTGCGGACAATGACAACAATGAACAAATCATGAGCACTTTGCATTTGCCAACAATTCCAATCCCCTCTCTCTCTCTCTCTTTCTACCCTAACCTTTGTGCTTATAACATGCCACACAAAAAGGCTAAACAGCATAGAGTTGAACGCGTGCCAAAACGAAAAGTATTACGAAAGCACGAGCACGAGTAGGTGGATTAGGTTCAAATTTGATGTATGAATTATTTCTTTAGAATTCGAATCTTTTAAATTTTTCTCATTATTTAAACCTTGGAAATATATTATTTAATCTCATTTTAAGCTTTGAACGATTGCTCATAAAAAATAATTAAAAGTGAGGAGAAATATATGTTTAACATAAAAACTCCTTAATTTTATAACAAGTCAAACATCAAACATAATTTAATGCTTTGACCGTCCTCTTTACAATAAAAACTTTAAAAAAAGACAGTAAGTGTTAAAAATAAAACAATATTTTTTATGTTTTGACAACTAAAAAAACTATTAAATATCTCTTCCTAGAGATACTTTAAAATTTTAAGTAGGCAACAATTAAGATGTAAAAAATTAAATGCCAAATTTATGTTTATTATATTTTTTACATATTTATTTTTTGTTATTTGTCTTTAAAGTTTATTTGGCAGCTGACTTTGTTGGAGTTATATTTTTAGAAAGCTAAAAACATTTGTCAAGGACAAAGATTGTTTGTTTGCCAAGAGAATCCAATTCCCAAAGCAGAGATCTATTATTAAATGTACCTAAATAATAATAATTTAGTGCAAGACAATATCAAATGTAAATACTGTATTTATTTTTCTAAGTTCACTTTAGATTTTACTCCAAGAACATAATCAAAAGCGTTAAGCAAACAGTTAAACTGCCTAATTTAAGCTAGATTATAAATGTTTATGCATTATTTTTTATCAAATAACTAACACGAACTAACTAAAAACAGAAGCAGCCTCTAACACAGCACGCGTTCAACTGTATTAAAGACTGTGTGTGTGTGTGTGTGTGTGTGTGAATGCTATTGAGTTAGCTACAAATGGCATTTTTAGCTTTTGACATTTCACGCGTGCAGACAAACTTAGTTGGCGTTGGTTGTTGGTTTCTCGCCGTCACACACGTCGTATGCGTGATGTGATAATTTTTTTGGCATGGCGTGACCCCCGGTTGCCAACAGCAGGGAGACGTTAGAAGAAGTGGTAAAGGAAGAGGCGTACTAAGTCGGCACTTGAAAGCGAAGGCGATCGATCGCTTGCTCCAACATACATATAATGCCATACATTTGATTTTGCGGCTAATTCACGACAATTTACGCTGATCGGTGATTGCCGCATTTTGTAGCCAACAACTGCTACAAACTGCAAACTGCAAGTTTGTGGAATTCCCGTTGAAAATGTTGCAGCCTGCAACTTCCTAGCGACAGTGTTGGCGGTCTGTCTACGCGCCTCTTTAGGCCGCAAATGCATTTTTAATTACATTGGCGAACATTTGCGCGTTGCTAACTGCCGAATGGATAGAAAGGGGAGGAGGAGGAGCAGGATGGAACGGTATTAAGGGGGGAGGTGCAGAAGATAGTAACAATGGGCTGTGAATATACTTAGAGAAAAATCTTTCTCTAGATTTGATAAATCAGAAATTTTAAGACATATTTTAAATATTTATAAAGTTAAGAAAAACTATTTATAAAATGAAAACCTCTTAAATTTCTTATAAAAAAAAACTATTAAGCCCTCGGAACACTTAAACTTATATTTTCTCGAAGTGTACGAACACAACACACAAATCGCTCGACTTGTTGGCTTGGGGAGCGGCTGTGGTCATTTGGCCGCTGATTGTTGTATTTGGCTCAATGTTCGATGTAATGCGCAGTTGCAGTCGGCTCAGGCACAAGCTCAGGATTCCAAATAGCATGCTTGTAAGAAAGAATAGCAAATGGCCGCGTCGAATGGTGACCACATATCGATTTCAGACTTTATCTACTTCAAGCGTTCTTCGAGCAAAGAGTTCTGCGCTTTCAACATTCGTCCAGATCGCAGTTCATCTTTGGGCAAACAGTTGAAGCAACAGAAGCGCGTAAATTTTCATGTCGCTTCTTGATTTGCAAGCAATTAACAAAGTCAAAACAATTTTAATGCGCAGACGTAGCCGTTAATTAAAATTGCAACGAGCTGTTGCTCATTTGATATAGCCTGTAACTATAATGCAACAAATGCGGAACGTAGTGTCAACTAGTTGTGCAACTTGGCTAAGCCTGTAGGTAACTTAGTAGCAATACGATTTGGAAACATTAAACCAAGTAAGTTTACAAGCAATATGAATTATTCGCATCCTAAAATCAATGTTTTTCAATAACACTGCTTGCTACAATTCTTAGCAAGCAGTGGTTTATGATTCCCAATGGTTTGCACTGCTTGAAGGTCAGACTTAGACATTTTGTGTTTAATTTATTTATGTTAGAGCATTTTAAGTAGCCTAACACCAACTACAGGGTATTGACAAGTCGCATACCCTTCTTAAGAGCAGTCACTTGATGTAGTTGCTGTTGTTGTTTGTCGTTAATGTTTCGTAGTGGTTATTGGTCGCTTTGCTATTTTGGGCAGAACCCAGGACTACGAGCTAGCTGGAAAGGGAGACAGTAAGTTAAGAGCTGGGAGCAGGTAGCTGGCTACCCGACACTTGTCAGCAACTCGGAGCGCCACCAACAACTCAACAACAACATCTCTCTCTCTCTGTCTGCTCGCTTCCCAAGGCATTTTGCCTTTTGCTTTAAGCCATTTGACAAATCAAATTAATTTTAATGCCGTCGGCAGCTTTAGAGTACATTAATTACCAAGCCAAGCAAAGTAGCTTCTGCGAACTTATGCATGTAGTATGTATGTATGCAGATGCAACACAAGGCTGCATCGAGGGGCATCTGCATTTCAACACAAAAACAGCGACTGGTTTACAATTCAATAAAATTTGATTAGGCATTAATTTGGTTCTCCGTTCACAAAAACTAATTAATGAGCACTCGAAACGTGACTTCAAAGCGACCTGTCGACCATCGAAGCACAAGTCTTTCCTTTGTATTAGCCACAACTATAAAAAAAAATGATGCGATTCTCTCTCTCTCGCGTTGTCCCTCTTGCCATATTTGGTTCGATGCTCAATGTGCTCTGTAATGCCAACTTTTAGACTAAAACATATATTAAATGCTGCGTCAAATGGGGCGTTGCAGCGGGTTGGGAAGTTGGGCGTGCCACACACACACTACAACATTAGCTAACAACTAACAGCCAACAACAACTAACAACCATGTAAATGCTGCACATTGAGTGAGAGTTTGACTAAGTGATACCCTCTTCATTGAGTACTTTTCCGAAGTTATTTCAAACTTGTAAACTTCTTTAATATTTTATAAATGTTGTTTTTGTTTCAACTTTGCTCAACTTATACCCATTATTTTTATGCCATAATAGTTCCAGGGTATGTTAATAACAATAGCAACAACAATGTTATAGAGTACAGTACGACCTAGTGCCTGGCTCTGTGGCATAATAGGCAAATTATTACTGCAATTTGCATTAGAACAGCACACACACACACACTCAAACATACTCATAGACGTATGCGATGAGCTGCTGTTGCACATTCGCATTATGAGAAGGAAGCTAAAAGACGTCCGCATTGGAAATTCTTAAGCTCTGCGGCAGCGTTTGGTTCGTTCTTGGTTGGTTGGTTGGTTGTTATTATGAAACCGTTTAGAGAACGTGTTTGTGAACACCACAGTAATTTGGTTAAGATTACCAAGGCGACGGCAAAAGCGTATGACGACAACAACAACGTCGATGATGACGATGATGCTGAAATGTCGAGATGCTGGCGATGACTACAACTAAGCATACACTGAGATTAAATAAGGCTTTATCTAACATAAAATAAGTATGCTGCTTATTTATTCTTTCTATCATTAACGCTACTTATATTTGATTCCTTCTCTAGGATTCGCAAACTATCTTTAGATGTCTTACAGTTTTATAGTTCATATAAGGTTTTGTGTTAACTTCGTTTGAGTCAACTGTTTTTTCTATTTTTGTCAGTGCATGATATGGTAGCTTTATAGAAACGGGGGGATATAAAAGATTGGGGCTGCTGCTGCTGCGGACGTTGCACAGCAAATTGGCAGCCGAATGCGGCTCACAACGAATGTGGGCCAATCTATCACTGAAAGAACAGCAACAACATTTTTAGTTTCGCTCAGCTCGATCTTGAACTGAAGCTGAAAAATCTCTTTCAAGTCACACCATGAAGCTAAATCGCGTTCGCGTTCCCGTACCCGTACCCGTTCCTGCTCCCATTCTCCCGTTGCCCCCACCACGTTTCACGTTTCCCGCACCCCAAAAACACCGTCTTAGTCTTAGGCGTGTGAATAGAAACGTTAGCGCTGGCACGTTCTGGATGGGGACTTCAAACAGTCAGCCAGCCAGCCAGCCAGCCAGTGCTGATAAAAGTTGATTGCAAATTTATAGAGGAGCTTTGTGCGCGCACAGATTGCCCATAAACTGTGTCCGTGTCCATGTTGCTGTTGCTGTTGCAGTTGCTGCTGGAAACAACTTAAGCGCCTAGTTTGATTAGTACAGCAATCTATCTAACCAACCTATCCATCTATCTAGATATCTATTCAAACCCATCTAACTATTTACATATGCATCTTATACGCCTTCAAAACTATCGATGACACTATCAATCCAATATATATATATGTATCTGGTGATTAATTATTATAAGCTTCTAGTCCAAGCAGAACAAAGATTCAATCAATTATCGAATCTGTTCAATTCAATCGTCATACATCAAATTTTGGTTAGATAAGGCAGCTGTCAATTGTCAACAACAAAACGAAAACAACTTCCGCAAAACGTTCAATCATTTCGAGCATCTGAACAGCTTCCATTTGGTTCTTAAGCATTTGGCACGAAAGTGAAATCGGTTTCAAGATTTGTTTATCCATTTGCTGTGACTACTTTTGTAATTGAATTAATTAGCTGCAGACTGACGGACTTTTATGCAAATGTTGCAAATGTTGGCAACTTGTTTGCCGTTGCACATTTGTTTTTTACGATTCCAATTCGCTTTAGATGGCTACTTACTCACTTAACATATTCCAAAGCCAAGTGTCAACACAAATACAAATATATATCGTGAGCTTTTAACCAGTCACAAGCATATTTCAATACATATTCATTCATATGGGTAAGTAATCATATGAGCATATATATATGCTGCTGGTCCCATTATTCTTTAAACTGAGCCGCGAGCAGCTCACAATCTGACTGATCTCGATCTGTACTCAGGCTCTTATGGCCAAATATACACTACACGCAAAGACCTTTGACTTTGTGCGTCAAGATCGAACAAAGTATTTACTACATCTTGCCGCTTTGTATTAACATTCATTAAGATTCTTTGCTGAGAATTGTGATTTTTGTTTTATTAGATTGATTTTTATCATTTTTTAAGTTCATATCTGAATGCCAAAGTACTTTTATTCAATCTATCTGTCAACAAGGATTTCTTTTAAGTTAAATCTCAACTTTCCATTGATCAATAGTCTTTTAGGGCATTTTACCAGCGGCTTTCTTTACAACCGACTTTACATTCTTCTACAAAGTTGCTGTGGCTGGCTTGTTTGCACTCGTATTTCATTTTAGCAGCAGCCGCCGCGACGACGTCGACGGCGTTTGGTAAAAAGGCAACGCCAACACACTCCAAAGCTGCTGCCAAGTAGACCTTCAGACGCCAAACACTCCAACGCCAGTGAAATAGCGTTAAAGCCAAAGCAGCCAACGCGACAAGAGCAGTCAGCCAGACAGTGGGACAGGTGGGACAGTTGAGACCGTAAGACAGTGGAACAAATAGACAGCGAGACAGTTGGACTGGCAAGAGCCGACAGTTGGGCTTTGCAATTGCGCACTTTTCAATGCAACTACAATATTTGAATGCGAATCAACACCACACACACACACAACAACACACCACACACATAGACCGTTCAGTCTTTCAACCCTATAAAAAGCAAGGCAATTCCTTATGTTTGGTGTGTTGCTAAATGTTAAATACCCTTTATGTATAATCAAGGCATAAATTGTTATTTTTACCAGGCACAGCTCAATACAACACTAGATCTTAAGTATGGTTTTGATGTCTAGTAAGATAAGGTATGACAATTTCACCCAAATTTCGATTAGAAACTTTGATAGTTGGTCGATTTGTTTCAAACAATCAAAAGTCCCTTGCATTATACTTTCTAAGCCAGCAGACATCTTCTTCCCTAAGTAACATATTCAAACAAAAAGTTATACTACCTCTTCGGGCAGTGTATACATATGTAAAAGTATGTATATGTTGCCTCCAATATGTTTTTTGCAGCACATTTGTTTATATAATGCTTGATTCATTCACCTGCGCTCGCAGTTGGCCTCAAGTGCAATTTCAGGCCGGCAACAAGTCTATGGAGTTGCTCTGGGTCGGCTTCAATGCGCGTGTGTGTGTGTGTGTGTGTGTGCTTATTGTGAATTGTGGATTGACACCTGACACGGCTCGCAAAGAGCTACAAGCTGGCACACACAGCTGATATAGCCTCAAGACTCAAGAAGAAGAAGAAGGAGAAGTGAAATAAGCCTTATCTCTATGTTGTCTGGCTCCATTTGCATATGCATTCAACTACTACTATATAATACATATAGTATAGTAAATCCAACTTGTGGTATCTATATAATTATATAAGACCCGATTTGGTATGATGGTGTAAAAGCCACTTGAAGCAATCATGGCTATGCAGGCGTTGAATTATTACTATTAATGTAAATAAACTTGTAGATGATTCATACAAACTAAAGCAGCAGAAAGATCGATTGAACGATTTATGGCCATGTTGATAGGCAAATATCCGTTTTAGCGTTTTGCGACTAATCAAACTGTCGAAATGGCTACCCTTTGTGCCGATTGCAATTGCGTCGTAATAAATATATCGATAAATCAACTGATTCGATTGCTTAATATTTGATACTCAAGTCTTTGCTGAACATCTTTTGGACGAGTTTAGTTTGTTGTTTAACACTTTCTTACCTACTTATTAAAATTCCATTTAGAAATGTGTTTAAATGCTGGTTTCAAATGCAATTATCACAGCTCTATAAAAGTAATAATAACTGCTGTCGTCAACTGGAATATTTAAGGTAATGCATTTAGCACGAGTAAACCTGGCCGGCATATGCATAAGTGCAAGTAGAGTTATCAAGGTTCTTTGATGATTGGAATGCATATTGTAATCAAATATTGAAATCGTATGTTAAAGTTTGATATAATAACTTTGCTTTATTATTAATTATTGTATTCGGCTTTATGCGTACAAATTGAATGTTGGATATCATTGTTTTGCTTTTGTTTTTAGTATGCTTTATAAATAAGTATATGTTTCGATAATCACACTAAGTCCTACTATCAGTCTACGTATGCATTGGGGATATTTAGAATATGAAGTGGTAAACATAAATTGAAACTCAAATTAAAGCTAGGACCAACATCATTTTACAACCTGCGCATTTGCACTTAAAATCGATTTTTGTATTGAGAGGTAAAGAAACAAAACAAAATAAGAATAATATTTAACAAATATATATATACTATAGTATAATTTATAAGAAAAATGTATTCTAAACATAAAGTAATTGTTATAAAAACTTTCTCTCAGTGATACAATCACAAAAATAGGTCGCCTAGCCGATAGCTTCAACCGTTTCGCTTACGCTTACAAAATAATACCTATAGAGATTATGCATAGTTAGTTTAAAACACATCACAAAAATGTTTTTTTCATATTAATTACTATTTTGTTGCTATATATATATATGTCTATTAATTGATTCGTGTCTGTTAATTGATATATATATCTATATAGATGATTCTGGAAAGGTTGAAAATTACTACTTTTTATGATAATCTGAATCTTGTGTGTGTGTGTTGAGGGATATATTGACATTATTATTGTTCAGATCTTTGTGGAAAACTGCGCTCAAAATTCAAAAACGATACAAATACAAACACACACACACACATGGTTTACACGTAGATATGTGTGCATATTTAGGATATTTCTCTTGTTTTTTGGGGTGGGTTTAACTCATATACCAATTATTATATGGACAGTCTATTAAATATTTGAATTGATCATATGGTTTCTATCTTTCTTCTTTGTTTCTTCATCAAAAATCAAAAAAGTCTATCAAAAGATATTGTTGTTCTTGTTAGTTGGGGGAACACTGTGGTCTATTGGTGGTAGTCTACGTGCTATAGATAGTTTTTTTCTTTTTTGATTTCCTTTTGAATCCCTTAGACTCGACGATTGCCTTGGTCCTGCTGCAAATTGACATTGTTCATCACAACGCTCATATCCACGACGACAGAATCCGTAAGCTGAAATTTTTCCGGTGACTCCAGTTCCGTTTGTCCCTCGAGTATGCCACTATGATGTCCGTTTGGTGTGCCAATGGGTAGGTCCTGCCGATGAAAGAAGTACGTTTGTTAATTAAGTATAGGAAACCCCTTAAAAAACTTACATGATAGTTGACAGCAGCAGCATCCAAAGCCATCAACTCCTTGCGGGAAAGTTCCTCAACGACGGCGGCAGCATAACAATCCCCAAGCATGTTGTTCGTAGTGCGAATGCGATCCCTTTAAATGGAAACGGTTAAACATGTGATTTACATTCTTCCCCCAGCGAAAGTCCTTATACTCACACAAACCAGTCGACAGCAAAGAGCAAAGTTACATCCTGGACCGGAGCATCGATGGCAGTAAGGACGACAAGGAGTAGAACCAATGCGGCACTCGGAACACTAGCCGAACTCATGGAGGCAGCCGTGGAGGTCAGGAGTACCGTCAAGAGTTCACCAAAGCCAAGAACCATGCCGCTCATCTGGGCAATGAAGATGGAGGCGACGGATATGAAGAGCGCGGTGCCATCCATGTTGATGTTGCAGCCAATGGGTAGGACGAAGCGTGTGATGCGAGGATCGATGCGCAGCTTGTCGGTCATGCAGCGGAATGTAAGCGGCAAGGCAGCAGCGCTGCAGGCGTTGCCAGATCAACATTACGATTCGGTTTGTTTTGGTGAGTTTGTTGGCAGTTGGTTGTGTTGTTGTGGTGAGTTTGGTGAATTTAGTTTCGGAATGTTATGGCAAATCAAAAAAGTTTGTTAAACGAATAGGAAATCAAACGATTTGGCAACCAAAAAGAAGGAAAAATACTTGTAACATGTTAAACGTTCGCATTATCAACCAGAGAGAGAGAGAGAGAGACATAGAAACATTTCTCCACAGAGAGAGAGAGAGAGAGAATAGATTTTGTTTAATGGCTTACGTTGATGCGGTGGCAAATGCAGTTAGCATGGCCTCAATGAGACCCGCGTAGAACTTGTAGGGATTGCGGCGCACGAACACAAAGTAGATGAACTGCATCACAATGAACTGGTAGATAATCACACCGATCGCCACCGTTATGATGAACCAAACGAGCTGTGCCATCACATGACTCAAATTGTCGACACTCAAGATTTTGCCAGCAATAACCGAACTGATGCCCACCGGTGTTAGCCACATAACCAAAGTCACCATTTTCATGATCACCTCGAAGACGGCCGCAAAGAAATCCACCACCACCTGTCCCTTTTGCCCGATCGTTCCGAGCACAGTGCCAAAGACAAGGCAAAAGAATACAATGCCCAGCGTATTTGTTCCATTTCGATATTGAATATCTCGCACCAGAACAACCTCCTCCAATTCATCCAGTGGATGTTGTTGTTGTTGTGTCTCTGCGCCATGCAATAGTGCTGTTGTTGCTGCCGTATCATTTGCAGTGTCATTCAAACTGTGCAATATGCTGGGCTTGGGCAAATAAACGGTGTGGGCCTGTTGAATTGAGGCCTGAAACAGGTTGTCCGGAAAAACGTTCCTGCAAAATACAAATCAAACAGTTCAAGCAGTTAATATGTAAGCAGTTGACAGTTTTAAAAGCTTAGCAAGGAGTGCACGGCAGTTCACAGTTAGATGACAACTGCCTTTGGCAAGCAGTGCAATTGCACGCGTTTTTCGCGCGGTTTTTCGCTGTTACTTAGCAAATTTGAACATTTACCTGCCCAAATCCAAAAGGCTATCCAGCAACTTTACAGCTCGTCTATCCGACCCACGTTCGTCAGCATTATGCAAATCCGGATTACCAGGATGAATAAGCAACACCAGAGCAATGCCCAGCGCAGCATTAAAGAGCGATGTCGTTGCAAAATATACAAGCGTTCTCAGCGCGATTTTCCCGTTCATCTTGGCATTTAAACTCGCAGAGCCGGCAATAAGGCTGGAAATCACAAGCGGTAGAATCATAAGCTTCAGCACGCGCATGAAGAGTTCGCCCGGATACGAGATCAACATAATGGAATCCTCGTGCAAGTGCAGCGGTCGCAACGAGAGGCCTGCCAAGGATATAAAGAAAACGTAAGTAAGCAGTTCAAAATAACAGTAGCGGTGATAAAGCAAGCAGTTAATAGTCACTGACTATTTAATACACTGTTTTTAGGCAAAGAAAAATAAAAAGTAAGATTAATTTGATGAATTTTGAAAGCATTAGAATTGTGAATACTTATAGAAAAAATATTTAAAAAAAATAACTCCTGGGTAGAGTACTAAAATAATTATAGTACGAGTACGAAAATAAGGTCAAGGTCAATTCGTCCTCTTAGCTCACCCATAATTACTCCAAGCAGAACTCCCGAAAGCGTAACGAGCAGCATAAGATTGTCCATTAACCATTTCCGATATCCGACCAGTTCGACGGGTGCATCGCTGCGTTCCGTTGTCTTTGGCGGCAGTTCGGTGCCATGCACAGCGGCCGTCATATTCGGTGGACCCATTTTTGCGAAGAGGTAATCTGAAAATTTCTCCGATTTTTCCATTGTATGCCACAAAATAGATAAAAACGTGCACAGACGCGCAGACAGACAGATGCAACAAATACACCAGCAAGCAACAAATATGTTCTATAGAGCGAGACAGCTAGACTGATGTGGGTGTGTGTGTGTGATGGACAGAGAGAGAGAGAGGGGGCGAGAGAGAGCGAGCGAGAGAGTAGCAGCAGAGGGGAAAGTAGACGACGCGTCGTTGGGTTGAGTGTGGGTTGATTGCGAGTTATTAACTTGCAAATATCTAATTATCTGTCAAGTTGGATTACTTTTGTGTCGAATTATTGATTTTTTAAGTACTTCACATTGAACTTGAGTATGTTAATTAGATAAGCCATTTGCTCTTAGTTGTTGTTAGCTTCTTTCTGCTTGGTTGCTTGCTTGCTTGCTCCTTTTCGCACTTCTACCGATGTGGCGTTGTTTTTTTGAGCGTTAATATGCGATGCGTTTTACTGTTAGCGTCGTCTCGGACAGCGCCTAACAACAAATCTGGCACGTTGAATGGCTCCGTTGTTGTGGCTTTTTCTGCAGCTGCCTGGCTTAGAATTTGGACGAACTGCGTCCGCTTAATGCTGCTGTGTGTCTGGCTGAATGCTCCTTCCCTTTTTTTGTTGGTTTTTTTTTGGCAGTGCTCTCCCCAAAAAAATCGATATTACACTTGATTGCAATGCAATTGAAGCTACTCTCGTTTCCAAAAATCGGTGTCACTTGTGTTCCTTTGGACAAGAATCCTTATTGTCTCACAAGTATTTCAACACTTTTGAGTTGAGTTTTTATCCTAAATGCCTTCTTCACTTTCCTTAAATATTTCCTTTAAAGCTGATTGCACTTTGCTTTTTTGCTTTCGTTTTCACTATTGCACTTTTAATTCTCTGCGTCTCCTTGACAAAATATTTTTTTTTTAATCCTTTTTTTTCGTTTTTTTGATTTTTTGTTTTCCGTCTGCACGTTGTGTCGACTCCAAGCTTGCTCCTGAGAATGCGCGTCTCTTTTGGAAGTCGCGTGCTTTTTGTCCTCTGCCCATAAAATCGAGAGAGCGAAGATTTGCCATAATACGTAGCTCACTCCTTAACGAGAGAAAGAGAGCGACAGAGAGAAAGAGAGAGAGAGTGAATGACTCTCTCTCTCTCGCTCAAAATGCCGGCAGCTACAAATTGGGGCACGGCACAGGTGGGGCAGGAGAGACCGTTACGCATTTGCAGCCCATTTGATTGACACTCACATAATTATTGTCAAGCGGAAAATTCCAAGAACTATAAAATTGTTTAGTTAGCAAATGGATGACGTCGTCTTCGACTTCTTTAACTTTCACTAGCGCAACGAGGACACAAGTTCAGGTCCCTTTTCCTAGGGTAAGTTGACTCCCACTTCGAATGGGTTACTTCAGGTAATAGGTTTCTTTGTATAGACTTGTAAAGGGTATAATTACATTGTGACGAAGTGTTTAATAGTTTCGGAAAGTCATTATTATGAGAAGTGCTATATAATTATTGAAAAGAGTTCAAATGTAAACGTTTTCCTATTTTTGTTCAAGATTTTGGTTTGGTTTGGGGAAAATCCTTGAGAAAGTTTTCTTTATTAACAGTTTACTTTGGCTAGTCATATTCGAAAACTAAAAATAAATCTGTTTTCTGTTCTTTCTGCAAAGAAATTAATTATTAATGTTATTCAACTACATGAAATATTAAAAGCTGTTAATTAAACAGCACCCACAGCTAATTGAGCAAATGTTTGCCATAAATTGAACACACGCCTTTTGTCTTTAAGAGTATTAATGGTTCGTCATTAGGAACAAAAATAGCTAATGACATCTTATAAAGTGCCCACCTTTTGTGGTTGTAGTGAAGCGTGAAGAACGCATGTTGCAAGTGCAAATGGTAAGTTCAAGTGCAATCGTTAACTCATTTTTAGAGTGATTGCAGTTAAAGGTCAACTGCCAATCGATTCGCAATTGTGCGTCAGCTCCTTCTGTCTAACTGTCATTTTGTGGTAAATCATGTGTGCTCAGCACTGTTCACTGGTCATATTTATTGTTTGGGCAAATGTCCAAGCGAATAGGGCACAATTATAATCTATATTTGCTGCACAAGTTCATTTATAACTTGTGGGTCTCATCGATCCGGTTGAAATTGGTATAGAGCCCGTGCCAATTGCCAACTGCCAACTGCCAACTGACGAACGAACGTCGTCCATTCGCCCCGATCCGATCGTCAACCCTAATTTATAGTTTGTAAAAATAATTAAGATAATTATCGTATACGATTTGTTTGGTTGTACGTATAACAAGAATACGTCTTCGTTGTTTGTCTGATTTTGCCAAATGTGTCGTAGACGATTTATGAGCGCATCTTTTCGTCTATTTATGGTGTGCCACGAACTTGAACTTGAACCTGACATTCGCCAAGCGCCATGGAGACTAGAGGTTTGCCTGCTAGTTCATTATAAACGGCCCAAACAGTTGGCACTTCAACAAAGTTATTGTCATCAATTTATAAAGCTTTGAAGGTCATTTGTGTTTGGGTTTTGGAGTGAATGAAACTCTTCATTGTTGAGGGTTTGAGCTGGCGTGTCCCTTAACGAGTTTTTGGCTCCTTTGGGTATCGCGTTAATGCTTGTTACTATTATCTCTAGACGAATGTTTGTATGTTGTGTAATGAGCTTTTAATTAACATATTAAAATGCCTAGTTGTGCTTGGTGGCTTTTGTTGTTGCTTGCCTTTTTGTTTGTACTTACCTCTAATAATAAGCCACAAGTTACCCAGTTTTATGCTGGTTATTATAACTCTTTGCACTTTACACTCGACTTGGAACAATTTAACCTTAACTTTCACTTTTTATTCCTTAATAATACACTTTTGATTGCTTGTTCTTTGTCGCTTAATGATTGGCTTGTAATGCAGTCACTTGGTGAAACTTTCGCAGCAGTTTAAGCTGCTGTTGCATCAACAGTTTCAGAATGCGTTGCACAGCTGTAGCCGTTTTAGTGGTTTGCCTTCAACCTGCCGAATAGGATGGTCTTGGATGGTGAATTTGTTGACAAGGTCAATTTTTCTATTAGAAGACGCCCTTTTATTTTTATTTATTTTGTTTGTTTTTTCACGCTTTTGCGGTCGCAAATTCAATTATGTCAAGCAGAAGACGAAGGGGCGGTTTACTCCGCCCGGTAACCAGAGCAAAGCGGCAATCACGATGCGGCAGCAAATGGAAGAGCTTAAGTTGTTCTTGCCACCTTTGCTTTGCTCTGCGTACCGGTCGGAAGGGTTTGGCAACGGCTTGGGGTAAGAAGGCATTAAAGATTACGTGTTGTTTACAGTGAAAACTTTGCTTGCGTACTGCAACATTCAAAGGAATATTTTTAAATGTCTTTTTAGAATTTTTTTAACAAATCAGCAATCAAAAATATCAAAAGAAAAATGCCATAAAGACAGCAATAAGAAAATTATTACAATTATTTTTGTTTATTGCAATTAAAAAAAGAGAAAAATAGATTTGAATGAAATCTTAAAACGAATTTGCAGCTTGTCAACCCTAATTATCACCAACACATCATTGACACACAAAAAAAAAAAGTTGAATTTAAAAATTACGAAATAAAATGCAATTGAATTGATTTTCGTTGATTTTTAATGTTTGTTAAACCTTTTTTTGAGAAGCGAACTTGTTTTCTTAAATTAGCTTTGGCTTTACTGTACGTTTGTTATAACTTTCAGGCGCCGTACCTCGTTAAGCTGAACACGACAAAAGAGGCGGCCGCTTCGTTTGTTGAAGCTGCACGAGCACCAAACGAAACCACACGGAACCAGTCGAGACGAAAACGTTTTATAAACTGCGGTCGAGAAATGTGCAGGGATTGCGTTTTTAACCAGACGATCGTTAATATATATACATAAAAGTATATATATACATATGCAAAACACTTGCCAAATGTTTTTTTCTTTTTGCTACGGCGATTTGTTTTATGTTTGCTGTTTCAGTTTAGCGAAAACGCGTCAGTTGGGCTCGGCGATTGAATGAGAAGTGAGCAAACAAATGCATTTCTTTTAGGCACAGCTGCACAAATTGAACACAACAAAAAAATCAGTAGTCTTTTACATTTCTTTGGCTTTGTTTTGGTCACACACAGAGACGGACAAGAATTTATTTTACGTAGTCGTTATTAGGCCTTCGGCGGGGTATTTTCAATTAGTCACCTTATTTGTAACCGGAAACATGTGGAAAAATGTTCGAAAGTTGTTAAAGCAGTTTTCAATTAGTTTTTGGTATTTTTTAACCATTAAAACGCAGCTGTTTTCTTTTTAGCTATAAAAAATATTTGTTAATTTATTTCTATATTTCTTGCATAAAGAATGACACATTTGGGTTGGTTAACACATTAACTAGGGTATCAAATATCGTACCAAAAAACCTCTTTTTTCTTTTACATTTTTAACTTGTCATAAGAGCTAATGCCAGAGAAAAACGCAAATGTCAGAGAGGTGGCAAAGAAAATAGATAATGACGTGCACGCGAATAACGTCAAAGAACGTCCATAAACAATGCATTTGGCAACTGCCTAGACATCTACCTGCAACCCTCTAAATCGTACGCCTATGCTAGGCATAACTGGCACATAAACAGAGCGAAACCCCTTTAGAAAAAATCAAAACAAAAAACGCCAATTGCTTAATACACTTTGACACACTTTAAGGGTAAGACACAAAAATTGCTAGCGAAAAATGAACAACAGCAGAAAAAGTGACGATCAAGACTGAACAATATACTGAGCTATATGCACGAGATCAAATGACGCTATCATCTTCATTAAATGTAATTTATGCCAAATGAATTTGATTTGTTTTTATTCATTTCTCCACACGTCCAACACGTCAAGTGGAAAATTGTGACCGAGAGGTGTGAGAATAATTATGATAAATTGCCATTGGCCACTATTACGTATACGCCACATAAACTCCGTGCACATCAAGGCACATAATAAAGACGAAAAAAAAAACAAACAAATAAATAAACGATTGAGTTTTGTTATTTACTTAATGTTTGACTGAAACTTTAAGACGTTAAGCTATTTAGCCATAAAGTTCACAACTATTAAACGTCTTTTATTAAGACAACAAAAAGAGCAACTCACAGTCTAAATTATGCAAATGCATTGTTCATTGGTTGTTTGCATTTGTCATTATAATTGTTGCCTACAAATTATCGTGATGAATATATATTCGAGCAACAACTGACAACAATTCTCCCCCCTCCCATAAGCAACTGCAGCCGATGGATTATAAAAATAAATCAGACAGCTCACAGAAAGGGAAAAGGAAAGACACACAGACAGAGAGAGAAATAGAGAAAGAGAGAAAGAAAGATAGAGAGAGAGAGAAAGAGAGAGAAAGGCAAAAGGTGCATTAGGTAATTTACATAAGTTATGAGAAAGGTAAAAAGTGCGTGATGTCAAACAACAACAAAAATTGATCAAGTTAATCATTTAGATTGGCAAACAAAAAATCAAGTTAGGCAATTTCCTGTCTCTGGCTTATATAAGGCGCAAATGTCGTCAGAAGCCAATTAGGGGTCAGAGCTAGAAATTGCAGCGGGGCCAAGTCACGCGCACCTGGCGCATCCTCAATGTCCAAGGAGGGTTTTGAAGGGTGAGGGATTTGGTGGGGGTACTGCTCCTGACCCACTCAGCGCGCACGTTGTTAGCCATAGAGCCAAGAGTTTTAGTTGAGAGACGAGCAGTACAATGACACCGAGCAGCTGTCTTTGTTTACGACCCATCTCTGTCTAGCATTGAGACAGAAAATCCAAATGCTTCCATTCACTTTTACAGTTTCAGCTGCGTTTTGTTTACGGTGCATCCCTTTCGCACGCGCAGCACTCACTGCTCTCGCTCTAACAGAAGAGCGCTCATGCGCTTAGGCAGGATTTGTTTTATTTGTTTTCATCATGGCAATTGGCCAAATGGTGAGAGCAAACAATTTATGGTTACAAGGTTATAATTATGGCATTTGTAAATTATGATTGGAAAAGGTGTGTGTCTTGGCTAAGGTTAAGAAAAAGCTCTTTGTTGTCACAGGGTGATTATTTAGAATGCGATTTACGAGAAAAAAATGTGTTTAAAAGGTTTTTAAAAGGCTTTTCTACAAAAATTATTGCAAAAAAACGTTAGAGTTACAGGAACTTCAGTTTATAAAAGTTCAAGTTATAACGCTGTCATGATTTGATCAGGAATTTTGTTTGAAGACCCATATTCTATTATCAAAGTTGTCTTAGGGGAAAAGGTCCTAACTACCAGCTGCTTTGAAAAGCTATTTCATTTACACAGGGTCACTCTTGCTACCCATGGCAAACAGCTGAGCTTTGTTTACAACCGGCTGGCAACAAGAGAAAGAAAGAGCCAAATTGCAGAGCATTGAATTGAAAGCAAGGCAAAGGCTCGTTCAATGGATGCTGCCAAGCTATAAAAGCAAGGAGCTTAACACCAAACCGAAGCAGTGCGCGAAAAGCTTCTCCACCTGCAGCACTTACACGTAAAAAATCCATTTAAAAACTCACACAAAAAATTAAAATTTTACTCGATAACTGAATTAAGTGCGAGAGTGCGTAACCAAATCAAAGCACCACAAACAAAAATCACTAACCAAAAGCTCAAATACAAACGTCAATCAATGCGGCAATCGAGTTAAAACTGCAGCATTCCCAACTCTTCCGACTCCTCCCTCCTCTACTCTACTCTATGCCAAACGCGCCCCACGAATCCAATCAGATTCAATTTGTTGAGCCGCATACATTTTGATTGTAGGACAGAAAATCGCTTTACTTGGTTGCTAACTTAATAAAGGCCAACAACAAAAGGCAAAAAACAAAGTCAAATTCATCAAATTTTGTCAAGCCTTTTATGCAGTTAGCAAGCAAAAGCACTCTAATCAAAAATATAAAATAATTAGCAACATCAATTACATAATTTGCCCACCTTTTTCATCCCCTCTTTGAACTTCCGTCTCGCTTTTAATTAATATTAAAGCACTTAAAGTGTTTTTTTCTTTCTTTTCTTTGCTTTTCTTTTTTACAGCTTTTTAAGAGGTTGTAAACGACTAGAAGCAAATTTACTTGTTGACTTTACTTGTAAGAAAGATATTTAAATATATGTAATGGTTTTTTTTTTTATTCAGCAGCCTGGCGAGGCAACTATTAAAGCATGCATGTAAAGCAGAAATTCAACTAAAAATTAATAAAAAAAAAACATTTTATAAAATTTGGTATTTTGAATATGTAAAACATCTGAAAATTGAATATTTTCATTAAAAGTTAAAAGTTTTACGTTAACTGAGCAGCAAAATACCTTCAAACACACACACATCAAGCGCGCGCTAAGAACCAATAAATAAACTTTGGAATTGCTTCAAAAATGTGTATTTAAAGACAGACTGTAAAACATCAACTGAGCCTGCTTTGTCACGCCCCCCCTCCCCTCTTCCATTCCTAAGCAACTTAACTAATTTACAAAAGTTTCGCCAGCAGTGCCCATGAGTTGGCCAAGAACAATAATAGACGCACATATTGCCTTCAGTGTAGTTCAGCTGTTCGGATGCTGCCGCCACCATAATCAGGAACGTCACTAATATGCGTGACTCTAAAAAACACCAATGGCCTTTTGCAAAACCCCCTTTTGTCCCTCTGCCCCAAAAATCCAACCCATTGTATACGCCTGTTTTGCTTTGTTAAAAGGATTTTCACGGATTTCCGTTGTAATTTGAAAAGTTTTTTTCTTTGCTCAACTTTTTTCATTTACAAACACCGGGCGTTTTTGAATTAGTCGGAGATAGAGGGATGTTCGGCGGGTTGTGGTTGTTGCGGGTTGTCGGGCAGGAAGGGGGGTCCTGATGGTGGTTTGTAGTAAGTTTTTCAAGTAGCTGCCAATTGCAGATGGCCGCCAAGCCCAGCCAACGAACAGGTGTTAATTGTTAATTGTTTTCAAGACAATTTGCCAGGGATAAATGAATTTCTGCCAAGTAGAAATGTACAAAGGAGCAAATAAAGCGAACTCATTGAAATTATAATTAAACTGCTCCCAAGGCGTCGCTTGATTGAGATTTAGACCTGCTTTGTGCCTCAACCCCTCAGCACTTAAAGTTTCAAGAGCCTGAAATTAAAGTGAATGTTGTAAAACTGCCAAAAAAAAGCTATTTGGTTATTCTGGAATGTAATTATTAGGATTTCAATATTGTTTAAAGTTTTTAAACACAACAGAGTTTGTTTTAACACTTTAAATATTCGGAAGTATTGAATTTTAGATACCATTTTGTTATACAACCATTGGTGTGTTTGCCCCCCAAAAAAAAGGAAAACCTTTTGACGCCTGGGTACACTTGGTCGGTCTGACACACAATAAAGCTGTCGACACTGACTGGCAAACTAACAAAACGCCAGCAGCGCTCAACTAACATATACATTTACATACACATGCATATAGATGTTTATGTATATGCATATCCCAAGCCACCTGGCTTTTGATGGCCTTGAAAAGGCGAACAGGTGTGAAAAGTGCGTACAAAAGTGGCAACATTCAACTTTAGCAAAAGTCTCCATCTTCCCCTATTTTCGACTCCTTGTGTGTATGTGTGGGTAAAAGATAATTGAATTCCTAATTTTAAGTGCTGCGCTGTTAGAAAGCATACACCACACACTTCACTCACAGCACACAACTAACTACAGAGGCAGGACAAAACTGTTGCTAAACAAGTCACAAAAGTGCAAATTTGCGCCGCAAAGTATGCAGCACTAAATTACGCATACGCCACGTGCGACGACAAGCAAAACGTGCAAATTGCTGAAACCTCTCTCTCTATCAGTGTGTTTGTGTCTAAGTCCAAAAAGTTGGCAGCAACAAACAAGCTGAAAGCAACCAGTTCCTGTAACTGTTACCAGCTGCCAATTTGCCAAGTGTCCGCAAACAAACAAAACAACACAAAGCAAAGCAAAACAAAATCAAATGAAAACAAGTGGAAAACAAACTGCTTTTCAGCGTAGAGAAGATTAAATACCCTAATTAGCGAACCAATCTATAAAATATTAACAAATATATTTATAAAAGGTCAAAAGACGTTATTATGTTGAGCGCACAAACTGTTTTAATGGTTCAAAATCAATTGTAAGCAGCAACATTTGGACAGAGTAGAGAAAAATTGCAACCACACTTTCTGCTTGAATAAGAAGTCCTATTTGACAAACAGGATTTGTGATTAAGTGTTGGCATCTAGATAAGAGAACAACTGACAGCTGGCAACTTAATTTAGCTGATCGATTGTTGTACAAATACTCAACAGGCGATTGCAAGTCAAACAAGCAAATTGAAATTAAATTATCTGCTTTTTTTTGTCTATATTGCGTTGCCAAAGCTATGCCAGAGTTATAAGACTTTAACTTGTGGCTACAAAAAGGCAATAGACAAATTTCGTGTGGAATTTGTTAAAAAGAAAATAAAGAAAAGTTTGCGGCCTTCTCATTTCAAATGCAAATGAGCTGTGTGATTTTTTAAGGGTTGACCGTCTGGCAAATTACTTTGGCTCGGCTAAAGGATATAAACAAGGTTTATGTATAACAACACATATTAGGGCCATAAAGTAGAAAGGTTAAACAACGATGTTCTTCTTCTCTTTCTCCTTTCTTGGGTGTCATGTCGGCTTTCGTATTATATTTTGGAAGCATTTTACAAATTCAACGTAATCCGCTTTATTTTGTTGGCTGCTTTTACACTTTCCTTATTTTCTCTCTCGCCACTTGAGACACTTTTGCACATTTGCCAAACCAAATGAAAATACGCCAAACAATGACTTCAGTTGCAGATGGAGGAGAGAGTAGGGTGAAGGGATTCTGTGGGTTTGATGCAGCGTTAACTTCTTAAGTGCAGCACAACTTTTTGACACTTGAAATTGAGTTTTGCGGTGTAATTGCATTTTATTTGAGCTCTTGAAAGTGTTGTGGAATGCAAAAACAAAGCGCCCAAATTCCATGCCCATTGTTGAAATCCCCAAAAACGCGAACTGTCGAATATATATTCTAGAATCCCTGGGCGACAGACCACCGCATTGCCCAGCTGCAGCTTGAAAAGCGTTGTCCTGGCTGCACAGTAAAAATGCAATAAGAGTTTGTATTCAAATTTACTTTTCATTCCTTAGTTCTCAGTTCCATGAAAAATAATCAAATATTATTTTAATTTGTTATTTCTTTCTTGCAGTGTACACAGCTTCTTTGCATGCAGATGATGCGGAGTAAGGGTTGGAGAGGTTTGGCTCTCGAGTCTCAAACTAAAGTCAAGTGACGATAATCGCAAGTTGTTGCCTTTCCTCTTGGCTGGAGACTTTCGTTCTTGTTTTTCCCTTGAGTTGCGTTCAAGTTCGCATTTCTTTGGCTCGTTTGGAGGCTAAGTGCATGGGCAAATGGCTTTGCCAGCAATGAGTGTAAACTTTATTTGCAAATTGTGTGTGTAAATTACAGTTTTGATTGCTGTTGGCTTTTGCCTGTTTGCTGTTTACTCAGCCTTCAAAGCGCACAGCTCATTGAAATGAACTTAATTTCAAGCTAAATCAACGAGAGCGCAAATATTATAAGCTAGTTTATTTAATTGTTTTGTTGTAAATTTAAACATTTTAATAATAACTTTAGTGTTTTCGCACATGTATAAAAATAATTGTCCAATCGAAAGGCACAAAAGCTTAAGAAAGTTAAGCGTGTGTCGTCCGTATTTTATGCTTGTCAGACATGTTGAATAAATGCTGAAATTAAATTCAGAATCGCCTTCAGCTGCAGCTATAATTAAGAGCGTCCTGCTAGGCTGCCAGCCAGCCTGCCTGCCTGCCTGTCATCTCAAACAATGGTGCCCTGCATTCAATTGCAGCCTTCACTTCGCTTGGCTTGAGAATTGCATTTGCGAATCGACAGGCTGACAGCAGCAAAAAGGAAGCAACAGCAGCTTTTGTCCTTGCTCTCTTCTCCTCTGGCTGCCCGCTGTCCTCTGCTGGTGGCACAATAAATGAATTTTACATTAAGACAGTTGCAAATTATTTAGTTTCATGTTGGCCATTAATTTGCATATTTTAAAGTTAAACTTATTCGGCACGATGTTGGCGTTTTTTTTTGTTGCAATTTTTGCCAAGCGCAACTTTTTTGCTGTCAGCTTGTTGCTTGTTTCGCCGGCCACTCTTCACTCCCCCAACCCTTATAGCGGAAGCTGTTGCTTTTTATGAATGAATTTTGGCGCCATTTTGCAACGCTTGCGCAGTGCTTTCTTTCGGAGAGAGAGAGAGAGAGAGAGCAAGCCGGTTGAAATTGACTTGGAACGCAGCATCTTTCAATCAAAGACGAATGCTTGATTTCAATCCGAGTTTTATCAGAAAAGCAACGCGCATTCAACTGCAGACAACAGTTGCGGTTTGGAGCTCATCGCGTACGCTTCGTCCTGTGCAATGTGAATTCCTCGCGTAAACAGAAGCTTTGCGGTTTTTCCTAACGTCTAAAGGTTCGCATCTCGCTCTACCCCTCCCCACGAACGCTTGCGTCGTTAACGTGAATAAAGAAAACAACTAATGCGGGCAACCAATTAGACAAATTTTTAAGTTTTTAATAATGTACGTAAGCGTTTCTCAGTGAGTGTTTGCCCTGTTTTTAAAATAAATGAGCCAAACATGGCGTATACGTAATGTTGTGCTTTCGCTGCTAATTAAGAATACATGAAGAAAAAGAAACAGCCAAAAATAATGAAAGCAAAATAAAGGATTGAGTTCAATCTTCATAAAAATTAATTGGATGAAATTTAGCCAAAATAAAAGGTTGCGTATACGTAATAAAAAAGAGAAGAACATCAAACAACAACAATTAAAAACCAATAAATGGGGGGGAATTCAATTCGAAACCTTCTTACCCCTTTTGAAATCTGAAAGCGAAGCAAAAATTAATGTGATTGGCTTGAAAAATCGACAAAACAAAAGCTTGCTCCAAATAAAATAATAACCTCGCATTAAAATGTCTAAAATGAGCATTTCATGCCTTAACTAACTTAATAAATAAAATGAACAAAACATCTTTATTTCTGAGCTTAGCAAGTTTAACTAATATATATATTCAAGATAGTTTAGCTCAAAATATACAAAGAATAAGAATTCAAATCATGGGGTCAATTAGGGAGTTATTCTGCCTTGCTTAAGTCTCTTATAAATCTTTAAGACATATTGTTTGTTAATTAAATATTCATTCATTTACACATTCGCAAAAGAAAGCTTCTCAGAAGGAGTTAAAAGCACAACAGTCTCAAGTTTAAATGGCATTGATTTGAGATTAAATAAAATTGAAATTTTCTCGCTTCTCTTAGCATATTCAATTTAAAGAACTTTGCACAAATCTTGTCTTTAAGCAATTCGAGCAAAGTTCATTTATATCTGACTGCATAAAGCATGCAATATTGTAATAAATATTTTACCTTAAAGTAACTGCCAAGAACATTTTCTCTCGCTTGACAAGCTCAAAAATCCCAAATGATTTAAATGTATAAAATGTACACAATTTATATGTCTTTGAAAGAAAATGCTGCTTATTTATGGCATTATTTTATTTTTTTTTCGGTTATCGCAGTGTAAATCCGGTTTTTCTGCGTTGCTTTCTGCTGCTATTGGCCCCGGTTGAAATATGTATACATATGATGTCAATGTGTTTTGTGTGTGTGTTTGCGTGTGTGAGTTGTGTGTTTGGCCAAGTAGAAGATTTGAAATATAAAAAAGAAAAGAAAATCAAGAAACCTGCATAACAAATCACATCAACAATGCAGCAGTTTCAAGTGAATAAGAATGCTCCAATACCAAGAAACAGCCGCCATGCATAAAAATGCCAACGAACTAAGAAAAATACACACACACATCGACACACACACTCGCACATATTCATAAAGCTAGAGAAAAATTGTAATCACAATTACAAATGCAGGCAGAATTTTGCATAATTTATGTCAAGCATAACAGCAACAATAACAACAGAAACAGCAACAGCAACAAAGGCCAGTTGCCCAAGGGGAGAGGGCGAGGGCGAAGGTGGCTTGCGCTCGGATGGTTGGTGCTGCAGAGGTTGGCTTTTAGCTCACACGCTCGCCCGGCCATAAATAAGTGCAGGTTTAAATACCACGGCAACAATTGTGAAATATGGCTGAATAATAGAGAGAGAGAGAGCAGAAAGCATAAAATATAAATGTAAAATGTATGAAATGTAACTACACAAGTAGCCCGCTAACATGCACCACTAAGCGTGGGTGGTGCGTGGTGGGTGGTGGGAGGTGATGGTGTAAGTGTCGTTTGCCTCGTCGCTTGCACAGTGGGGCAAATGTCAAGTTGGTAAACTTTTCGTCAGCGTTATGGGTTAAAGTCTTAGAGCAAAAGGCTTTATAACTTGCCGACTCATGTGGTGGCAAGCAATTCCTTACCCATCTCGCAACATACGCCCCTGTAGCCTGTTTGCCTGGCAAATGGAGAACACAACATGCAATGCGAAACGAAACGAAACGAAACGAAAACAAAAGCCAAGAACAAAATGGGCCAAAAAGTTATTTTAAGGACACGGCAGGCGAGAAAAAACAAAATGAAACGTCTCATACAACTTAACGAAAATACAAGAAAACATTGTGTTCAGTATGTACGCATGAGTGTGTTAGTGTGTGCACATGTGTGTTTGCTTTAGAAATCTCGAAACAATTATCCATACGTGCATATACAGAAAAAGCTGTGGCGCGTGATGCTCAAAAGTAGCCCAAATGCCTCGAAATGAAAGCGCAAAATGTTTTGCCATTAGCATAAAAAATAATGTCAAAACGGGCAATGGCCAAAAAAAAAGGGCAATGGGCAAGAGTCAACCACATTCAAGAAAAAAGAGTAGACTTAATAGACGAAAATTGTAATACACTTAACTTTTACTATGATGCTTACTAAAAGCCAAATGCCTATTAGTTTCTTCTGTCAACTTTAATTCTTACCTGAATTATTGAGCAAAGCTTTTAAGCCAATCTATGCTACTTACACGCACTCACAAAGCACTTGCACAGCTAATTTAACTAAGCTGCAAACAAAGTAGTGCAAAATCCACGCTTTATAATCCCACCCATCAATCGTACTCTATATGAGTTGCGATAGCGATAAAGCGCTTTACCACAAAGGGATTATGCACTGTGAGAGCTGTGCTTAAACATCTCTCGAGCGCATTTAACAATGCAACAAAGGAAACAAATCTCAAAGCATGACGAATCGCAAACACACCCACAAATGCCAGCACTTGAGCCAGTGAGCAATAGACAAGCTTCTCATTTGCAGACAAGTTTCGGGAGCCCACAAATTGGTTTGCAATTAGCGCTGTGAATAAAACGTAATTTGATATTGAAAGAGTTTGTCTGAAGTTCTTTTTGGATAAAAGAAATCTGTTATGTATCAAGTTGCTCAATGAAAATGAGAAGCTCTCCATTAAACAAACAATTTATTTGATGTCTTTAGTTATTAATTTAAGGCTTTGCTTAAACTGTAATGCTCATAAAAGCTCAAAAGTTAAAGCTGATATCTAAACTACATTCTCCATTCACAACACGTTAAACAACAAAATGGTTATACCCTTAGCAAGTGCATAAAAAGACAACAAAACGGACTAAACAATCTGGACAAAAGTCTATGGCATTGGCATTTCATGATAGCCTTGATAGGCCATATGTGTGTATGTGTATGATTGTGAATTGCGGCACATGTGTGCGTGTGTGGTATAGCTTTTTTCACTTCATCGAAGACTTAATCCTTTCCCAACTGCCAACTGCCATCAGGGACGGGGCTAAGTGAGAACTGTGAGCCAAGTGGCAGGCAATTGCTGCTGCTGCTGCTGTTGCTGCTAGCCGCTTATTGTTTCGTTTGTGTTTGCAACATTGGCAACTTGAATGTTCGTTGGGCTGCACTGTAAGAATTAGGGAAAGAAAAAGATGAAGTTCACTTAATAAAAGTTATATAACGTTTAAAAAAGTGCAAGTTTTAAAAGAATATTAAAGTGATTTTCCTATATATAAAAACTCGTGGCAATAAAAACAATCAAAAGCAATAATAGAAACGGAAACTCTAGTTGCTTGCTTTATTCCTTTGAGTATTTTTCTCAGTGTATATGCATATTTTTATGAGGCATTGCTTTACAGTGTGTGACCCTAGCGAGAACAGATAATGGCTGCCCGGCAAAATGGCCCGGCAAACGAAATGAGACCAAAACTGAGGCCAATAAAAAGGCGATAAAATTGACGCCAGCAAAAAAAAAAAGGGAAAATAAAAAACAGCAATAGATATCCACTACTACGATACATATAAATTTATAAACGTGCGTTCCTCACACACACACACACATACACAGAGCGATAGAAAGAAAAGGTGTTGTTTATTGCCTTGGACATCCGCGTGAGAAATAGATAGCGAAGGAAATTCAAATGCCGTGCTGATTAATGGGCTAAAAGTGGCCATTGCCCATTTGCCCGTTTTGCCATCATTTTGCCCCATCGTTTTTGCCGACGGTATGCGCATAATTCACGTTGGCGTAACCAGTTATCGGCAGCGTCTGATGCTGATGCTGGCCACGCTCCTATCGCTTGGCTTGGCTGGCGCTGCGATGCAGTTTACAGCCGAGCAGCAGCAGCTGCAGGAAGAACTGTTGGATTCAAGTCCAACAACAACAACAACAACTGTCACAACAACAACAACAACAACAAAAGCAACTGCTACAACATATCGCAACCGTCCAACGCCCCATGAGAATTGGAAGGGCAGCAGGACGAAAGTGAAGCGACGACAGCGTCTGAACTCATCAAGTAATTTACCAACCATTATCGGCACGGGCAGCGCCACAAATTTAAGCAGCTGGCAACAGCAACGCTATTTAAAGGTAAATCAAGTGTTTGAGAGTGAACGCCGCATGTCCCATGCCGAAATACAACACAATCACGGCAAAATCGTGCTGCTCGGCCTCTTTGAGCTGTCAACGAAACGCGGCCCCCGGCCGGATGGACTCAGTGAATTGGGCGCCGCAACAATGGCCGTTGAGCACATTAACCGCAAACGCCTGCTGCCCGGCTATACGCTCGAGCTGGTGACCAACGATACTCAGGTGAGTGACAGTCCATCCTCTCCCCCTCCCCTTTATCCTTTGTCCTTCAACACGAAATTGAAATTTCATTTGTAGCAAAGACAGACAGAGGAGAATGGGAGAGAGAGAGGAAGGGAAAGAGCGAGTGCGCATACATCATTAAAACTTAATAAGACACAAAAAACTGCTAGCGCAGCAGCCAAAGTAGGTCTGAGCGGTTGGACAGTAGTTACACTGTAAGAAATCTATGAGCACCTGAAACTCAAAATCAATTATTTGAATTTCAACAGCGATTTCACTATACCTAAATTTTATTGCCATCTTCAGTTATTTATGTGTTGTTAGCTATTTTTTACACCAACTTAATGTTCGATTTTTATGTATTCGTGTTTCGTGAATTGTCAATTTATATGAGAATTTCAATATCCTCTTTCGTTAATTTTGTTGTCATTTGTTGCAGTAAAAAAAGCATAATAGATACTGAATTAAAGCCAATAATTTTTACTCTGCACAACCGAAATTTGTCGTGATGGATATTTTTTTATAGCCAGTCGCAGAAGCAGTAGAAACGATAAGATTCTGGTGACTGGGGGTAGGGCTTGTTTGAGTTTGATTTGATGGCACAGTTGATGGCATCTGCTGCTATCAAAACTCAAAAGTCGTCATTGTAAAAATGTTGATTGCGCCATCTTGCAGCGAGCTAAATATTTTTTTTTTTTTACGATACAAACGCTCCTGCGGCTTGAACTTCTACTCAAACGTCTCGTCTCTCATTGCAGTGTGATCCTGGAGTGGGTGTGGATCGCTTTTTTCATGCCATCTACACGCAGCCCTCCACACGCATGATGATGCTGCTGGGCTCCGCGTGCTCGGAGGTAACCGAAAGCTTGGCCAAGGTGGTGCCCTACTGGAACATTGTTCAGGTGAGCTTAATTTGACTCAATCAAGAATGTGTGCGGATTAGAGAGGAGATTCCTGATTAAAATATGCAAATATGCTTCGGCTATTACTCAAAAATTTAATCAACTCACGTGCCAAAAGGAAACTCGCTCGATTACCATAAATACCACGAGGCTAACTTAAACAGGCAGCCAATAAACATTTCCTCGCTCTTACAAATAGCCTACCGTAAATTACACTAGGCAACAAGCAATTTGCATACAAAAATAAAGAAAGGTTTCTTGTGAGAAAATTGTTATTAAAGGTTATTTTTAGCACATGGCTTAGCGGAAATCTTAAATAAATTCGGAATATTTGTAAACATTTCAAAAGAAATATTCTCTTTAATATGTTTAAAAATTTCAATAAAAATTTTGATGTTTATTTTCCTTTATCAAGAAACCGTAAGCATTTTAAGTATATTTTATAAACAAATATGTATTTTTATATTCTTGACATTTTGCTTACATAATAAAAAATTCGTCAGGGCAACAGAATGTCATGTTTTGACATAAACATCAAAATAAATGTATCATAAAAATTGTCTAATTCTGTATGCCAGTGCTATAAGACAAGGAATGCGTAAATATGCTTGTGAACATGGGATGGGGGAACTTTAGGTCGTCTTGCATGGTTGAGGAGCAATTGGCGCGCTACATAAATTCACTTAGCGGCACGCTGCATGCAAATGTTAAATTGTGTGTTGGCCTTTGAAGTTCAACTTTTTTGTATGCTCAGGCGTCTTTTACGTATGTGTGGGTGGCGACTAAATGTAGCGAAACTTTGAATGCACACGCACGAGAGAAGTTCGGGGAAATTGAAGCTGTCTTGATTGCAGGTATCCTTTGGCTCAACATCACCAGCGCTAAGCGATAGAAGGGAATTTCCCTATTTCTATCGCACTGTTGCTCCGGACTCGTCACACAATCCGGCGCGGATTGCGTTTATACGTCGCTTTGGCTGGGGTACTGTCACCACGTTTTCACAGAATGAGGAGGTGCATTCGTTGGCGGTGAACAATTTGGTCACAGAGCTGGAGGCAGCAAATATATCCTGCGCAGCGACAATCACATTTGCAGCAACCGATTTCAAAGAGCAGCTGCTGCTCCTCCGGGTAAGTGCAGGGGGGGCGGCAAGACTCATGTTGATTAATGTTCGCCAAAATGGTCAAACGTCTGTTGGTTTCTTTTGTGCCTTAGGAGACGGACACACGCATCATTATCGGCAGCTTCTCGCAGGAGCTGGCCCCGCAAATACTCTGTGAAGCCTATAGGCTGCGCATGTTTGGCGCTGACTACGCCTGGATATTGCACGAGAGTATGGGTGCGCCCTGGTGGACCGAACAGCAGACACCCTGTACCAAGCATGAACTACAGCTGGCTGTGGAGAATCTCATCGTTGTGTCCACGCACAACAGCATCGTGGGCAACAATGTTAGCTACAGTGGACTGGTGAGCAAACATAAAGAAAATGAAACATTGATTAACTTTGAATAGAGAGTTGGTCACGTGTCCTGTTATTGTTGAGCAAAAAAAAAAAAGTTATTGTGCTTGTTCATTCATGTTGTTGCAATAAAAGGACTTAACATGGCAATAAAACCCATAATATATAGCACGTCGTTCATGCAAATCTGCATATCAATGCAATAAATAGCAACATACAACACAATTGCACGGAGCATTTAAGTGAACAACTTATTTAATATGATTTTTTACGCAAACTTTGAGTTTATTGCACAGTATAATTAAATATTAAAATCCGTTTATGTGTATTTATCAATGCCTGAATAAATATTTAGATTTTACTAATAACAATTGACCCAAATTCAACTTTAATTGCAAACAAATTTCGGACCAAAAACATGTTTATTAGCAATTATTTCTTACCAATTTAGTGGAAACGAAATTAATAGTTCTTTTATGACAAACAAAATTTAAATAAAATCCTCAAGTTACTTTTTTGCTAGGAACTCTAAAAACTAAATATAGTTAACGTCTTACATAAATCTCAACACGTGCTCATCTCATTCCTTCTCTAACGCCTGCTTCCAAATGTTATGCTACATTTAATTCAAACCAAGCTCGAGGCAACTAGATTGTTGGGAGTCTGCTTCTCTTCTTCTTGGTGGGCGTAGACAGCAGCATGATAAAAATGTTTATTATCGTTTTAGTGCCAGCCATGAAATCGGCGGCGCATAATGAGCGAAGGCAATCTCATTACAATAACTAGCATGGGGGGAAGTCGATGGGGCCTCGTCTACTTAATCGCTGCAATTTCATCCATTCCATTTGCCATTTGATTCTTGCAGAACAATCACATGTTCAATTCGCAGCTGCGCAAACAATACGAACAGTTCCACTACCAGGATGCGTCGTCCCTGGAGCCTGGAGACAGCAGCAGCATAAGTAGAAACCACAAGCGTACACCGCAATCGGATTTGCGAGGACGCAAAAGGCGCGGCATCAACAGCAATGCACATCATCATCTGCCGGATGCCATATCCCGTTATGCACCACAAACCTACGATGCCGTTTGGGCCATTGCATTAGCATTGCGCGCCGCCGAGGAGCATTGGCGCCAGAATGCTGAACATTCCAAACTAGATGGCTTCGATTATACAAGAAGTGACATGGCCTGGGAGTTCCTACAGCAGCTGGGCAAACTGCACTTTCTAGGAGTATCGGTAAGATGCTTTTAAATCACTCACTTTTCACAATATTAAATTAAATATTAACTGTTAAAGTCAACAAATATATGAAATTCAATTTTGATCCTCTTTGGCACATAAATTAAATTCAATATTTCCATTTAGTTAAATTTATTCATTTTAATTTGGTATATCACATATGTTTGTGTGTTTTTGGTGTTAATGAATTATTTAGATTTCCGGCATTTTAATGCCACGTTACAATTTAAATAGTTGTTCAGCATTATGTTGCAGCACCAAAAGTGCTGTAAATATAAATAGTATTTAATTTAATGTTGTTTATATTGCTTGTTTAAAGTGAATTTCATATGAGTCTCAGAATACGCAAAAATCATTAACAAAAATAAAACGAAGGGAGATTAAAAGTAAGTGTGTGAAAGAATCCAAGAATATCATTAAAGAGGGAATGAAAAAGTAATAAGAAGAGTGTGTTCTGATAAATGATTGTTTGGGATGTTATTCAGACAGTTGAAAGTTGCTACAGCAAGCATTAAACTGAAACAAATCATAGAATCGCATTAGTAAAAAACAAGAAGAGAAACAGTAACAGACAGCAGAAATGAACAAGTAAGCATCCCTATCAGTTTGTTGTTAAGTATTTCACCAAAATATAACAACAACAAAAGTAACACTTTACCATTTCTAAGAATTACACAGCCACAATAACACTTAAGAAAATGACGTCCGATTTCAATTTACTTTTAAATTAAATTTAATTCGCTTCAAGATAAACCTTCTTTTAACAATTACGATTTACTTCCCACAGGGACCGGTTTCGTTTAGTGGTCCGGATCGTGTGGGCACCACTGCGTTCTATCAGATACAGCGAGGCCTGCTGGAGCCCATTGCCCTCTATTATCCTGCCACCGATGCCCTGGACTTTCGCTGCCCCCGCTGTCGTGCGGTGAAATGGCACAGTGGGCAAGTGCCAATTGCAAAGCGCGTGTTTAAGCTGCGCGTGGCAACGATTGCACCGCTAGCATTCTACACCATTGCCACACTATCGAGCGTGGGCATTGCATTGGCCATTGCATTTCTTGCCTTCAATCTGCACTTTCGCAAGCTCAAGTAAGTCCGAAGGCACTCAACTCTTTTTTTTTGTAGCCGTCATCCCAGTTGTTTGCTTACTCTGCACTTTTTGACTTGACATCTTTTCATCTCATCCCACACAGAGCAATTAAACTTTCCAGTCCGAAGCTGAGCAACATCACCGCTGTGGGTTGCATCTTCGTTTATGCCACCGTCATACTGCTGGGTCTCGACCACTCGACGCTGCCCTCGGCGGCTGACTCCTTTGCTACGGTTTGCACGGTGAGTCCCCTTTTAAGTGGATGCCCTTAGCATCCAACCGTCAGTCAGCCAGCTTGTGTGTTGTGAGCCTTTGTTTGAGTTTCGGTTATGCAAGCATTGCCTCAGACCGTGTGGGAGTTACTTAGTGTTGGGTTGGGTTTGGGGTTGGGGGGATTCGGAAGGAGCACGTTTTGTTTCTCATCAAAAATGACTTTCAGTTTCAGTCAGCATAACTTTCGAGTCGCGCTCATGTGTGTTTGTTATATAACCTGTAACCTATTAAAAATGTTCTTAGTTTTTGGGGTAGATTGAAGATTAATGAAGGTAAAAATTCTGCAGAATCTTATTGTTCTTGAAAAGTGGGTTTATTTTACTTTTAGTCTTAAAGTCATTATTTTTAGTTTTTAATGAAATTCTTTTTCAGTTTTGTGCAGGGTACAGGGTATCTAAAAGTAACACATTTTTAATTTGCCGTCAAACTTTGTTTGTTTTATTTACGAAAGTTTGTTGGATTGGCGTGTGTTTTCTTTTATTGTTGAATTGTGCAAGCTGCGAGCTAAAAATAGCTGCAATATTTAAGGCAAATCTTTGGCTTAGCTAAATAAATCTTGAAACTTTAGAGAGGTGTTCTCTCTCCCTCTCTCTCTCTCTCTCTCTCTCTTTCCATTTTGGGAGAAATAGCAAGGACGACCATAAAGTCCAATTTGTTGCCCTTGTCATCGACATTTTGTTGTTTGGATTTTTTCTTTGTATTTTTTTTCAGCCTACCGCCAAAAAAAAATGCGACTCGAGGGAAATTCGCTGGCTGCTGTTGGCCATGTTCGGGGTTTTGTTTTTTTTTGCTCTTGTTCGCAGCTTTTAATGTTTGGCTTGGGTTTATCCATATACATTTTTATATCAAAAGTGTGGTAGGGCATAAGATTTAAGGGAGTATGGGGTTAACAACAACAGCAACAGAAACACATGACACAAAACATGGAATTTCACAACTTTTTGTGATATATTCTTTATTTTGCATAAATTTGAAGGAAACAACAGAAACACCTCCTTGGAGTCCTGTTGCTGTGGTTGTTGTTGTTTATGTTTTAGCCTGTTACGTTGGCCATTGATGACTTGTTTAGGAACAAGCAATCCAAACTCACACACTCAAAATGACAACATCTCATGCCAACTCTCTTCTTTGCTCCCTCTCTCTCCTCTCTCTCTCCTATCCACCACTTAGGCACGTGTGTATTTGCTATCGGCTGGCTTTTCATTGGCCTTTGGCTCGATGTTTGCCAAGACATATCGGGTGCACCGCATCTTTACACGCACCGGCAGCGTATTTAAGGACAAAATGCTGCAGGACATTCAGCTAATATTGCTCGTGTGCGGCCTGTTGCTTGTGGATGCGCTCCTTGTCACTTTGTGGGTTGTCGCCGACCCAATGGAACGGCATTTGCATAATTTGACACTCGAAATCAGTGCCATTGATCGAAGCGTTGTCTACCAGCCGCAGGTGAGTTAAACCTCCTGGTTCAATACACTTTGAATAAATTATGACGTAACAGATTGCAAGGGAATTTTTCCTTTTTTTTTTTAATATTTATTTATATAACAATTTGTATTGAATACATCAAGTCTCAGGAATTTGTAACAAATTCTTGTGAATATTATTTTTCTGAGTGTATTCATCATGTTTCTTACACCCGCTTATTGACAAATCTCGAACACCTATGGCTTACTGAACTTCAACTTAACAACCCAACTCCCTACTCCACTTTGTGTTTATCGACAGGTTGAGGTTTGTCGCTCGCAGCATACACAAACCTGGCTAAGCGTTCTCTATGCCTACAAGGGTCTGCTGCTCGTCGTCGGCGTTTACATGGCCTGGGAGACGCGTCATGTGAAGATAGCTGCCTTGAACGATTCCCAGTACATTGGAGTCTCTGTGTACAGCGTTGTCATTACTAGCGCCATTGTTGTGGTCCTTGCTAATCTTATCTCGGAGCGGGTCACGTTGGCATTCATCACCATAACAACGTTAATACTGACCTCCACAACAGCCACATTGTGTCTGCTCTTTATACCTAAGCTGCACGATATCTGGGCACGCAGTAAGTAGAAAAAGAGAGATGATTATTTATGTCATTGCAGCACGTAGCAAATTATCTTTTAGTTAAATGTAAATGTGTTTCGTTGTGTAAAGTCCCTTTTGTACTTTCCCCTCTGCTCATTTTCTTTGCTCTTGCACAGATGATATCATTGATCCTGTGATTCATAGCATGGGTCTCAAAATGGAGTGTAATACACGCCGATTTGTCATCGACGATCGTCGGGAGTTGCAGTATCGGGTAGAGGTTCAGAATCGTGTCTACAAGAAAGAGATACAAGCACTTGATGCTGAGATACGCAAGCTGGAGCGTATGCTTGAATCGGGCCTTGGTACAGGTTCCACAACAACATCCTCGTCCACCTCACTGCTGGGTGGGCATAATCATCTAAAGCCTGAGTTAACTGTCACAAGTAACATCTCACAGCCAGCGTTGACATCAACCAAATCTCGCACTCCAAGCATTTCTGGGATTCTTCCCAATCTGTTGTTGTCCGTGTTGCCACCAGTGATTCCAAGGGCTAGTTGGCCCTCGGCGGAATATATGCAGATACCAATGAGACGTTCAGTGACTTTTGCATCACAGCCACAACTGGAGGAAGGCTGTCTTCCAGCACAGGATCTGTTCAATCTACGGCTAGCACATCAACAGGCCACAGAGGCAAAGACAGGAATAATAAATCGCTTGCGTGGCATCTTTTCACGCACAGCAAGCAGCAATAAAGGATCCACGGCCAGTCTAGCAGATCAAAAGGGTTTGAAGGCAGCATTTAAGTCCCATATGGGACTCTTTACACGATTGATACCCTCGTCACAGACAGCCTCCTGCAATGCCATCTACAGCAATCCAAGTGCTCAAACCGAGGGCAGCAGTCTGGCCATTGAGAATGGCGCTCATCTCAAGCCCATTCATCGCGGATCGCTGACGAAAAGTGGCACACATCTCGATCACTTGACCAAGGATCCCAATTTTCTGCCCATACCCACCATATGCAGCGAGAAATTCGATCAGGAACAGGCGCCGCAATCGGGCAAATATGTTAAGCTTGCCGAAACCAAGGTTAACTTTCAGCTACCCAGTAGCCGACGACCCTCTGTGATGCAGCCAGCACCACCCAGCTTAAGAGAGCGTGTGCGTGGCTCTCCTCGATTTCCACATCGCATAATGCCACCCACTTGCAGTCTAAGCGCTCTGGCCGAGTCTGAGGATCGTGTGGGCTCATCGGAGGTTTTCACTCTGGCGGGCAGTTGCAAGTCCATACCACGCATATCGCTGCAACATGCAACAAGTGGCGGCACCTGGAAGTCCATGGAGACGGCGGCCAAGTCGCGACTCTCACTCGACTCCCAGGAGGAGCAGCATCACAATGGCGAGATAGCTATAGCTACTCCGCCAACAAATGGTCTTGATTAAACTTTTGCTGAAGTGAAAAAACTTTTGACTTACACTTGAAAACAAACACACACACTTAAGTACTGCGTTTATGCTTGAATGAGCAAAAGCTCGAACAAAAAAAAAGTTTCAAAAAATAAGTTTTTTTTTATATTTTTTGGTGTGCTTTTAAACTATTTTACTGAAAAAGAAACTAAACTAGATATGAAAAACTAGTTTGAAATATTTTTTAGGATTTTTGAAACTTGTTTTCATAACTATTTTGCATTTAAAAATATTTAAAATCAACTTGTAGCAAACTGTCAAACTGAGCTCAATTTATGATAAAACTTTGTTTAACTTTTTTGATTTAGTTTATTTTTGTCAAGCATAAGCGTAGTTAATTAAGACATAAGACGCCCACCCAAAACACAACAACAAAATACGATATTTTTCCGCCCAAATCCTTGTCAATTAGATGTAAACACCAAGCAATTATTTTTTGAACACTCACACGCGTTCATAGTCAAATGATGGGAAAAGGCGCGTGTGCAACTGACCAATCATCGGCTTAAAGCAATCAAACGCATTAGGATAAGTTACGATACGCGTTAATCCCAACTCAAATAGCTAGTCAGGAACTACTTCTTTACTTGTACCACTTTCCACACTTTCCGCTCACTACTTCCTGGACAAACCCAAAATAATGTGATTCGACCTAAGCTCATTAAAGAATTTTTTCTCTTCGTAGGCTAAGTAGAGGAATTTTGCAGCATTAGTTGCACAAAAACGTTAGTTACTAAAATTCTCCTTGCTCCATTTCCAATTCCATTTCCGTATCCGTATCCGTATCCGTATACGTATTAGTTTTCCTTTTGTCTTTCTTGTTTCCTTGTGCCAAAAAAGAAAAACAACTTTAATGTTTGTCGTCATCAATGAGCAATACTAAAGTATTTAGGCTTAGTCAAAAACAATCTATGATTAATTAATTGCCATAATGTATTTGGGACTCCAAATCCCAATAGCCAAAAAAACAAAATTAAATGTCCTATAGAAAGAAAAAAGAAGAAACTTTCGTTGTAGCTGTAGTTTGTAGTTGTAGTTGTAATTTGTTAGTCAGCTCAACAATAAAAGTTAAAATAAACTAGCATAAGTGACTAAGTTTTAGCATTGTAATTCCAACTACGAAACTCTGAATCATCCCAACTCCTACTTATCGATGCTATTGCGGCATAAGGTCAGTAGTAACGAAACAAAAAACAAAAGCAAAAGCAGAGCAGAACCCTGCCAAAAATATAATGATTAATTAATTAAGTTGGCTATATTTGTGTTGGTGGGTGAATGAGTAGAGAAAGAGCGAAATGAAAACAAAGAGAAATGACTTTCTATAAAGCCGAGAAATAAGTTTGCCAACCCTAGCGGAAACCAGCTGCGGGGCAGGTGAACCAGCACAAACACACAATGCTAGTTGCTGCCCAGCAGTGTTGCCAACTTTTGCGTAAGCAGCAAGAGAAAAAAACCAGCTAGTTTTTAGAGAGGAAATTAGCTAAAGTTTGGACACATTCGACGGAGTGGCTTTGATATTAATGAGTTAAGTAAGTATATTATTTAAGTGAAGTATAATTATGTCATGACAACGTTGAGTTGGTAAATTATAATCTTTATAGACTGGCGATTGGCAAAGGTTGCTAAAGCTTTAGATCATATCAAGACGGTATTTTTCTGTCAACTACAACTGAATTATTTCTTCTTTTTTTTAGAGCTTGCGAAACTTGCACTCGAAATTCAATTTATTTATTTTCTGTCAAGTTTATTAGAGTCAATTTTACATCAATTATTGCATGAGAATGTCATAATAAAAAGCAAGTTCATAGTAAACACATTTCAAAGCCCAAAAATTCAATCAACATTTCAGCTTGGTCCCGGAAAATAGTAAGCTTCGCAGTTTTTATTTACTGTTTGCCCTGACAGCAGCAAAAGCACCAAAAGCACCAAAAGCAGCAATAACGGCAGCAATGGCATCAAGTAGACACAAAGAGCCAAAACTAATAGAGTTCGGTGATTAAGTTGACATTGCAATTTGTTACTATAAATAAATAAATAAAATCGCATCAGCAAAACACGAGGACGCGACGCGCAGAAGCCAAAAAGCAAGCAAACCATCAACAGAAACTGTCCACGAACCGTGCTGACCTGGTCGAGACCTGCTGCCACTGCCAACTGCTCCTGTTGCTGAGCTTGAACAGAGCTTGAACTCCAGCACTCCGGCCAGACGGGATCGAGTGAATTTATCTTTTTGCTCGTAAAAACAAAGAAAATCACAAACGCTTGATACAAAATCGTCCAAATAAACAGCGACAACTGCGACGACGATAGAATGAGGAGAGAGAGGAGAGCTAGTGTCGAGGATGAGGCGTTGAAGATAGCATTCGCAGCATCCGTGCCCTGCGAATGAATGCTCACGACATTTTTCATGGCTCCATTCCGCATTTGGCTTGGTTTGGCTGTGGCGGCACATGAAGATTTATCTCGCCGACACGTCGCGCTGCCATCCCGCACTTCATTTACCGTCTGCCTTATTCCATACACACCACACACACACACACACACACACACACACATGTATATTGCGCATACGTCGCGTGTGCCGCATCAATAAAACTCAGCAGTTTGGGTGAAAAAAGACTTACAATTTGGTTTATTACAAAAGATACCGGAGCGTGAGTACAGAATACGGGGAGCACGGAGCAGGAATCATGGGAATGAAAATACCTTGCCCACAGTCACATTGAGAACAATAGCCAAGAAGTGTTTATTTATTGTGTGTGTGGTCGCAAGTCTGTTGCACAGTGCAGTCGGAGAAAAATGTGTCATGGAATGTAGAACATAAAGGAAGTATAAGTTCTTGGTATGTAGCGAAAGATCCCCATCCATTATGTAGAAATACTTTTACTTCAACATATTTCAATTTTCACAAGAATTTTTTTCAGTGTAACATCTGGCAACGAAAAGAACTTGTGCAAATATACATTTTAATCAAGCTAATTAATATGGTCCACTTATGTAGAGCGACCTAAAGTAAAACAAAAACGAAAACGAAAAAAAAAAACAACCCGAAAAATACAAATGAATAAAAATGTCGCCTTATAAACGAAGCTGTGACAAATGAGCGAAATACACCCAGTTTCGCAAGAAACGCCCCATAACAAAAAAACCGCAAACGCCACTAACCAAGGACAAGCCACAATTGTTGCGTGTCGAGAGGTGGCTCTCTCTCTCTCTGTTCTTGTTATACCAAATTGTAGAGTATATCTCATTGTGTCCTGGCGACCCTCAAGTGCAGCTCATTAATGTTAAAGCCCAGACCCAAACGCGGCGCACTTAATTAGCAGCTGCTTGGTGGTGCCACATGCAAATAATTCCCTTTTCTCCTCACACACTCCGTACTTTTTTTTCTCTCCTGCGACTCATTTCATGTGCTTAACATTATTTTGAAGATTATCGAAACAAGTTCAATAAATTAATGCTGTACCCAATGCCCGGGGGGTAGTTGCCTCGCAGCTCAAAGTTTGCCGAGCAGCACACGCTGCGTCTTCATTTTATTGACATACCTTTGGCATAAACTGGTCGAGTTTATTTCTTGTTTCCATCTCATTCCCAGCACAACAACACACACATAAAGCGGCACTAAGTTATTTTCAATCAATAAAAACAACATAAACAACAAGTATTAAGTCTGCTTCGAAAAGTCGAAGAATGAATACACTAAAATATACGTTTTCAAATAAAAATCCTTGAAGAAGGCATGTAACGTAATTCCTAACAGGTTTAAGAAGAAAGATTTCTTAAAAGATTTTCAAAGTTTTGCTGAGAATTATGTCTTTACATAAGTTAAATCCGCTCAGCTCTTTCTTAGCCTGTAATGACGTCAAAGATATCTTCCCTTAAGACGTTACACTTATTCTAACAATATTAAAATACTCAAGCACTCGGCAAGAGCATCAAAAGCTGTTAAAAAACACACTCAAGTGCTTTTCACACACATACCCATACACCCAAAAACACACACAGACTTGAGAAGCAACAAATTTCGCATTGCCTTTTGCTTTTGGCCACCCACTGCGCAACGTTGGCAGCAACACAAAAAAAAGAAAAAACACGACAGAAAAAAACATAGAACATAAAGAAAAGTACTGTGCTCCCAATTTGCCAATAAATTTGCCTGCCATTGCATTGTCAGTAATTCAAAAGAAGAGAGTTCAACCAGAAGAACCAGACCAGAAAGAAGCAAAAAAAAAAAAAAACAAATTAGAAAGCGAACAGCAAAAATATAGGGAAACCAACGTCGACAAATGGCCAAAAATTTGCAAAATGTGTGAAATGCCAAATGCAAATATGTTGCCAGCAAAAAAGTTTTATATCATCGAATGACAATATATATGTGTTTATCTCAATGCCACACCTTGGGCAATCTATTGCCTAACCAGGCGTAAAAACGTGAAGCGCATTTTGCACTTGAATTATTTGCAACACACATTCACCCGCAGACGATTTGGACTTTTATTTTGGAAAGTGCCTGGAAAGGTGTTAAAGATAATCGCGACGAATGTAATTTAAAGCTCTTCTAATTGGTTATCGCAGACAGCAAGCGCTAAATGCTGACAAAATTAAGGACGATTCAAGCAAGAGGAAGTGCGTAAGGGAGTGAGAATTCAATGGCGAATGACAAGCGGAAAACGGATTTCTGTGCCAGTGGATTCATGATTGACATTTTAAGTGCCAAATACAAGTCGCTAGCGGAACAAATATACTATATGAGACAGAGATTGCGACAGATTCGCGTGTCTCAACTTTCAAAACAGGCAGCGTCCTGTATAACTCGCAATTGTCTTCTGACATCTTTAAACTCATGCAAATTTTGGTTCAGACGGAATAGTGTTGTCAACTCTGGCATTGCTTGCTGAACAAAATTTGTCCTTCTGAAATATTAAATTTATTTGCTTGAAAAAAAAATATCGATATGATATGGTAAATACTTTTTGTGTGTAATATCCGTTTTGACAGCTGATAAAATTTATATTAAATGTTGTACATTCAATATAGATATATTACATAAATATTGCAAACAGTTTAATTTATCAAAAAATAATATTTTAAAACGTTTTAATAAATCAAATAAATATATTTGACTTGACAAAAATATACAAAACAGTTAAACCATTTCTACTCTTTCCAATGCAAATAAAATGCTTCCAACTTTGTTTTCCCGCCTCAAAAGTTGGGAACACTGTTCACTTACACACACACGCACACAAGCAATCAGCATATGTGCGTGAGCGATTTTCAAGAGCTTGAGCTTGAATGGCTGAATCAACATCCTTACAGGTTATTACATAGATGATGAGTGCGGAAAACGAGGGCGAGACGTGTTAAAAGTGCAAAAAAGTAAAGGTACGCACGGCACAGCCAAAAGCAGAGACAAATTGTTGATTTTATAGCCAGGAGGCATATGCACCCAATATGAATGTGAAAAGGAGTTGAGCGAGTCGCAAATTGTCGCGACAACTGATGGAGACAACAGTGGCTTGGGAATTGGGAGTTGGCAAAGGGGTTTGCATTTGGTGAGCTTGGGGCTTAGAACAGATGCACTCAAATTTTCAGAAGCGCAAAAATACCATGGGAAATTACGCGAATGCGAATACCGAGCCGAGCATATACAGAAACAGTTAGTAAAAAAACACACACACGATTGAGAAGATGCAGAAGCAGATATAACATTATGTTGTTGACACACTGCTGAAAAAGAGATGAAGGAAACGAGTTCTGCTTTGGCTAAAGCCAACACAACTAGCAACGGAAACGGAAGTCGCGACATGCGACACATGTGCTGCGAAAAATGAGAATGTGAAGAGAGAAAGTTTCTGAGATAGACACTAAGAACTGATTGCCATAGCTGGGAAAGCAAGCTGTAGAGGTAAGCACGACATTAAGATACCCTGTAGAGACACTTTCGAAATGTAAATAGTTAGTTTGAATCTTTTTGTCCACATTTGCATGCGTTATCGTAGATTCGTTCATCGAATCATTGCATGATCTGAATCTATGTCCTACCCAATCCTTTCCACTCTTACAAGGCATCACAACAAAGCGACAACGAAAATACGTTAGCAGCATATTGTGGCCTGGCAGCTAAATGATTAATTTCAACAAGCTGCCGCAAACTGTTGAGCTATGGCTAGGGGGTAACGAGAAAGGGTGGGTAGTGTTGCAGAGGATGAAAAGAGGGGGGGCTACACTACAGTCCTTTAGCAGAAGCAACAACTTCTCATGGGTACGTGACTGCGTCTAGGTTTATTGACTATGTGTAAACTGAATGCAAAGTTGCGACATCGTGCGTTGATTTTGTGCTTCAAAAATAAATGAACCACAAAATAACACAAAACTGCAAACGCAACGAATAAAAGGAGGATGCACCACCACATCAACAACAACAATACAAATACACACACATGTCTGCCTCGTTGTGCATCCTTGTGGATGCGGTTGGCTGCAAGAAGTGTTGATTGCCAGCTGCGCTTGTAATTGTCAGCAATGACAAGACTGTAAATGGAAAAAACTGTGGAAAGTGGTTGGAACATGAGGTTTGAGTGGAAAAGGCAGGGTATTGACTTAAAGCAAAGTACTTGAAAAGTAAGTTGGATAAACATTTAATTGGAAAGGTTTAATTGTTGTAGTTTATGTTAAGTAAATCAATATCTAGAGCATCTTCCTTGTTGTTCATTCTTCGCTTTCATACTGCTTCTCTTTTAAAAAGGCTCGCTTGATGCATGACATTTTGTGTCCAAGAAGATAACCTCAATCACAGCGAAAAGAGGGTTAATGGGGGTTTGTCAAACTCTAACCACAGCGCACAAACAACTAAAACACACTTAAACACAATCACAGTTCAAGCATTGTGTTCTATTTTCTTGCCTAGGCGTATTGTCCGCCACCAACCCAACCCCCCTCAAATGGTTTCTGACCATTTTGTCTGTATTTGATTTGCGGTTGTGCATCCATTGCACTGCAAATGAAGCAAACGAGCCGTGCGGTCATTAGATGCCAGTGTCTGTGTTTACCTAAACTGTCCAACAGAATTGTCATTGTTCACATAGCTAAGAACACACTTGTTTCTCCCTTCCACCACCCTTCCCCCCTTAATATTGACTCACATTAAATCGTTAAATTCTGCTCAAAGTACTTTGCGTATTGGCCAGCAGGCAACAACATCATTAATTTGCGGGCATTGAAATTTTAATTAGAGCCAAATGCGTACGCCGACGGCTCAGCCAGGTAGAGACAGAGACACGAGAATGAGAGATTTGTGGACATAAATTCATCTAGGAGCAGCAACTTTGGAAAAAGTTGTGTGGCGGGGCGTGTCAAGTGCAGTGGATAAAGTTTTTCGCTAGCTTCGCTTCATTTAACTGCCAAACACCCAGACACAACGTGGCGTATGCGTAATATCTGCAGCAAAAACTTGATAAACGCTTATATCTATCTTAAAATTTCACTGTATGTATATATATCATTTGACTCATAACAGGGTATATTCAAAATGCCTTTTTTTTTAATAAGAAGCCGGGCTGACTTTCAGGCAAACTTTTTCGCTGGTGCACGCGACGTATGCGTAATCTGGCAAAGAACTCAACTTTTAATCAAAAACTTGTGCGGCGCTCTGCTTTTGGCAATTATGCGACAAGAAGTCACTCCAAGTGCAAACTGTGCAACGCATCACAAGCCCCCCTCCCCCTAAAGCCCATAAAGTTCACCTCTAATTAAGTGACTTTAAATACGCAAGCACATAAATGTATAAGATATGAGTTAAATGCAACATTAATGCAAACGCGCAACTCACGCATACAAAAACCCGTTGCTAATAGCTTCTCTTTAAGGCGACTGTTTAGTTCGCTGCCTTTGCCTTTACACGTAGGTGCCATAAAAATGTGTGTATTTTTTTTTTCTAGCCTTTTTGGCAGCAGCCATTGCCATTGCCGTTGCCGTTGCCGTTGCCGTTGGCCTGATTATTATGAAGGGTCGAAGGTTGTTTTTGGTAGCAAGCCAGAAAGTGTCGAGAGTTGGAGACATGCCAAGCAGAATGCTCGTAATTTCATTAAAATTTTATTAGCTCGATATGAGTCCGGGTCGTTATATGCATACGTATGTGTTTGTGTGTGTGTGTGTGATGCCCATGTTCAGATATGATTTGAGCAGCTGCGCAAATGGAATTATCACCAATGCATATAGATTTTTTACATACATAAAAATAAACTCTCCGAACCGCTCCTAAACTTTAAAGCATAAAGCAAAGTTTCATTAATTTCTAAAAATTATTTATTAAAAAGCTTTAAAGCTTAGAAAGGCTTTTAGTTATATTTAATTCTTAAGACAAAAATGAAAAAGGTTCAACTTAAATCTTACTTGATTGTTTAAAGTTGCAGCGGGGTGTAGATGGGTAAACTATCAAACTCTCACCTCTTATTTTACCATTGAATTTATGATATTCAAAGTAAAAATATTATTATTTCTTGCACTCAATTTATTTTGTATGTTTCAATGAATTTATTTTGCATTTGTTTGTAGATTTATTCAATAGATATCAATAATGAAATTTAAATTCATTGCACACAGTCAATGAAAGCTTAAATTCGAGTATTTTCATTTTATATTTTCTCACGAGGTTTGACCGAAATGTTTATACCCTGTGTGCAGAGTATGCATATAAAGAAGACCAACAGTCCTTTGTTATTATTTAGAGCAGGGTATTTTTTAGTTGAGTCCGCTGAATCGAGCAAGTTGAAAGCTTTTTATATGTTTGCAAATAATATTATCAACTTATGCTTGTGGTTCCGGTTTTAAAGTGATTTTAAGCCAACTTACAACTTAGTATCTACAAAACAAATCAAATCAAATTCCATTTTCAAAATAAAGTTTATTACTCCAGGGTGTGTTTGGGGGTGGGGGTGTGGTGTATATTTCAAAGTCCATTACTAAGCCCGCGCTTATGGCACTCAAAATTTCTTTTAAATGAAAAGGGCTTTTAATTTACATTTTGCTATTAATTTCAACCTCAAAGGTAGCACAGCACAAGACCTACCAAATGGAAAGGAAGTTGCCCTTTAAAGGCTGAAAAGTGTTGAGGCGAGTGTGGCGGCGAGGCGAGAGGAGTAGGAGATTGGCATATCAGTGTTGTATCACACACAAAGCCGCAAAGCCGAACATGGGTTTTTGCCTAATCCGGGTAGTTAAAGCAGCTGCCACACACTCACACACACACACAGAGACAGTCTTTAGCCCATAGTCCTCGTCACTAATACAGGTGAAAGCGTCAGAAAGAGAGAGCGAGAGAGAGAGTGACATCAAAATTGAACGTATGTTGGTGCTCTTCCTTTATGTTTTCTTGATTGAGTTTCACCTTTTGCATATGAAATTCAATTTAATCAGTTTGCCAGGTCATAGGGCTGCCATTATATCTATGTATGGGTGATACACACACACATACGCATACAATGCAGCCAATAATAATGTAGTCCTTTTTGTTGTACTACAGACATTTACAACAAATAGGCTATTTTGATTGCGTATACGCAATGTAGTACGACAATTGAACTGTTGTCGTCGTTGTCAGTTCGCCCACATTCGCCGACCTCAATAATGTTTTCACTTGGAAATCAATAAATACAAATAACAAATAAGTACAAATTTATGTGTATGAGTGGGTGGACAAGTGTGTGTGCGTGTGTGTGTGTGCGCGAATGCAGCATCCAAATGCAAACAGGCAAACGCAAACGCAAACACAAACCAAAAGCGGTGTTCACAGTACTTGGCGGCCATAAACGGCCAAATTGTATGCAAATAAAGCAAACACAAGCAAATGCCGCAAGATACGAGCCTCATGCCTCATGCCTCATGCTGCATGCCATCTCCTTCCCATTCCATCTACTCAACTAGACACTCGCCTCGCACCTTACCAACATCGGAATAAAAATTCTCTCGAATTTGATTTGAATATTAACAAACTATTTCATAGAAATATTTTATTTATAAATTTTTATTAAATACAATGAAGTTCTTAGAAGTTTTGTTTTATAAATGTTGATTTTATATAGAATTGTTTTCTGTGTGGACCTGAATATCTTTAGAGAGTCTTCTGTATCACAGTTTCCATCACAGCCACTTGCAATAATTACAGGGTATAATCTATAAGAATAAAGACAACGGCGAGAGGCGAACGACAAGACAACTTTTTATTAACTCTTTGACTGTCTGACCGCATCTGTGGCAGCTTTCAAGCCCCAAGCCTCAAACCTCAAGGCCGCAACCCGCAAGGAACAGCAAAAGCATCAGCATCATCAGCTACAACAGCAACAGCGGGCAAAGCTCCAAGTTTGCCCTGTTCTTTTGTTTTAGCCGTCATCACAATTGGCCACAACAGCAGCAAACAAAAAAAGAAGAAAGAAGTTCAAGACATACAACTTGTTGTATGGTCTCACAAAGTTTGCCTGATCATTTGTCATCGTGCTACATGCAAATCATCATCAGCTAAGTTTTTTTTGGGGCAGATTGTTGGGGATGAGTTTATGTTGGGTTTGTTTTGCTATTCTTGATGTTCTTTCTCATTTCTTAGCCGCTTAAGTGGTTGGACAATCGACATAAAATTGCGTCCACTATCGATTTAGCTCAAGTTTTGCGGGGGGAGCAAGTGTCTCTGACCGTTCGCCTGAGGCATATGTTGCACACATGCCGCAACACACAAACGCACACATTAAGATCACATGAAGCATGTGTCCTTATTGTTTCGTTAGTTGACATGTTGTGAGCTGCTTTCCAGCTCATAAAAGGCGACGGCTGTGCTCTGTTCTGCTCTCTGTTCCTCCGCTGTCTGTCGCAGAATTTAATCGCATTTAGCTCATTTAGCGAGAAATTGAATTTGCCACAGCACATCAAATGATGTGCCAGCCAGCCTCTGAACAGCCGCCTCTCGAAAATGTGAAATTCAATTAAAATCAAATTTTGACTGCCAGCTACAACACAAACACACACATACAATATTTATATAATACCATGAACCCATTAAAAATTCACAATAAGAGCGTTATGGAATAATGTAGGAATATATATTACAGGTGGCAGGGGAAGTAATGGAAGTGGATATTTAAAAGATTGAATTTTTTGAAAGAAAATCTAGTTTCTGTTGGAGTGAAAAGCAAAGAAAAGGTTACTGCAGTGGTAACCAAGGATCCAAACACCATCAGTTATAATCAAGCACTCTCAATCAGCAACATCAATTTATCAGCATCAACCCGATTTTCGGCACTAAACTGAAAGGCAGCTTTAATTCCACTTGTCGCAGAAGCAGACAAACAGAAAAATCAACAAAAATGTTCGCCACATTCCCTTCTCAAACGTAATTTATAGATATATGTATATAAATATGGCAAATATAATTGAGCTCGCCGACAAGACGAATCGAGATGTAGCTCAACTAAAGGAAGTGACCGCCAATCCATTCCCCATCTTCCAGCAATTCCCCCAGCGTGTCGCAACTTTTATCCAAGGACATGCGATAATGTCGTTTTGCTGGCGCTTTCATAAAACCCTCAGCCAAATATTTCGTCATGGCCAAAAAATCCCCCAAAGCTCTAACTCAAACCACAAAAACCAAAAAAACTCAATCAACCCAAAATGCTGATTAGTTCTTTGCGTTTTGTCATTCGTTCGTTCATCGTTGGACAGTCAGTCCTCAAGCGATAATTAGGCGTTTACCACAATGTTGCAAGCTGCTGTTGCTTCACTCTGTACTTTAGCAACTGGCCAAAAGATGATTTATCATGTGTGCACTGCAAGAGTTCAAAGCCTCTCAATTTATTATACACAAAAAGGCGACTCAAGGCATCATATTGTGTTGGCAAAGGTTAGTTTATAAAATTTAAGTAGTATATTGGAATATTTCTTTGTTTATAAGGAAATACACTGTTACTTACTATTATAGTATTTGTTATTTAGCTAGTAAATTTTTGCTCACGCTCGATTTTTAAGCCACGCTGTGCCACAAAGTATGCAACACTTTTTGTAAAAGTTTCTTTATGTTAAGCAACTCAAGCGCGAATCCCAAAGCCCCCACACAGATGTCTGCTGTCGGAAAGTGTTCCCCTCTTTCCTTATCCACCTCCAGACTTATGTTTTACAAACTGCACGCCATTTAAAACAGCAAAAGCAGCAGCAAAAAACAGCAACAGCAGCTGGCAACGTATCAGCAGCAATTGCAGCTTGCCGCCTGAAACTTCCACTAAATTTGTGACAAACGGGCAGCTGTTGAGTTAAGTTGCAGTCTCAAATGGCTTAAACAAGACTCGAAGATATATAGAAAGCATAGGAAGTGGACAAAAGATGAATGCGGTTGCACATGAAATGCAGCGCAAAGCCACACACACACTAACATACAAAATGGTTCTCATCATCATGGCAGGCAGTGGATTGTGGCTGAAAAAACGCGCTCGTGGCACGTGGCAAAGAGGAGTGAACGATACAAGCAGAAAAATCCTTTATTAATTACACAACAGACTCGCAGCAATTGCTTTTCGCTAAAATCGATGGAAATCAATAGTTGCACTTGCAGCTAAAGCCATTCAGAAAAAAATTTCTGATTGTTGCGGTTGAAAAATGTTGAAAAAATATATTTACTTGCTATTGAAACTGTGTTTAACTTAATTTATAAGTTTAATAACTTTTAAGGAAATATTAAATTTATTGAAACTTGATTTGATTGAAACAGATTTTGTGAAACTTATGTTTGTGTCAAATATTTGTACAGCTTTTCTCTATAGATAAAACTATTTCATTGCAATTCAAAACGGATACCTTGCAGCAACTGCGTTTGTCTCCCCCAACTCTTGTTACACGCCCCATGTGGACAGCGCAGTCAGCTAAATGTTCAATTGATTTGCATGGACTTAAAAGGAGGATTCTGCTCTGCTCTGTTTCCGCTTCTGTTTCTTCTTCGTCTACTGGCTCCTTTTACAACTAGCTGGCAGCTCTTGGCTGTGGCTATTAAGCTGGTTTGGTGAGCGAAAAAAAACAGCACGCTGGGGAACTGTAAATCACATCGAGCGCAAAGCGCAAATTGGTTAAAGGAACCAACATAACACACACCACACACACCACACACATACTTACACACTCGAGTATGCAAGCATGTGCGTCTCTCTGTGTGTGTTTTCTACGTTTGTGCTGGCTGAAATCGCGCTTTGCTAACATTTGCAAGCAGCGCTCCAGCAGAGAATACCAAAGCTGCAGATTTAATCTTTTGAAAAGAAGCTAAGGCAATGGAGCAGAGGAGTGTGTGACCGATGGTGGGAAGGGGAAGGGGCATGTCAGTCAGAGTGCAGAACAAGTGGCAGTAAAATCATATTACCCTCATACTATATAGTATACGAATTAGTTGGCCATCTCGAGCAGGAATTCCTTGCTCCACAGGGTGCAAGGATGCCAGCATGAAAGGATGTTGCAAGCAGCTTATACATACACAGTTCCACTGTACGCACACAAACACTCATAAACTACTTGCTGCTCATCGTTAGGATAGCTGCACAAATTGGAAATAAAAAAAGAACGGCACACATTTCACATTGGGAGCGGCAGCCGCACAGCTTTGGCCTCAACTGAACATCCTGCCAAGCGGCAAACAACAACAACAAAGACAACATCAACAACAGCCAACAACCAGAAGCAGCGGCAAAAACAACGTCAAATAACTGTCAAGTGAAATGCAGCGCAAGCGATCGAAACCGTTGAGTATTTTGTACACAAAAAAAATAATCATAATATTTATGAGCGAAAGTGTTAAACAAGCAGATGCTCTGCATAATTTCAATGCAGTTCAACGCAAATCTTATAACGAACAAAATCTTTACATGAAAACTGCATTTTTGCATTTGGAAGTTCATTAACATTTTCAGCATGAGCTGGAAAACAGAAATTAAACAAAAATCAACCTTAAAGAGTTTATGGATCTTAATAAAGTTGTGTCTATAAACCTTATTTTATCCAGAGTTTGAATGCAAATAAAACCTTTGCAAACTTTTCACTTAAGACCAAACTATATGTGCTATTTAATATAGCTCTAAACTATAACTATTAAAACTGTATTACTCATAACTTTTATTGGTTAACTTTTTGTTGAATACTGACAGACACAAAATGATGCAACGTCAAGTCATTAATTTCGATCAAAATCTCAATACAAAAGCAATAACTCAATGCCAAACTATTTGTTATTTGTCTTCTCGAATTTTTAACTGCCTTATGATACCCATTTGATGTGCATTTTGATGACAACAGGGTATAATAATCATGAATATTGCACGCTGCTCAGCTTGTTGTGCCCATTATGCTGACAGGAGTAAATGCAAGGCAGCTGCCATTAAGTATACGCCACATCGGCTGACAAAAGCTAAGCGCCCACACACACAAAAACGAAATAAAATTCGTGCACAACATTTGCTGCAACCTCGACATAATATTTACAAGGCACTACATTCTATGGCTGGAAATATTCAAAATAGCGCCGTTTTGCCGTTAAAAATGATTTCACACCAACGAAACAAGGTTAAAAAGGTGTTAGGACAAACCAAAGCGTTTAAGTCGCTTCGGGCTCTGTTTTAACTTTCAACAGCAAAAGTTTTTCTGTTGTATGTGTCTGTGTGTGTGTGTGTTTCAGATGCACAATTTACCTTTTACGTCTTTTCCTCTTCACCTGTTTCTCCCTATGTTTTTCTCTCTTGCAGCTTGTACTTTGGGTATTTGAGTTTGTGGCACCTTTTTCACCTTTCGCCCGTTGCGAAATTAAAAGTTAAATGCGCCAAGTCAATAAAAGTATGATACTAAAAAACTAAGATAAGAATTACTGCGAATGCCAATGCAAACGTTAAGAAATAAAGGAAAGTGGGGGTGATTTTTAAATGGATAGAGTTGCCAAGTTTGCTTTTAAAAAACTAAAGTCGGAGTAATTTGTTGTGATAAAAGCTTAAAATAATAAGTAAATTGACAAAGAACAAGCGATAAAAACATTATAACGATCCGTCAATCTTTATCAAACAAAAACTCAAATCTGTTTTCTGCCTCAATCAAAGTTTATTATGATTGAATACCATATCCACGGCAGTTGTTTTTCATCTCAAGTTATTTTCTCTAAAGCTCTTTAGCCATACTTTTTTCTAGTAAAAAGCTAGCTCGTCAACACTGCTTGCCACATTAATGTGTATGTCCCAAAAAATCTTTTAATGCAGCTCGCATTTGCATGCCACCAAATGCAGCAGTAACAGTAGAAACAGCAGTAGAAGTGCCACTGGCAAGGACAATGGCGACACTTCATTTATGTCTTTTGTGCGCCGAAAGCGAAAACAACGACGACGCCGACGACGACGACGGTGCCAACTGTTTGCCTAGAGATAAAAAAACTAAAGCCCTACTCTTTAAAAGGGTAGAATGCAAGGAGGGATAGTGTGTGGAGAAGGACGCGATAGCTGGAAGAGAATATAACTTTAGTTGCCAAGGGAGCGCAAGGGAAAGCAGTGGCATCAGCTGACTAATAAAATGCAGTTTGCGTTTTATCTTTGCCAACTGACTGGCTGCGTTTGCTTTACTAATTGATGCACTAGCCTTTGTGTATCCTGCGAATTATAGAAAGCAGCTCAAAATTAAAGTGCTCGATGGAAAAAGAGAGAAGCAGAGGGGCAGGATGTAGGCGATTGTCAATACTAAACGGAGAGATGGTAGCTGTCGTCAGCAACTTCTCCGACTCGTCAATGCGGCTGTTTTAAATGCCAAAAGCGCACTCCATGAAAATAAATGAAGCCAGTTTCATTAAAATCTTCACCAGTCAAAGTAAAAAAATATATAAACCACGCCATCGAGCCAGTCAAGCAAATATCGAATAGAAAAAGTATTGTTAAACGCGCAATTAAAAAAAAAATCAATAGGAAAAAAAGTATGCAAAACGTTTTTAATTAAATTTGAAGATCTTTGGCCAAAGCGGGCAGCCCCAGCGGCTAAGCCGAGGCTAGAATTATTATGTGTGTTTGGGTTTGTGTGTGTTCGGGGCGTTCGAATGAGCGAATTGAAGCGCATTCGAGCGTGGATTATTGCTGGTGCAAATTGTAAAAATCGTATGAAAAAAAACAACCGCAGTAAATGGTAAACAGTAGATTAAAAAAAAAAATCAACCAGCGGCAAAGAAATAGTTGTGCGTTGGATGAGTTCTAAATACCCTAGTTTCAGCAGGAATTTAAGAGCTATTTTATCCTAAAACCATTGACAGCTTGCCAGTTTTCCAGTGTATAAAATTTGAGGTCAAAGGTAACGTGGTAATCACACGCCTGCCAGCTGCCTCGCTGTAATATTATTTTCGCATTACAAGTGCCACTCGAACTAAACCCAGAAACCCTATTAAAAATATAAGTGCATTATAGTATTATTAAAAGCCTACCTTAAACGTGCAGCAGCAGCAAGCACATACTTAAAGCGCTATAATTACAATGAGCACCGCAACCCCCGCCAGGATGCAAACGAAAAAAAAATAGAAAGAAAAAAACTTAAACGAGATTTGGTTTGGCATTTTAATTGCAATTGCGAGCTCTCATTAAAGTGCTGCAGATTTGCGGATTGCAAATTAAATTTTCCACATTTGCATAAAGCCTCGCAGCGCATCTGTTCGCATCGCATCGCATCTGTTGGCAGCTGGCTGATTGTGGGCCTGGCCCGTATCTGCAGTTGACCTGCATTTGTCAAATAAGGAAATTAGTTACGTAAATTCTTGCATCGAATATAAATCCATACAAATATTGCGACTAAATGCATTTATTTCCGGTCTTGAAATCGAATGTTGTTGTTGTTGCTGCTGCGGTTAGAGGCAATTTCAAAAACACACACACGCACACACACTTGGGCTTTTAACACTAATTAGTCAAATTTATGTATTTGGAATTTGGTAATTTGTCGATATACCAATTGAAGTTAGTGCACAGTTAGCCAATATGCTGGCCTTCGTCCTGCAGCCATGAACATAAACTACAACAACAACAACAACAACACACAGTGCGTATGATTAATATTTAATTGCATTATGCTTTTGCATGCAATATACAGCAACCTAGAGTGCTCTGATCTCTCTAATATGTGTTTGTGTGTAAATTGCAATTTAAATGGCAAAACACAATTAAATTATAATTTATCCAAGCACACACACATACATTGGCATGGCACATGAAGTGCATCCGGAATATGGCTAGAACATATAAGACTTTTGTGATTGCCCCCTAAAATCCAAAAGACCACATGGATGGAATCAATAATGTCGCATTCGCATCAATATCATGATTGCATTTCTATTTGATTCCCCAATTGGTATTCAAGTTTAGGCTTTGGGTTAACTGTGGGCTATGTTTGCCTAACTGGCAATTAAACAGCTAATAATCACATTAGAGCAACAGCAATTGGTTGTAAATTTGTTAAATGGCAGCAAAGTTTTAGTCAAGTGACAATTCAATTTTCGAATTTTGTATTTACACAAGGATTTTCATTTCTAATTCAAAACAATAATTATTTGTATGGAAGATTAAATCGTTGAGAAAAAATATATTTTAACTGCATTTGTCACATACATATATATTTGTATATTCCCATAGGAACAAAAAGCTAAAAATTTAGTTTTCACAAATTTCGTACTTTTATTGCGTATACGCAAGGGAATACACTATCCTTAATTGTTTTGTGTTACTAAAAAACATGCACATATTTTTTTGTTTTTGTTTGTTTTATAGTTCAAAACTTTACTTTTTGCTAGCTGCAAATAAAACTCGTTGCCAACTGTTGTTAGCCATTCGTTCTGTGTTTTGGTCAGCAAATGTAAATAAATTAGTTTGAATTTTTGATGTGTGTTTAACAAAAACAACTGGAGTACAATGCAATAAGCTCTTAAGCTAAAAAACATTTAATTTACATATGTGTTTGATGAGCTTAACTTATCATGCGAAAGTTAAACAACAAAATGTTTAAATAAGTAACTACAAAATATAATAATTTATTATTCGCAGCTTATAGAATATTTAAAAAAATATATATATTTCAATGTTTTCCTTAACTACAGTTACTGTTGAAACTTTTCCAGTTATTCTTGGCTTAAATACACTCAACGTTTATTACCCTTCACCGATTCACAGCCAATAAATCCGATTGAAAACTGCTGCAGAGGTAAAGTTGTGATTTATAGAACTTCAATCAAATAAAAGTTGTATTCAATTACTCATATGACGAGGAGGGGGGTGTGGGATAGATGGATTTATAGACAGACGAGCAAAGAGACCACCACTGGGAGCTAATCTGAAATCCGACGCTTGCCTTGTACATATTAATAAAAATTGTTTTTTTTTTTGTCCACATTGCCAGAGGCAAAAATTTAATGCTGAACACATTTTCCGGGCGGCAAGAGTGCTTTGGTTGGATTTCAGAGCGAGTGCGGGAAAGACAGTTGCATAATGCACTCCTGCGGCTTTATATGGTGGTGGTGATGGTGGTGTGAGCAAAAAGAGAGGAAAACGGAAATCGAAATGTAATTTGTTCGCTGCACAACGCGATGATCAGGTTCAGTTGACAGCCGGCGGCCACGGCAAGCTGTGAGATGTGACTGTAAAAACTGCTTGCCCCCACACCTTGTTTGTGTGGCATGTCGCGCAAGCACACAGCGAATGTGGCACGTACAGTGGCAGCCAGCAAGGCCTTGAAGTTGAAGCTGATGCTTACGCGACCAACACCAACACCAACCAACAGCTAGTGCTAAACATCTAGCCAAATCTACAGACAAGCTGCTGCCATGATGCGGTTGCATAGAGTGCAAAGCGTGACAGAAAAATGCACGACTAAGCACGATATGAAAGTATTGAAACCCCGCTCAGCAGTCTTCAAAAAATAATATATAGTCACATAAAGATGTTGAAGAAAAATCATCTCCAAATGCTTCTAAACATACATCTAATTACATTAAAACAAACATTTAAAAGTTAACAAATAAATCCTCAAGTCTTCCAAATCCAACTCTAAACGAATTAGAAACGCTTTGGCTCAAAGTTACGGTCAAGAGTTTTCTTGTTGTTGTTCTGTTTGTATATTCTGTCCAAAAAAGTTGGCAACAATTATGTCAAACACACACATTCACACACACAAAATGTTTGTGCTGCACATCCGGCACATAAAAAACAAGCTAAACACTTTATTTATATGGTACTCTCTCTCTCTCTCTCTCAGGTCGTCGTTAGTTCTCAAAAGTTTTCGCATTAAAGCGCAAGCAGAGTTTGCCAAACTATTGCAATGAAAATTGCCCAGGCAGGAGGCAGAACAAGTAATGCAGTGCAAATAAGAGGAAAGAAAGGATCGTATATAGCTCAACTGGTAAGTACTTTGTTTCTTAATTTTTATCTAAAATCAGAAAATAATAAAAAGGTTTGGAAAGCAAAGCCAAATACTTAATGCTTAAATGCTTAGCATTATCCACTCTAAGAAACAGAATCACTGCTCAAACCAAAACATTCTTACTTAAACTCTATACTCACAACTGCAGTTACAGTGTATTGCAGAGGGCAAAAAGTAGGCAACAGTTGGCCGGGTGCCCAAAATACTTAAATGCCGCCTTTGAAGTGAATGCTTTGGACTTTAGCAAAGTCAATTTTAAACACATTTCAAATGTTGCTGACTGTGCGAAATGTCTGTCTGTCTGCATGTTGAAATGCTGCCATAAGCAGACAGAGTCTGGACCCTGAACCATCTGCTAAGGCCGATGTCTTAAATCTTGAAGAAGCCTCTCAAGTGCGTTTCAGTTTGACTTTGGCCTTCGATAAGTCAGGCAGAAATTGATCAAAAGTAACACACAAACATGCATAAGAATCCGGGATATTGAAAGGCTCGATTCCGGGCGTTGAAACTACATTCATTCGGGATTAGATTGGGTTGGGTCAGGTCAGTCCGTCCAGTCATTGGTGGCACATTTTTATTGGTCATTAGTGCGAGCCTCCATCGAGCATTCGTAAGCATTTACACATCGTTAAACTTTCATTTCCGGCAAATTAAGCGCATTCTATGTACATTCTGTCCCTTACACGCATACAAACAAACACACACAAACACACACACACTCGCACATAAAGCACAGAATGACACATATAGATAAAGGGACAATGAGCGTCCTAAACATAGTGCTGACAATTTCGCCTTTTTTCCTCCATTCCTTTCAGTTGAAGCTAAACTAATTGAAAGACGAAAGTTAATTGTTTAGTAAGGCTTAAAGGGTATTAAAAATCCTTAGAGCCTTATGGCATCAGGATATGCGGTCTTCAGATTGTAAAGATCTTTTACTAAGAAAATATTCGTTAATCTAATCCTCTTTGAAATGTAACTTCTTCACTCTACAACATCAACACTGATTGGGAAAGCAAAGCCGTAGCAATATTCACGCCAAAGTCTTTGTCAGCAAAACGTTTAGATAGCAAGTGGAAGGGTTTGGGAAGCTTACTGCAAATGACCACAACAAACTAAAGCGACAAGCAACGGCTCATTCAATGTTTAATGGATAAGCAAGCGAATAGAGTAACGCCCATCAATAGGCGGCATTCGCACTTTTGTTTGCTTTTCAATCAAAAGTCAATAGCAGAAGGTAGCACACAATTCTGTATATAAAAGGCAGCCGCACAGAATTGAGTCATCGGTTGTTTTGTTGCGGCTCCAGAAGAAAACTGCTTTGTGTGTGTCGTGTCGTCTGTTGCTGTTGTTCGTCATGTCGTTCTGGGCGGTTAGTCGCGGCCTAACGCCTCCAGGCAAAGTGGCACCCATGCTAAATCCAAATCAAAGGCAATTCCTCGAGGATGAGATGAGGTATCGTGAGAAACTCAAGATGCTGGCCGGTGGCAATGCCATGGATGATGTCTATGTACGCAAACAGGATACCATTGATGATCCACACGAGCTGGACAAACACGATTCGTTCTATCATACCACAAAGAGTTTACTGGTGCTCTTTCAGATTATGGGCATTATGCCCATTCATCGCAATAAACCGGATAGGAATCTGCCACGCACTGGCTACTCCTGGACGTCCAAGCAGGTCATGTGGGCCATCTTTATCTACATCTGTCAGACCACAATGGTGGTGCTGGTGTTGCGAGAGCGTGTCAATAATTTTGTTACCAGCACAGATAAACGTTTCGACGAGGCCATTTATAATGTCATTTTTATAAGTCTGCTATTTACCAACTTTTTGCTACCTGTGGCCAGCTGGCGACATGGACCCCAGGTGGCCATCTTCAAGAATATGTGGACCAATTATCAGTATAAGTTCTTTAAGACAACAGGCTCGCCTATAGTTTTCCCCAATCTCTATCCCTTAACATATGCTTTGTGCATTTTCTCCTGGCTGCTGAGCATTGCCATTAATTTGTCGCAGTATTTTCTGCAGCCCGATTTTCGTTTGTGGTATACATTTGCCTACTACCATATTATAGCCATGTTGAATTGCTTTTGCAGTTTGTGGTACATCAATTGCAATGCTTTTGGCACAGCGAGTGGAGCTCTATCCGACGCACTGCAGGCCACCATCAAGGGCGATAAGCCTGCTCAGAAACTAACAGAATATAGACATCTTTGGGTAGACTTGAGCCACATGATGCAGCAACTGGGACGCGCCTACTCCAATATGTATGGCATTTATTGTTTGGTTATCTTCTTTACAAGCATAATTGCCACTTATGGAAGTATTAGTGAGATTATTGATCATGGTGCTACGTACAAGGAAGTTGGTCTCTTTGTCATCGTCTTCTATTGCATGTGTCTACTGTACATCATTTGCAATGAGGCGCACTATGCTTCGCGCAAAGTTGGTCTCGACTTTCAGACCAAACTGCTGAACATTAATCTTACGGCAGTTGATACGGCCACGCAGAAGGAAGTCGATATGCTGCTGGTGGCAATTAACAAGAATCCACCAATTATGAATCTCGATGGATATGCGAATATTAATCGTGAACTCATCACCACAAACATCTCATTTATGGCCACATATTTGGTGGTGTTGCTTCAGTTTAAAATAAGCGAACAGCGACGTACCGATACTACTGCTTAAAACTATTGATTTGTTCTTGGAAAACTTCTTAAGAAATATCTAAGCTTGATTAAAGTTAAGAATCCAAAGAGTTACCCTAGTAGGCGTTTATTATTCTCTTTCAAAATTTCCAGTTTAATATAGTTCTGATGCAATGTGTTATAGACGCGAAACAGATACCAGCAAGAACAATTACTTGGGCATACATTTGGGCATTGAGCGTTTAGAAGCGGTGCTACTTGATGCTGATTTGCAAGCTATTTACACCACTGTGGTGCGTTACGATGTAGATCTGCCCGAATATGGAACAACAAATGGCGTCAACTTAGACAAATATTCTAAAGAATGTTCCATTAATCCCGTGATGTATGTTAAAGCGTTGGAAATACTTCTCAATTGTCTGGAATCACAGGGTGCCAATTTACATATGGTTGCAGCAATTGGTAGTGCAGCACATCATTGTGGCGCCATCTATTGGTCGGTATGCGGTTTTCGTTCACTCTGCGGACTCAATCCATCGATGAATTTGCACGAACAACTAACGGAAAAATCTTTTGCTTTGCAAGCCAAATTTTCGTTGGATGATCCATTGGAAAATGTTTATAGAGATATGGAAACAGAATTTGATGGCCTTGGTAAATTGGAAGCATTAACGGGTTCAAAGAGTTTTGTGCGAACAAAAGCTGCCGAATTACGTAAGATATTTCAGGATTATCCAATGCCATTTACGTATACTGTGCGCATATCGTTGATGAGCAGCTTTCTGGCTTCACTGTTCATTGGCAACATTGCTTCGATTGAATTTTCCGAGGCTTCTCGCTCGAATCTTTTGGACATCGTTAAGAAAGACTGGTCCCCAGAGTGTTTGCAGGCTTGTGCACCCGACTTAAGATCACGTCTTATGAAACCTATAGACACAAATCGATTGCAGGGTCGCATTTCCGATTATTTTGTCAATCGTTGGAACTTTAGAAGTGATTGTATGATTGTTAGTGCCACTGGCAGCAGTGCCTCAATGATAGCGAGCCTCACACCAGACAGCAGCTGTGTTTTTTTGACTCTGTGTACGACTGATGAAATTGTCACAGGGTTTAATCAACGTCCGAATCTAGAAAATAGTCAAATTTTGTGCCATCCAACTTTACCAAATGCTTACATGTCTTGTCTTCCTTTTCGAAACGGTGCAAAAGTGCGCGACAGGATTTGTCAAGAGGTGGCAAATGGTGATTGGTCTGTGTTTAATAAAATGTTGCATGCCACACCCATGGGCAATGAAGGTTATATAGCAGTACACTTCGATGAGCAGGAGTATGTGTCTGAGACTCAAGGTACTCTACGCTGGGATGCAGAGTTGGACGAAGAAGACAGAGAAGCGTATCATGGCAGGCAGATGTTTCCGGATCCCAAATGGGAAGCTCGTGCTGTTATTGAGGGTCAATTGATGTATTATCGTGCAATTGCAGTCAGATCAGGTTTCTCCTTTGGTCCGAATACAAATATTATTGTCACTGGCAGTTGTTCTGATAATGATAGCATACTACAAATAGTTGCTGATATTTTTAATGCTCCAGCCTTTCGAATGAAAGGTCCTCAAGCTCATGTTTTGGGTGCTGCTTATCGTGCTCGTTATGCATTCTACGAACATCGTGAGGAGAACTGCAATTGCCGTAGATGCCGTAATCGTCGTGGTAAGAAGACTCGACTAAGTTACCCTGAATTCATACAGAAGATACCGGATAATCTTAGGTTGGTAGCTAAACCCACACCAGGCTGTGAGGTCATCTATGGTCCTTTGTCTTTGCGTTTCATGAGAATGTGCACCGTGCTTAAAGCTAGTAAAAATATGTCTGAAAGCCCCAGCAAACTCGTTTCGCATCAGCATAGTCATTTCCAATAAAGTTAAGCCTTATCGATATATCTATTTATTGTCCAAGTTACATCAAGTAGCTCAAGAATAACAAATGAATCCTATATATTTTCTACTTATGCCGAAGTCAAGTTCATTAAAATAGTTCAACAATAACAAAGAAAAGCTCTAAAACTAAAAATCCACATCCCAGCCGGAAAGTTCATCCGGTGGCTCAATGGGATCGCACGGAAAACGATCAAAGTAGCGCACATCTGTGGGATGAGCAATTGGTCGCACAAATGGAGGTATCAGCAACTGACTGGTTAAACCATCCCAATCGAAGCCCTGGAACCATCTGAGGAAGGAATGGAAAATGAGAAATAAAATGTGTTTTCCTTATACGTTTACTTACTTGTGTTTTTTGATATCCTGAATCCCGCCAGTTTGATAGCCCAATCTCTCAGAGGGCACATCTCGACAAAGTCGCTTAATCAAATGGACCGCCCAACGTGAGATGTGCTTGGGAAATGTGATCATATCGATGCCTTTCAAAATTAGATTATAAGTCTGCATGGGATCTGGTGCGCTAAATGGCGGACTGAGGGTAGAAGGAAAAACATGAAGCGAGGGTAAAAATTAATTATTGGGAAGAATTTCTTGATTGAAGAGCTTTTTTTGATGCCGACTGAAGGCTCAGTTTAGGCTCAGTTACCCAAACTTAAAATAACGTGAACTTAACATAACGTGAACATAGGAACAAGCTGATCTATTCAACGTAACAAAAAAACCGCCTCTAACTTTACTGGACTTGCCTTTGTTAACTTTCAATGCAATTTTATTCTGAAAATCAAACCATGAATTTTAAGCTATTGCTTTTGAAAATCGGGTCACTTTTGACGAAGTTATGGAAGTCGAAAGATTTTTACCAATGCCCAAGTCAATTTTGTTTATAAAATTTTAACATGAATATGACCAAAAATCGAATTTTATTTAAATGCAATTTCTTAAATGCAGTTTTATTCTAGAAGCCAAACAATGAATTTTAAGCTATTGCTTTTGAAAATCGGGTCACTTTTGACGAAGTTATGGAAGTCGAAAGATTTTTACCAATGCCAAAGTCAATTTTTGTTTATAAAATTTTAACATAAATATGACCAAAAATCGAATTTAATTTAAATGCAATTTCTTAAATGCAGTTTTATTCTAGAAGCCAAACCATGAATTTTAAGCTATTGCTTTTGAAAATCGGGTCACTTTTGACGAAGTTGTGGAAGTCGAAAGATTTTGACCAATGCCCAAGTCAATTTTTGTTTATAAAATTTTAACATGAATATGACCAAAAATCGAATTTTATTTAAATGTAATTTCTTAAATGCAGTTTTATTCTAGAAGCCAAACCATGAATTTTAAGCTATTGCTTTTGAAAATCGGGTCACTTTTGACGAAGTTGTGGAAGTCGAAAGATTTTTACCAATGCCCAAGTCAATTTTTGTTTATAAAATTTTAACATGAATATGACCAAAAATCGAATTTTATTTAAATGTAATTTCTTAAATGCAGTTTTATTCTAGAAGCCAAACCATGAATTTTAAGCTATTGCTTTTGAAAATCGGGTAACTTTTGACGAAGTTATGGAAGTCGAAAGATTTTTACCAATGCCCAAGTCAATTTTGTTTATAAAATTTTAACATGAATATGACCAAAAATCGAATTTTATTTAAATGCAATTTCTTAAATGCAGTTTTATTCTAGAAGCCAAACCATGAATTTTAAGCTATTGCTTTTGAAAATCGGGTCACTTTTGACGAAGTTATGGAAGTCGAAAGATTTTTACCAATGCCCAAGTCAATTTTGTTTATAAAATTTTAACATGAATATGACCAAAAATCGAATTTTATTTAAATGCAATTTCTTAAATGCAGTTTTATTCTAGAAGCCAAACCATGAATTTTAAGCTATTGCTTTTGAAAATCGGGTAACTTTTGACGAAGTTATGGAAGTCGAAAGATTTTTACCAATGCCCAAGTCAATTTTTGTTTATAAAATTTTAACATGAATATGACCAAAAATCGAATTTTATTTAAATGCAATTTCTTAAATGCAGTTTTATTCTAGAAGCCAAACCATGAATTTTAAGCTATTGCTTTTGAAAATCGGGTCACTTTTGAGGAAGTTATGGAAGTCGAAAGATTTTTACCAATGCCCAAGTCAATTTTTGTTGATAAAATTTTAACATGAATATGACCAAAAATCGAATTTTATTTAAATGCAATTTCTTAAATGCAGTTTTATTCTAGAAGCCAAACCATGAATTTTAAGCTATTGCTTTTGAAAATCGGGTCACTTTTGAGGAAGTTGTGGAAGTCGAAAGATTTTTACCAATGCCCAAGTCAATTTTTGTTTATAAAATTTTAACATGAATATGACCAAAAATCGAATTTTATTTAAATGCAATTTCTTAAATGCAGTTTTATTCTAGAAGCCAAACAATGAATTTTAAGCTATTGCTTTTGAAAATCGGGTCACTTTTGACGAAGTTATGGAAGTCGAAAGATTTTTACCAATGCCCAAGTCAATTTTTGTTTATAAAATTTTAACATGAATATGACCAAAAATCGAATTTTATTTAAATGCAATTTCTTAAATGCAGTTTTATTCTAGAAGCCAAACCATGAATTTTAAGCTATTGCTTTTGAAAATCGGGTCACTTTTGAGGAAGTTGTGGAAGTCGAAAGATTTTTACCAATGCCCAAGTCAATTTTTGTTTATAAAATTTTAACATGAATATGACCAAAAATCGAATTTTATTTAAATGTAATTTCTTAAATGCAGTTTTATTCTAGAAGCCAAACCATGAATTTTAAGCTATTGCTTTTGAAAATCGGGTCACTTTTGACGAAGTTATGGAAGTCGAAAGATTTTTACCAATGCCCAAGTCAATTTTTGTTTATAAAATTTTAACATGAATATGACCAAAAATCGAATTTTATTTAAATGTAATTTCTTAAATGCAGTTTTATTCTAGAAGCCAAACCATGAATTTTAAGCTATTGCTTTTGAAAATCGGGTCACTTTTGACGAAGTTGTGGAAGTCGAAAGATTTTTACCAATGCCCAAGTCAATTTTGTTTATAAAATTTTAACATGAATATGACCAAAAATCGAATTTTATTTAAATGTAATTTCTTAAATGCAGTTTTATTCTAGAAGCCAAACCATGAATTTTAAGCTATTGCTTTTGAAAATCGGGTCACTTTTGACGAAGTTATGGAAGTCGAAAGATTTTTACCAATGCCCAAGTCAATTTTTGTTATAAAATTTTAACATGAATATGACCAAAAATCGAATTTTATTTAAATGTAATTTCTTAAATGCAGTTTTATTCTAGAAGCCAAACCATGAATTTTAAGCTATTGCTTTTGAAAATCGGGTAACTTTTGACGAAGTTATGGAAGTCGAAAGATTTTTACCAATGCCCAAGTCAATTTTTGTTTATAAAATTTTAACATGAATATGACCAAAAATCGAATTTTATTTAAATGCAATTTCTTAAATGCAGTTTTATTCTAGAAGCCAAACCATGAATTTAAGCTA
>JARNME010000029.1:9139867-9259768 GCA_030179655.1 Scaptomyza flava | reverse complement strand
CATGAATATGACCAAAAATCGAATTTTATTTAAATGCAATTTCTTAAATGCAGTTTTATTCTAGAAGCCAAACCATGAATTTTAAGCTATTGCTTTTGAAAATCGGGTCACTTTTGACGAAGTTATGGAAGTCGAAAGATTTTTACCAATGCCCAAGTCAATTTTTGTTTATAAAATTTTAACATGAATATGACCAAAAATCGAATTTTATTTAAATGTAATTTCTTAAATGCAGTTTTATTCTAGAAGCCAAACCATGAATTTTAAGCTATTGCTTTTGAAAATCGGGTCACTTTTGACGAAGTTATGGAAGTCGAAAGATTTTTACCAATGCCCAAGTCAATTTTGTTTATAAAATTTTAACATGAATATGACCAAAAATCGAATTTTATTTAAATGCAATTTCTTAAATGCAGTTTTATTCTAGAAGCCAAACCATGAATTTTAAGCTATTGCTTTTGAAAATCGGGTCACTTTTGACGAAGTTATGGAAGTCGAAAGATTTTTACCAATGCCCAAGTCAATTTTTGTTTATAAAATTTTAACATGAATATGACCAAAAATCGAATTTAATTTAAATGTAATTTCTTAAATGCAGTTTTATTCTAGAAGCCAAACCATGAATTTTAAGCTATTGCTTTTGAAAATCGGGTCACTTTTGAGGAAGTTATGGAAGTCGAAAGATTTTTACCAATGCCCAAGTCAATTTTGTTTATAAAATTTTAACATGAATATGACCAAAAATCGAATTTTATTTAAATGCAATTTCTTAAATGCAGTTTTATTCTAGAAGCCAAACCATGAATTTTAAGCTATTGCTTTTGAAAATCGGGTCACTTTTGACGAAGTTATGGAAGTCGAAAGATTTTACCAATGCCCAAGTCAATTTTTGTTTATAAAATTTTAACATGAATATGACCAAAAATCGAATTTAATTTAAATGTAATTTCTTAAATGCAGTTTTATTCTAGAAGCCAAACCATGAATTTTAAGCTATTGCTTTTGAAAATCGGGTCACTTTTGACGAAGTTATGGAAGTCGAAAGATTTTTACCAATGCCCAAGTCAATTTTTGTTTATAAAATTTTAACATGAATATGACCAAAAATCGAATTTTATTTAAATGCAATTTCTTAAATGCAGTTTTATTCTAGAAGCCAAACCATGAATTTTAAGCTATTGCTTTTGAAAATCGGGTCACTTTTGACGAAGTTATGGAAGTCGAAAGATTTTTACCAATGCCCAAGTCAATTTTGTTTATAAAATTTTAACATGAATATGACCAAAAATCGAATTTTATTTAAATGCAATTTCTTAAATGCAGTTTTATTCTAGAAGCCAAACCATGAATTTTAAGCTATTGCTTTTGAAAATCGGGTCACTTTTGACGAAGTTATGGAAGTCGAAAGATTTTTACCAATGCCCAAGTCAATTTTTGTTTATAAAATTTTAACATGAATATGACCAAAAATCGAATTTTATTTAAATGCAATTTCTTAAATGCAGTTTTATTCTAGAAGCCAAACCATGAATTTTAAGCTATTGCTTTTGAAAATCGGGTCACTTTTGACGAAGTTATGGAAGTCGAAAGATTTTTACCAATGCCCAAGTCAATTTTGTTTATAAAATTTTAACATGAATATGACCAAAAATCGAATTTTATTTAAATGCAATTTCTTAAATGCAGTTTTATTCTAGAAGCCAAACCATGAATTTTAAGCTATTGCTTTTGAAAATCGGGTCACTTTTGACGAAGTTATGGAAGTCGAAAGATTTTTACCAATGCCCAAGTCAATTTTTGTTTATAAAATTTTAACATGAATATGACCAAAAATCGAATTTTATTTAAATGCAATTTCTTAAATGCAGTTTTATTCTAGAAGCCAAACCATGAATTTTAAGCTATTGCTTTTGAAAATCGGGTCACTTTTGACGAAGTTATGGAAGTCGAAAGATTTTTACCAATGCCCAAGTCAATTTTGTTTATAAAATTTTAACATGAATATGACCAAAAATCGAATTTTATTTAAATGTAATTTCTTAAATGCAGTTTTATTCTAGAAGCCAAACCATGAATTTTAAGCTATTGCTTTTGAAAATCGGGTCACTTTTGACGAAGTTATGGAAGTCGAAAGATTTTTACCAATGCCCAAGTCAATTTTTGTTTATAAAATTTTAACATGAATATGACCAAAAATCGAATTTTATTTAAATGCAATTTCTTAAATGCAGTTTTATTCTAGAAGCCAAACCATGAATTTTAAGCTATTGCTTTTGAAAATCGGGTCACTTTTGACGAAGTTATGGAAGTCGAAAGATTTTACCAATGCCCAAGTCAATTTTTGTTTATAAAATTTTAACATGAATATGACCAAAAATCGAATTTTATTTAAATGCAATTTCTTAAATGCAGTTTTATTCTAGAAGCCAAACCATGAATTTTAAGCTATTGCTTTTGAAAATCGGGTCACTTTTGACGAAGTTATGGAAGTCGAAAGATTTTTACCAATGCCCAAGTCAATTTTGTTTATAAAATTTAACATGAATATGACCAAAAATCGAATTTATTTAAATGCAATTTCTTAAATGCAGTTTTATTCTAGAAGCCAAACCATGAATTTTAAGCTATTGCTTTTGAAAATCGGGTCACTTTTGACGAAGTTATGGAAGTCGAAAGATTTTTACCAATGCCCAAGTCAATTTTGTTTATAAAATTTTAACATGAATATGACCAAAAATCGAATTTTATTTAAATGCAATTTCTTAAATGCAGTTTTATTCTAGAAGCCAAACCATGAATTTTAAGCTATTGCTTTTGAAAATCGGGTCACTTTTGACGAAGTTATGGAAGTCGAAAGATTTTTACCAATGCCCAAGTCAATTTTTGTTTATAAAATTTTAACATGAATATGACCAAAAATCGAATTTATTTAAATGCAATTTCTTAAATGCAGTTTTATTCTAGAAGCCAAACCATGAATTTTAAGCTATTGCTTTTGAAAATCGGGTCACTTTTGACGAAGTTATGGAAGTCGAAAGATTTTTACCAATGCCCAAGTCAATTTTTGTTTATAAAATTTTAACATGAATATGACCAAAAATCGAATTTTATTTAAATGTAATTTCTTAAATGCAGTTTTATTCTAGAAGCCAAACCATGAATTTTAAGCTATTGCTTTTGAAAATCGGGTCACTTTTGACGAAGTTATGGAAGTCGAAAGATTTTTACCAATGCCCAAGTCAATTTTTGTTTATAAAATTTTAACATGAATATGACCAAAAATCGAATTTTATTTAAATGCAATTTCTTAAATGCAGTTTTATTCTAGAAGCCAAACCATGAATTTTAAGCTATTGCTTTTGAAAATCGGGTCACTTTTGACGAAGTTATGGAAGTCGAAAGATTTTTACCAATGCCCAAGTCAATTTTGTTTATAAAATTTTAACATGAATATGACCAAAAATCGAATTTTATTTAAATGCAATTTCTTAAATGCAGTTTTATTCTAGAAGCCAAACCATGAATTTTAAGCTATTGCTTTTGAAAATCGGGTCACTTTTGACGAAGTTATGGAAGTCGAAAGATTTTTACCAATGCCCAAGTCAATTTTTGTTTATAAAATTTTAACATGAATATGACCAAAATCGAATTTTATTTAAATGCAATTTCTTAAATGCAGTTTTATTCTAGAAGCCAAACCATGAATTTTAAGCTATTGCTTTTGAAAATCGGGTCACTTTTGACGAAGTTATGGAAGTCGAAAGATTTTTACCAATGCCCAAGTCAATTTTTGTTTATAAAATTTTAACATGAATATGACCAAAATCGAATTTTATTTAAATGCAATTTCTTAAATGCAGTTTTATTCTAGAAGCCAAACCATGAATTTTAAGCTATTGCTTTTGAAAATCGGGTCACTTTTGACGAAGTTATGGAAGTCGAAAGATTTTTACCAATGCCCAAGTCAATTTTTGTTTATAAAATTTTAACATGAATATGACCAAAAATCGAATTTTATTTAAATGCAATTTCTTAAATGCAGTTTTATTCTAGAAGCCAAACCATGAATTTTAAGCTATTGCTTTTGAAAATCGGGTCACTTTTGACGAAGTTATGGAAGTCGAAAGATTTTTACCAATGCCCAAGTCAATTTTTGTTTATAAAATTTTAACATGAATATGACCAAAAATCGAATTTTATTTAAATGTAATTTCTTAAATGCAGTTTTATTCTAGAAGCCAAACCATGAATTTTAAGCTATTGCTTTTGAAAATCGGGTCACTTTTGAGGAAGTTATGGAAGTCGAAAGATTTTTACCAATGCCCAAGTCAATTTTTGTTTATAAAATTTTAACATGAATATGACCAAAAATCGAATTTTATTTAAATGCAATTTCTTAAATGCAGTTTTATTCTAGAAGCCAAACCATGAATTTTAAGCTATTGCTTTTGAAAATCGGGTCACTTTTGGCGAAGTTATGGAAGTCGAAAGATTTTACCAATGCCCAAGTCAATTTTTGTTTATAAAATTTTAACATGAATATGACCAAAAATCGAATTTTATTTAAATGCAATTTCTTAAATGCAGTTTTATTCTAGAAGCCAAACCATGAATTTTAAGCTATTGCTTTTGAAAATCGGGTCACTTTTGACGAAGTTATGGAAGTCGAAAGATTTTTACCAATGCCCAAGTCAATTTTTGTTTATAAAATTTTAACATGAATATGACCAAAAATCGAATTTTATTTAAATGCAATTTCTTAAATGCAGTTTTATTCTAGAAGCCAAACCATGAATTTTAAGCTATTGCTTTTGAAAATCGGGTCAGTTTTGGCGAAGTTATGGAAGTCGAAAGATTTTTACCAATGCCCAAGTCAATTTTTGTTTATAAAATTTTAACATGAATATGACCAAAAATCGAATTTTATTTAAATGCAATTTCTTAAATGCAGTTTTATTCTAGAAGCCAAACCATGAATTTTAAGCTATTGCTTTTGAAAATCGGGTCACTTTTGACGAAGTTATGGAAGTCGAAAGATTTTACCAATGCCCAAGTCAATTTTTGTTTATAAAATTTTAACATGAATATGACCAAAAATCGAATTTTATTTAAATGCAATTTCTTAAATGCAGTTTTATTCTAGAAGCCAAACCATGAATTTTAAGCTATTGCTTTTGAAAATCGGGTCACTTTTGACGAAGTTATGGAAGTCGAAAGATTTTTACCAATGCCCAAGTCAATTTTTGTTTATAAAATTTTAACATGAATATGACCAAAAATCGAATTTTATTTAAATGCAATTTCTTAAATGCAGTTTTATTCTAGAAGCCAAACCATGAATTTTAAGCTATTGCTTTTGAAAATCGGGTCACTTTTGACGAAGTTATGGAAGTCGAAAGATTTTTACCAATGCCCAAGTCAATTTTTGTTTATAAAATTTTAACATGAATATGACCAAAAATCGAATTTTATTTAAATGTAATTTCTTAAATGCAGTTTTATTCTAGAAGCCAAACCATGAATTTTAAGCTATTGCTTTTGAAAATCGGGTCACTTTTGACGAAGTTATGGAAGTCGAAAGATTTTTACCAATGCCCAAGTCAATTTTTGTTTATAAAATTTTAACATGAATATGACCAAAAATCGAATTTTATTTAAATGCAATTTCTTAAATGCAGTTTTATTCTAGAAGCCAAACCATGAATTTTAAGCTATTGCTTTTGAAAATCGGGTCACTTTTGACGAAGTTATGGAAGTCGAAAGATTTTTACCAATGCCCAAGTCAATTTTTGTTTATAAAATTTTAACATGAATATGACCAAAAATCGAATTTTATTTAAATGCAATTTCTTAAATGCAGTTTTATTCTAGAAGCCAAACCATGAATTTTAAGCTATTGCTTTTGAAAATCGGGTCACTTTTGACGAAGTTATGGAAGTCGAAAGATTTTTACCAATGCCCAAGTCAATTTTTGTTTATAAAATTTTAACATGAATATGACCAAAAATCGAATTTTATTTAAATGTAATTTCTTAAATGCAGTTTTATTCTAGAAGCCAAACCATGAATTTTAAGCTATTGCTTTTGAAAATCGGGTCACTTTTGACGAAGTTATGGAAGTCGAAAGATTTTACCAATGCCCAAGTCAATTTTTGTTTATAAATTTTAACATGAATATGACCAAAAATCGAATTTTATTTAAATGCAATTTCTTAAATGCAGTTTTATTCTAGAAGCCAAACCATGAATTTTAAGCTATTGCTTTTGAAAATCGGGTCAGTTTTGAGGAAGTTATGGAAGTCGAAAGATTTTTACCAATGCCCAAGTCAATTTTTGTTTATAAAATTTTAACATGAATATGACCAAAAATCGAATTTTATTTAAATGCAATTTCTTAAATGCAGTTTTATTCTAGAAGCCAAACCATGAATTTTAAGCTATTGCTTTTGAAAATCGGGTCAGTTTTGGGGAAGTTATGGAAGTCGAAAGATTTTACCAATGCCCAAGTCAATTTTTGTTTATAAAATTTTAACATGAATATGACCAAAAATCGAATTTTATTTAAATGCAATTTCTTAAATGCAGTTTTATTCTAGAAGCCAAACCATGAATTTTAAGCTATTGCTTTTGAAAATCGGGTCACTTTTGAGGAAGTTATGGAAGTCGAAAGATTTTTACCAATGCCCAAGTCAATTTTTGTTTATAAAATTTTAACATGAATATGACCAAAAATCGAATTTTATTTAAATGTAATTTCTTAAATGCAGTTTTATTCTAGAAGCCAAACCATGAATTTTAAGCTATTGCTTTTGAAAATCGGGTCACTTTTGACGAAGTTATGGAAGTCGAAAGATTTTTACCAATGCCCAAGTCAATTTTTGTTTATAAAATTTTAACATGAATATGACCAAAAATCGAATTTTATTTAAATGTAATTTCTTAAATGCAGTTTTATTCTAGAAGCCAAACCATGAATTTTAAGCTATTGCTTTTGAAAATCGGGTCAGTTTTGGGGAAGTTATGGAAGTCGAAAGATTTTTACCAATGCCCAAGTCAATTTTTGTTTATAAAATTTTAACATGAATATGACCAAAAATCGAATTTTATTTAAATGCAATTTCTTAAATGCAGTTTTATTCTAGAAGCCAAACCATGAATTTTAAGCTATTGCTTTTGAAAATCGGGTCACTTTTGACGAAGTTATGGAAGTCGAAAGATTTTTACCAATGCCCAAGTCAATTTTTGTTTATAAAATTTTAACATGAATATGACCAAAAATCGAATTTTATTTAAATGCAATTTCTTAAATGCAGTTTTATTCTAGAAGCCAAACCATGAATTTTAAGCTATTGCTTTTGAAAATCGGGTCAGTTTTGCGGAAGTTATGGAAGTCGAAAGATTTTTACCAATGCCCAAGTCAATTTTTGTTTATAAAATTTTAACATGAATATGACCAAAAATCGAATTTTATTTAAATGCAATTTCTTAAATGCAGTTTTATTCTAGAAGCCAAACCATGAATTTTAAGCTATTGCTTTTGAAAATCGGGTCACTTTTGGCGAAGTTATGGAAGTCGAAAGATTTTTACCAATGCCCAAGTCAATTTTTGTTTATAAAATTTTAACATGAATATGACCAAAAATCGAATTTTATTTAAATGCAATTTCTTAAATGCAGTTTTATTCTAGAAGCCAAACCATGAATTTTAAGCTATTGCTTTTGAAAATCGGGTCAGTTTTGGGGAAGTTATGGAAGTCGAAAGATTTTTACCAATGCCCAAGTCAATTTTTGTTTATAAAATTTTAACATGAATATGACCAAAAATCGAATTTCATTTAAATGTAATTTCTTAAATGCAGTTTTATTCTAGAAGCCAAACCATGACTTTTGAGCTATTGCTTTTGAAAATCGGGTCACTTTTGACGAAGTTATGGAAGTCGAAAGATTTTTACCAATGCCCAAGTCAATTTTGTTTATAAAATTTTAACATGAATATGACCAAAAATCGAATTTTATTTAAATGCAATTTCTTAAATGCAGTTTTATTCTAGAAGCCAAACCATGAATTTTAAGCTATTGCTTTTGAAAATCGGGTCAGTTTTGGGGAAGTTATGGAAGTCGAAAGATTTTTACCAATGCCCAAGTCAATTTTGTTTATAAAATTTTAACATGAATATGACCAAAAATCGAATTTTATTTAAATGTAATTTCTTAAATGCAGTTTTATTCTAGAAGCCAAACCATGAATTTTAAGCTATTGCTTTTGAAAATCGGGTCACTTTTGACGAAGTTATGGAAGTCGAAAGATTTTTACCAATGCCCAAGTCAATTTTTGTTTATAAAATTTTAACATGAATATGACCAAAAATCGAATTTTATTTAAATGTAATTTCTTAAATGCAGTTTTATTCTAGAAGCCAAACCATGAATTTTAAGCTATTGCTTTTGAAAATCGGGTCAGTTTTGGGGAAGTTATGGAAATCGAAAGATTTTTACCAATGCCCAAGTCAATTTTGTTTAAAATTTTAACATGAATATGACCAAAAATCGAATTTTATTTAAATGCAATTTCTTAAATGCAGTTTTATTCTAGAAGCCAAACCATGAATTTTAAGCTATTGCTTTTGAAAATCGGGTCAGTTTTGGCGAAGTTATGGAAGTCGAAAGATTTTTACCAATGCCCAAGTCAATTTTTGTTTATAAAATTTTAACATGAATATGACCAAAAATCGAATTTTATTTAAATGCAATTTCTTAAATGCAGTTTTATTCTAGAAGCCAAACCATGAATTTTAAGCTATTGCTTTTGAAAATCGGGTCAGTTTTGGGGAAGTTATGGAAGTCGAAAGATTTTTACCAATGCCCAAGTCAATTTTTGTTTATAAAATTTTAACATGAATATGACCAAAAATCGAATTTTATTTAAATGTAATTTCTTAAATGCAGTTTTATTCTAGAAGCCAAACCATGAATTTTAAGCTATTGCTTTTGAAAATCGGGTCAGTTTTGGGGAAGTTATGGAAGTCGAAAGATTTTTACCAATGCCCAAGTCAATTTTTGTTTATAAAATTTTAACATGAATGTGACCAAAAATCGAGATTCATTTAAATGTAATTTCTAAAATGCAGTTTTATTTTAGGGGTCAAACCATGACTTTTGAGCTATTGCTTTTGAAAATCGGGTCACTTTTGACGAAGTTATGGAAGTCGAAAGATTTTTACCAATGCCCAAGTCAATTTTTGTTTATAAAATTTTAACATGAATATGACCAAAAATCGAATTTTATTTAAATGTAATTTCTTAAATGCAGTTTTATTTAAGAAGCCAAACAATGAATTTTAAGCTATTGCTTTTGAAAATCGGGTTATTTATATATAAATGCTAGCGAAAATGTTGAGAGTTCAGAAAAAACAGGTTGCTGGGTTATTAATTATAGTATATTCTAATATTGTTCTATTCATTTTGAAGGCAACAGATGTTCGATTAGTTTATGTTTGCGTAATCGCTTGAATTTTAAGATAACGTTCACGTTCAAGTTAAGTTCACGTTAAGTTCACTTTAAGTTAAGTTCGGGAAACCGAGCCTCGAGACGGTCGAGCCACGCAGCTCTGCTATAAATATGAGAGTTTAAAGAAAATTTTAAAATCATAAGTACTTGCAACTATACAAAATAGGCTTATAGGCTTATATTGGCTTTTAATTAAAATTTCAACTTACGCTCCATTAAGCAGCTCGTGTATTAGTATGCCCAGAGCCCAATAATCTACGGCACGATCGTGTCCCTTGTTGAGTATGATTTCGGGTGCCACGTACTCTGGCGTGCCACAAAATGTCCACGTTTTGGCGCTATTGCCAATATGCTTGGCAAAACCAAAATCCACTAGCTTAACATATCCTCGTTCATCTAGCATGAGATTCTCTGGCTTAAGATCTCGATAGAGAATCCCGCGGGCATGCAGATACTCAAAAGCCTGCAATACACAGCCAATTATAAACTGGGCAGCATTATCCTCAAAGGAACCGCGATCCCTCAACATTGTCCAGATCTCACCGCCCATACAAGCCTCTAGCAGCATATAAACATACTTCTCATCCCGAAAGGTTCGATAAAGACGACAGATGAAGGGAGAGTTGGAGCTAAGCATAATGCTGCGTTCACTGTAGATGTGATCCTCCTGTTTGGTGTCCACAATATGTCGCTTCTTCAGGCACTTCAATGCAAAGATATCCTCGCGTCCCTGATAATGAGCCTTGACCAGCTCCACACGCCCGAAGCCACCAATCCCTAAAGTGCTGACAACTTCCAGATCAGTTAGCTGTAGATCGGGAAATTCCATTTGTGCCTGCGCCCCAAAGGATTCCTCTCCTTGCGCCTGAGCCTGAGCCTGTTTCATGGCCAGCATGCGGCTCTCATCGCCATAATCCCTCTCTTTCAGTTCACACAAATCACCAATCAAACGCTTGAATGAATCCCGATCCAAGCTAAGGCATTCCACACCAGGAGCCAATGCAATTATATTCGCCGTACGCTTATCCTCATTGATGAGCGCCTGTTCACCGAAATAATCTCCACGTGTTAGAGTTCTCAATTCCGTTTCCTCTAGAGCGGTTGGGGTTAGCTTCTGGGTGACTCTAACATTGCCCTGCGAGATGAGGAAGAAACTATCGCCAGCGGTGCCCTGGCGTATAATATACGTGCCAGCAGCATAGAACTCCAACTCCAGGACATCAGCAATCTTGGCCAACAGTTCCTCGCTTAGGTTACGCAGCAGTGGCACAGATTTCAAGAAATTCACACTATTCTCAATGCGTTGCAATCCGGTTCGCATCATAATCTGCTGAAAGACACGACGATCCAGCACCCAAACTCGTGCCTCACTCACCACCCTTATGGAGGCGGTTCTGGTGCAATTGTAAAGTATCGCCAGCTCACCAAAAGCCTTGCCGGGCCCCATTTTATCCAGCACCTTGCCCTTCTGCATCACAGCAAATTCTCCTGCTGCCGATACATATAAATGGGCTCCAACTTCTCCCTCGCGTATAACAAATTCTCCAGCCTCAATGCTCTTTGAGTACATGGAGTCCACCAGTTCACGTACCTGTGATGCATCGATGTTCTTAAGGAAATCATTGTCCATAATAGCATCCTTGATTTGTTGTTTGTCACTGTACAAGAGTAGAGTAAAGGATTGTTGAGTAGTGTGATGATTTACTGTTACAGTTACTGCGCAGCTTACCTGAAATCCTTGTCATATTTGGGTATGGGTGCGCTGTACGATTGTTGCATGGACTTTACAGAGCTCTCGGCCGATACGCCCTGTTTTTTAATAGCTGCCGAAACAGGCTTCAGACGCGTCTCCTCGGTTAAGAGTTCTGTTTTCCCTGTTTCATTCACCATTGTTGTTGTGTCCGAATCCAGAAGTGGCGTCTCCACTTTGACAGGCTTAACCAAGGAGGAGCCACATGAGCTGCAGACATTTTTATGCTCATGCTGTTGACTGCTGCTCACATCCTCGCACTGTTCGGGCACCGTGTAGAGTCCTGTCTGATGGTGGTGTTGATTTTGCGACGTTGTTGTTGCTGCTGCTGATGCCACATGGCTTGCGCTGTTGTTGTTGGTGTTGGTATTGGTGGTTTGCTGCAGCACGCTCTGTGACAATTGAAAGGCGTCGATTAATCAATTTGCAGCCAATTGAGCGTTCCAATCAGTGGCAACACATGTGATACGAGCAACACGCAATACAATACAAAAACAAACAAAAAACAACCAAATTAAACGACGATGACTATCCAAACAGAAATTCTCGCTCACGTTCTTGCAACAATTATAAGCAATAAGAGGGAAAAGTAACGTTTACAAAGTGGCGAAGATTGAATACCCTAAAAAAAGATAGTTAAACTTCAATAATACTATATATCTTTCCAACTTGTTGGATCACAATAGTTACATTGTGGTACAGATGAAGGGTTTGGGAGCTCAGCCGTAACGACCTTCTATCCAAATGTAGGCCAACTTATTGTTTTGCGTGTCATCTTATCTCATTCGATGCAAAAACTGACCCCAAAAGCAAAAAAGCTGGCATAAAGATAAAGCTATAATATCAGAACACAATATGTGGCCGAAACACTAGATAAGCCAAATGTCGCGACTCATGTCGACAATCGTTCCCTATTGCTTTTTGCTTTTTACCGGTTGCCTGTTGCCGATTTGCATTTTGTATTATTTGTGTTGCAAATTATTTGCATAGATATTAGCAATTCGAAAACTCTGATATTTAAAGGTAAAGAGTTGAAATGGGGTGTTCGGGGATTGTTTGCAAATGAATGCAATTTTTTGGAGAAGTGCAAAGTGAAGCTCTTCGGAATTTCAGGTGAAAACAACCTTTGAAGAGAAGTTTTTTGAAAATATTATTTTATTTCATTAACACTTTCATAGTGAGAATTGGATTTATAAATGATTTATCTTTGATAATCTGTCTTTAAAAGAGCATCACCATGTCGACCACCAAACAAATAAAGCACATTTACCTCCCTTTTTTTATTGCTTACTATTTTTGTTAAGTTTTTATTGTTCTGGAGCGCGCGTGCTGGCGTTCAGCGGAATTTTGGAATTATGGAATATGGCACAGTAATTATTTACACCAAACTCGAACACCAAAAGTGGGAAGAGGGCGAATCAGTACGACTCTGAGAGCAATGACAAATTCACAACGTCCAGCTGAAGTTGCAGTCGAAATCGAAGCTGATCCGGCAATTAGCGACACCCAGCTGTGAATAAAAGCTATACTATCTGTATCTGTATCTCTGTGTTTGTATTTTTATTCATATCTTTGCTTGAAGCTTACAACTCGCAACTTTGGCTCTTTTGCGCGACGGCGCCATGAAAATCTCACGAAGAAGTGTTAATAGTTTATCTCAATAAAAACGCTTTACACTTCCAAATACTTTTACACAAACACACACACGTACGTCGGCTATGATGAGCAATTCCGAATGCTACTCGAGAATAAAATTAACAAGAAAGAAAACTATTTTTGGAAGTATGAAATACAAAATACCCTTGCAGAGCAAGAGTAAGTTTGCCTTTCAGTATTTGATTTTGTTGTCTTAAACAATAAACAATTTTTTATGCAATCTATTGTTCAGTTAGATTTATGAAGCAAACGGAACATGACAAAACTGACATTTGTTGACTTTTTTAAAGTTTGCGTAGAAGCTAAGAAGAGGTTGATGATCAAGTTCACCATAGAAGCTATTAATTTTAGAACAAATAATTATAGTATCTCAAGATAAATTGGCATAAAAACAAAATACTTAAGCAATTTTCCAAACGAAAAACAAACTGAATGTCAGACAGAAAAACCGCGGACCATAACATAGGGCATAGGGCATCGTTATCTTGTATGTTTGTCTGCTGTCTATTTTTATTATGTATATTGTAGTATCTTGTATCTAGTGCTTAACTACGGCTGCTTCTGCTGCAGCTGCTGCTCGAGATAACGATGTGCGCCGCAATTGATACGATTGCGAGCGTGTGTTTTCTTTTTTCCAGATACTTTTTCTCTTTGTAGCTTTGCGCCACAAAATGAATACAAATTAGTCAAAATAACAAACAACAGAGGGCAATTGTTACAGCTGGTGTTTTTGTTGCTGTTGCGGTAGCTGTAATCTGCAGCGCGACAACAATAAACAAACAATAGGCAAATAGCAAACAAAATAAACAAAACGTTGCACGATGACAAGGGACATCTGCTGCCCCTTTGGGTGCTGACCCAATACTACAATACTTTCTTCTCTGGCTTCCTTGTAGTTGGAGCCGAAGTATTTCTCGAGTGGTTTATTGCTTGACTGTTTTATGTATTGCTGCATTTTAGTTGAATGAGCTGAATTTGTTCAGGTTTGATATTCTTTTTTATAAAGTAATTGCATTGCTTTCATTCTTAGTTATTTCAATAGGTTCTTCTAGTTTTGTTGAGGTTTTCAAGTAGCTGTTCAGTTTTTTCTTAGCTTAAGTATTTTCTTCTCTTTTCCTGATACTTTTTCTCTCACCTTAAGCTTGTGTATTTCTCGATGTAGCTTGATCAATTCATTGTCACGTTCCCGCAGCACTTCCTTTAATGCGATCACTTCATTATTCAAACCGGTGAGTACCGCTGCGCGATCCCTTTGCTCTCTTGCCTCTTCCATGTCCGTATGGTATTCCAATTGTGCTGGAGGATATTCCATTCCAGACAACCATAAACGAGTTTTGTCTTTTTAAGAGATATCCGCTTTGTAATGCTTTCGCACGCGCTTCGACAACGACTGATTTCATTAGACGATCGACGCGGCGTATGTGTGATTTGCAAAAGAGTAACAGAGACAAGGAGAGAGAATGTGCCGCCAAAGAGCGCGACAAAAGAGAATATGCAAAACCCACAATACACAGAGATCAGAGAGCCGGCAGACGCTATCTGATAAAGACAATTACTGGCAAAGATAACCAAAAAGGGGGTTGGGCGAGTCCAATTCATTATGGACACTAATAAATTGACAACAATAGAAAGAAAGCATATCAAATACTTGACTAGAAAATGCCCTGTATGGAGAACTTATGCATGTTACATATAAACCAGCGACTTACCATAAAACGAAGCTTTAAACAAAAATCAGCCAAATAAACAACAACATTATAATTAAGAAATACAAAAGCAACGCAGTAGCCGCTTTTGAATTTTTCGCATCAAAACCCAAACTCCAAAACAAAAGCCAAGCGTAATTTGATGATGACAGCTTCGTTGGTTATGGTTAGGGTTTGGGTTTGGGTTTGGGTAGGAACCGGTTATAAGGGTGGCGTGGCAAGTGTAAAGTACGAAATGAAAATGAAAATGGCAGCGCAAATGTGAAAACGCAAGCTAAACGAGGCGCAAGCAAAAACGTAACGAAACAGCCAGAAATAAAATAGCTTACAGCCATAATAGAATTATAGTGCCTGACCACTATGGAAGCACTGGCATAGACGACGACGTCGACGACCGCTACACGGTCTGCACACAGAGAGTGTATATGCTGCTGAAGGCAAGTAAAACGAAACGAAACAAGGACGCTGTTTGGCTGGCGGGCAAAAGCAGCAGCTTCATCCGCTTCGCGGTGGCCCACATTTAATGTGGCCAAATCTGCGGGTAGCACCGCACCAAACACAATGAACGGAAGCGAGGGGATTGAGCTGAGCACTAGCAGACAGTGATGTATGTGTCCGTGAGATTTCGAGTGCGTGCCGAGAAGAAAAATGTTATTGCCATTTGTGAGAACGTGACAACAACGAAAAATCTGTAGCCAGCCAAAAGGATTAGCCAAGGAAACACCCAGGCGTATGCGTAATGATGCAGCAAATTATCTATTAAAGAGCGACAAAAAACACTCAAAAAAATAAGTTTATACTAATGTTTCTTAGAATGTACAAATAACCTTTTAATGTATTGAAAATGAATTTCTGACGGATTGTAAAATAAATAAAAATATATTTATTTCTTTGGTTGTCAAAATCAAAAATCAACATATTTTTTTTTAAGTGTACAAACGCCGAAAATATATTTTCTTTGTAATTTAATAGAGTTCCAACTTAAGGCAACGTGTTACGCATAAGAACGTTCAATTCTCTCTTAGAGAGGGAGGTGAATGGGGGTGGGAGTTAGATTGGGATGGGAACTAATTGCCCCAGGGACATGGCGCATTACTTTAAACGTCAATCTGTAGAGCGACTAATTAATGAACGTTAATTTCAACAATGCTTCGAGCAGAGGTGGCATCATTTAGCTCAGCTTTTGTCGTTATCATAAAAAGTCTGTGGCACATTAAGTGCAGGATGCTGTAATGCAAGGATTAAATGGCCAGAATGGCAGCTCAAGAGCAAAGAGAGAGAGTGAGATGTGGGCATGGATAAGTCTACGAACTTTTAGCAAATGAGTAGTTTAAGCTAAGTACTCCTCGAGGCAACACATTTGTTTAGCATATTCATTGACACAAAAGCATTTAAGTGATATGCCAAATTGTAGTGAAAAGCTGAACCTAAGCTCTTGTAATCCTCAAAACCTTTTAAGGCACATTTAACATTGAATTTAAACATCAAATCTTGTTTACATTTTCCAGCTAACAACATAATTTTTCGGTCGAATTTCATGCAGCTTAACATTATTAATCTACTTGCCAAATTCAATTTGCAAAAGTGCACTGATTGTCGATTCATCTTCGTTAGTCTAAACAACAAAAGATACAACTCTTTTGCCGTTCTGTCAAATAAAACAACACAACAAAAGGTAAAGAGCATAAAAAGCCGTATAGCCTCGATTACAAAGTCAAATCCTGGTCAAGGCAATCAGTCCTAACGGTCTAACAGGATTTGTTGCCAATATTTGCATAATAAATATTGCATGTCACCGGCAAGCCAAGTAACAAGCTAACGTACTAAATCCCTATCTCCATTTAAGAACCCAAGGAACCCTAGACATAGACATTGCTACCGCCATATCCATTTGCGCTTTGCATTCCTGACGCTGGCATATGTCAGAAATGTCAAGCCAGTTGTCGGGGAGACGAAAGCAGACCAGAAGACAATATGTGATGAGTGGCACAAACACACAAACACACAAAGACAATACATAGTGAAAGAAACTGTTGTGAAAAGGAATGCAAAGACGTGTGCATAAAAGGTGGCAAATCAAGTAACAATCTATGGTTATGAGCGTATAACTTATGTTATCCCCAACCTCAAATCCCAAACTCGTTGTCAATACCTTTTGCATATCGTGTATGTAAATGAGAGTTTAAGCAGGCTTTGACAAATTCCTGAAAAGGCATCATTCTCGACAAAACTTTTATGCTCAACACAACTAAACTTAGTAAATCCGATAACATTTTTTTTTTTTTCAAATATACTTTTCCCATATTTTGTTAACAAAAAACGTGAAAACAAAAAACGTAGCAATAAGGACGACTAAAAAAAAATCTTGATAACAGCAAGCAACAATTTAATCTGATGTGCAATATGTTTCGCAGCTGAACTTGGAAAATATCAAAGGTAAGCCAAGTTAAGCCTTGAGCTCTGAGTTGTGGCTAACACTAAACAGCCCATCGCAACAATACATTTGAAACACATGACATTCGTTTAGTTATTCAATTAAAATCCCAACGCTCTCTCGATTCCGCAAAAGATCTCACGCATTGTTCGTGTGGTAAAAGTGCTCGCTTGGGATTAAGGACAAGCAGACCGGACTCCAATCCGGTCTTAAGGCTTGGCCAATCCACTACCCACCCGGCGCACTCGTTCATCCCCATTCTCAGGCTCAATTTCACCTGCCATGGAGCTCATTCATTTTGGGGCTTTTGTTGTTTTATGCTCGAAGCTTGCTCGTATCTCTTTTATTGCCTCCCGTCGCTGTCTTTTGTCATACACTTTCCCCAAAACGAAGCAGACAAACTTTTCGGATAAGGCAACAATGATAGTGGTATTGACTCTTAAGTGTATTTGCCCAAAGTAGCTCGTATGTTTCTTTTTTTGTTTTCGTATTCGAAGAGTGCATCGTATTTTACGACCTTCAAGCGACACAAATCAGGGAAAAGATTTATAAAAATGTGCAACTTGATATAAAGTGCTCGATAGCAATAAACTAATATATATTCAAACTTATTGCTTGACTTTTTTTGAATACCCTTGAATTAAATACATTTAAATATATTCCATCTACAACAAACAGTGCAATTCATTAAAAATCCCTTGTAGAGCATTTAATCTTTCACAAAGGCAATTTTTTTTTTTTTTCATTTTTTCTTATAAAGCTTTCTATTTTTTTTTTTTGTCTCGTTTTACTTGTTCGGGTTTTTTGTGCTTTGTGTGGTGCACGATAAATAGTAACATGTTTGCTTTTTGGTATCCCTGGCTTTGCCATGGTTTTTTGTCTGTTGCCAAGCCCCAATCTCAATGTCCATAAACCCAACAGCAGCTATCAGCAGCACATGCATCATGTGGCTGGCCAGGCCAGTTGAATAATTCAATGGGCAACAATTCAATGGGCAATGTGTTGGCTAATTTTCGTGATTTTTAGCATGCTATATTTTCTGTGCAATGTTCCAACTAACTTCATTCTCCTCCTCCATTCAACAGAAAACAGTGAACAAAAAACAACTACCATTTGCATAGAGAGAAGACATTGGATATCCACAAACAGGAAGAAGATTTAGCTCTATGGCACGGCAAATAAAGTAAGTTGCAAACTTTTCACACTTTTTCATTTGATATATTCTCTGCCCCATGTCTTCAAACGTAGCTTTGCTTGGTTGTATGTACACTTTGAGAAAAGAGCTGCGAGTTTAATATTTGATTTTGGCAATTGATTACTTTTAAGGTAACTTGCAGTAATTAATCTCTCAATAACTACTTTTCAAGAACACAATTGATTAAAATCTCATTAATAAGTTTAAAACTTAGCATTTTATGAGGATTGGAGCTGCTGCTCAACAGTTTTTGACCTTAACTGAATCTTAAAACAGTTTCTACTCGACTTGCGTTAAAAACGTTGCATGTTTTTCGTACTGTACTTTCTCAAAGTTGTTAGCTTGCAGTTGCTTCTTTCTTTACTTTTTTGGTTTTTGGCAGAAAATTCTGTTTCAAATAAATTTGGATGCTTGCCTTTCGTGATGGCCGTGAACAAACTGACTGACTGACTGACAGAATGCTGTGAGTGTGGATGATGCTGAGGGCTGTGCGTGTTTTTGAAGTTTTGCAAATTGCCAAGGCGCACACATACATATTTGTATATATACATATATATGCATATAGTATGTGGACTTGTGGGCCAATGGACAATGATAGATTAGCCGTATATGTATGTATGTGTGCGAGTTGCCCTTTTTGTCCATTTTGAACTCACTCTTCGTTCTTTGTTACTGGCGGGCATTCAGAGTCGCAGCAGCAAACTTCAACTGGCAGTTTCAACAAATGTCTTGCAACAAAATTAAACTGTAATTGAAAAAGTCAATTAAAAACTTTCGCATTTTGCCGCCCAATGAGCACAATCAGCCAAAGGGACACAGCATAAAGTTATAGAGAAAGCGAGCAAGAGAGAAATATTGACTTAATGATATTTCAAACATTGGTTTGTCAATTTCCTTTATGACATTTTCTTTGGTGGTCAGCGATTTTAGTTATCACCCCCAAAAACTTGGCAAATTGTCAATGAGAATAAACTTCAAACCCGGTTTTAATCAAGTTTAAAATCGTTTATAAACTAATTTGATGGCAAACAAGACACATATAATACCAAAAGGCACTTTTGATTAGGAAGAGTTGCGTTGCAAAGTCTTGATTGAAATCGAATTATGTTTAGCCTGCTTTTATATGCTTTGACTGTCCCTATAATGTAGCATACATGACTATGAGGCATTCTATGATCAAGCGCTGCATGCTCGGAAACAAATACACAATAGCGTGCCTTCAAATATAAAAAGCCTGGCGGAGTGCCAAAGCATTTGCCGGTCATGCGGCAAAAAAAACGATGGCACCTTCGTTGACTTGGATGATGATCAGGAGTTTGAATTTGAGCCTTCCATACGCAGCTATCGTGTGCTCTTTCAGCGCACCTCACTGCAATTCGTAAGTGCAACAAAGATCTTAATTAGAATAAATAGGACTTGATATACACTTCAAATGTTTTTTTAGGTATTTAGCGCCATGCCGGATATGCCGATGTTCATTTGTGGCATCTGCTGTTATAAAATCAAGATATTCTATTTGATGACGCGTCAATTTATTATCGGTCAGAACGCATTTCGTTCATCGATAGCCGGCTTTTATCGTAGCCGATACGACGTTGAACCACCCGAGCAACTTGAGGACCGCAATCAGCTGAAAAAACAATTGGCACTTGCTAATCGACCGCCCTTGCACGAACCATTTGAGCCCATCAATGAATTCATCAAAGATTGTGACAAGCAGCGACCACAAATCAAGCGTTCCTGTTCCATTGACACCCGTCTGCGTTCAGGTGCTCACAATCAAAATGATCAAAAAAAGCGCAGGGCCATCAACGAACGCACCAACAACAATGGCTGCCATACATCTCGTTCAAATGCGAACCTCAGATATAGTACAAATCAATGTGCAAGTCCAGTAAAGAAGCCACTCAACACGCAACAGAGGGCAGCCACATCGCGTTCTCCGGCACTGCAACGATCGGCGCGCAATGCGAATTGTAAGGAAACTCCTGCTAAAAAATTCTTGCCAACGCCCAGGCCATTAAGGCTTGAGCCAGAAGATTTGGATCCTATTAGAGATGTCACTAGAACCATATCAAATCCTGTTACCAAAGAAGCAACACTGATAGCAGCTCCTCCAAAGCGTGCTATACCGCCATCCAAGGCGCAACAGCTGCAGTTGTTAAAGGAACGCGCTGCAAAATGGCGTTGATGGAATGTTAGGTTGATATTGAATTTGCTACTTTTAATACATTTACATAACATTCAAAGAAAGGGAAAGGGAAAGGGTATGACAAAAAATAATAAAAATATAAAAAAATTCAAGTTCAAAGGTATAAGAAAACTGCATTGAAATATGTTTTCCATTGTAACTTTTTATATGTTGTTGCACAATTTTATTATTTCTTAAACGAATAGCTTTTTGGATTTGTTAGTAAATGAATTAAATTCATGTTTCTTGCAATCAAGAAACCTTTTAAATTCCATTTACAAACAAAATTCTTAATGGCTTTTTGTATAGTATAAATAGTAAAGTCCTGTGTGTGTACTATGCAAGTAACTCACAAGAAGTTTCTTTGACAGCCGGAAGTATAAGCTAAGATGGATTCATTGCCATGCTTGAACTACTGGACTGCCACATAGCCCCCCGCCCCTGTCCATCCCGTTCGAACATTCTTACAACACGACGTATTTAAAAATGCAACAAGCGAACGCAACACAATGGAAGTGTTGTTTTGTGTTGGGTTTCAGCTTTGAAATCGGAGGCACAAAATCGATAGAGAAAAACAAATATACACACAGAGGATGAAAACAAGGCATTCCAAAAATTCACATCACGCTGAGGGTCAAAAAAGTGTTGGCATTTTGCAAGCAAAAGGGTGTGGCTAGGCGGGGTGGTCGGGGTTAGGTAGGTCATGACGATTGTACGTTGTACGTACATATAACGCCAGCCAAAAAAAAAATCCAAACAAATTGATTGGAATCGAAAACGAAACGTAAACGAAAACGATTCATATGATTGACTGGCTGACTGATGGTCGACGTGCAATATGATGGCACAAGCCGAGACGTACGTAAGGGTGCATGATAGGGCTGCCGAGTGTGATGCGGCGAGAGCGGATGGCATCTGATATTTGGGCATTGATTGCATGCTTTTAAACGCAGCACCTGCAAAAAAAAAGCCTTCAGCGTAACAGCAAAACAAAACAAAACATGACCACGTTTACGTACATTTTAGGGCTCAGAGAGAAGTCGAACAAATTTTTGCACTACATTTAATTTGATTACATACGCCAAACTCAGAACAAAACACTTTATGCACTGCTCTATACTTAACAAGATGTATGTTGATGATTGTATGTCTTAAACCAACTTAAATATATAACTTTTGAAAGGCAAAAATTAAGTTAGTTCTTCATAAATATATTTGTGCATGGTAAACGAAAACCCAAGGCATGAAATGTAAGAGAAAAAAAATGTAATCTAGCGCCTGTTTTGTGCACTCACAAAACTTGATTACATCCATAATTTAACCAATTATGTTTTGTATAGGGTATGGAAATATGAACATCAAATGGCATTCATCAAAATGAATGCAATTACGCAACGAACTGTATGCCAAATTTGTTAGCCTAGTTTTTGTTGTTGTTGATTGTTGTTGATTGTTGGGCTGTTGCTGGCATTGAGAAATGCAAAAATTGTGCATTATTTGCTGGCCATTGCCCGCAGCTCGCAGTTCGCAGCAAAAAGTTGCCCATTCAAATTCGAAAATTGAATTGAATTCAATCGAAACGAGTTGAATTGAATACCATTCAAAATGTGACTCTCTCTCTCTCTCTCATCACGGTACAATGCAGACAACACGAACAATGCTCAATGCCCTTCGAATTGAATCGAACAAGAACTCGATGTGTTTATTCACTGCATTTCCTGTTGATATTCAACAAATGCCAACACCATATTCACTGTTCTCTGTTGTAGTCAAACATTTACCGCCCCCCCTCCTCCGCTGCATTCCTCACTGCTCACTGTTTGCTGTCCTAACTGCATCCCGTTGGCGCTTCCTATCAAGGAAACAGGAAGCGCATTTGCAGCAGCCACCGGCAACAGTTACCCAGAAATTCGCCATTGATTTTTGTCACTCATTGTTTGCAGTTGCCTTACAGATGTCCTCGTTAACAGTTACCATGCACATTGTGTGTGTGTGTGTGTTTACTAAATTTTCTTTAAGGTTTAATCGGTTCTGGTTGGCTGTCTCAAGCAATCCCAACCATTTAGATCCTGCTCCGATTCACTAAGCATCCCGAACTTTTCTTGCAGCTTAGCACACAATTCAATGGCCACCTTTGACCCTTTACCTTTCAACCCTTCCAACATGCCTTTTGTGCGTGTAGCCTTGAACATTTATAAAATGTACTTCATGTCTGCATATGTTGGGAGTTTTATTGTTAACAAAAGTAGAAGGTACAACAGTTTTTGAGGTATTTCGGCAAAAAGCATTTATCACTTTAAGGCAAACAAACAAAATATATTTAAAAATAAATGACGTAAAACATAATTTTCATATCTCCAGCAACACCATTAATTTTATGAATAAATACTTTGATTAAGAGCATATCGAATATTGATTATTTTAAGAAGATTTAACGTACACGTTGGCTTTTTTTAGACCGTAGAGCATCCTTAATTCGCCCAGCAATCCGCGTTGTGTTTTTTATTATGTATTTATGTTTCCTTTTCAGTTTACCTGTTTTTTCCCCAATTTTTAAGCTGCAGAAAGCGCCTTTTGGCTATCGTAAAGCTTTGTTCATATGGCTAACCAAACCACACGGCATGCAAACATCATTTTTTTTTTCGATCGGTGTTGTATTGTTGCTGCAACTGAAGGACCTGATTCGTTTGCTGCCCCTGCTCCTGTCACGCCTACTGCACAACGAGAGCGTTAAAAGAGAGAAAAGGGAGAAATGAAGCATAAAAAAAAAGAGCAAAATACATAAACAAAAAAAATATAAACTAAAAATGTTTTATGCATGAGCAAACCACAACAAAGCGCGTAAATGTCATTTCCTTTGCACTAAAAGGATACTTTGAAATTGAAATTGTGGTATTTTTCGAACACACACAGACAGAGACACCCACACAATCACACACATGCTAGGTTACCACGTTTCGCCTGCAATGGATGCCATTTGCCTTTGCCTTTGCGGCCCGTTGTTGCAGTTTACTGCTGTTTTTCCTACTCAAAGCACTAAACCACCGACTCGCCCGCCCTTACCGCCTTAGTTCACTAGGTTGTCCTATACGATTCGTGTGAAACTGAAGGGTAGAATGTCTCAATAAAGGCAATTGGCAATAGCGTTGTTGGCCATGGCTGGTTGCACAAAAGCAAGTTGCATACTTTGCGGCTAATTACGCTCGACACATAGCGGACAGGGCAGAGTGCAAAGGCAAAGGCAATCAGAGAGTGTACATACACAGAGCGAAAACGTAAATCAATAGCTGATAGAAAAGAAAAGAAACTAATTAAATCTCAAATAAATTTTATTTCATTTTCTTTAACAGCAAAATGATTAAATCACATTTAGACCTTAACTCTTTGTAAATGAATGTAATGAATATTGACATCTATATACTACTTTTTTCAAGTGCATGCACTTTCCGACTTTTGCGTGAACTAAACATCATCGTTAGGACAGCGCAATAAAAGTTCTCAAACTCAATGCTCGATGCGTGCGCCATGAAGTCGTGCTCGTGGACCAAGAATTGAATGAAGTAGAAGACAACGTAGAAGTAAGTGGTGCTCTGGCATTGAGTGGAATTGGCAGTGGGCATCGAGAAAGAAGCATGGAACATTTTCACTCTTGCAGCGTATAAATTATTCAAAACTTTGTCCTCAACAGTTGCAGTCCGAATTGGGCCCTCAACCACTTACGCCATCTAAAATATTCATGCGTATATAGACCGTAGAGACCGGGCGGGGTGGCAAGCAAAACAAAGACAATTATGCAAAAATTGCAACAAGAATGCATTCAACGAAGAAAAAAAAAACATTGCAACAAAAGGCGTCAGTAGTGTAAACAAATGAAAGCAATTGGAATCAAATGGAAGGCGGACCGCTTTTGCATTGTTTGCCTTTGCGTAACCGTTATTTGCATTGTGAACGAATGAACACAAAGACCGAGTCGTATATAGTCGGCTAGAGTGAAAGAGAGGGCAAGAGAGAGAGAGAGAGAGAGATAGTGAAGTTCTGGCTGGATTAGCAAAGGCAAATTGGCCAAAAACCGCGCTGTGCGTACAAACAAAATCAAGAGCGAGCGCCTAAAATGCAAAAACTCAAAAAACAATCGAGAAAAACAAACCCTGAAACACGAGTTCAAGACCATCTTGAGACCCAAACCTGAACCCGTATCCTGTTTTTTTGGCCCATCCATTTGCCACAGGCTGTGCGCCCCAGCAAACTTTTTTCACGCAGCTGAAACACTCAAATGAGCCACCAAAGTTTGTTTTATGTGCCTTTGACGACGACAATAATGACGACGACGACGATGGCAATGGCAAACACCAAAGTTCAATTACGGTCAGCAAATTGTTTCGCAATTTGGAAACACATTTTCATAGTTTTTGCTCCGACAGTGCCTGAAAGTAGGCAGCACAGCTTTGCTCATTCATCGTATTCATGTAGACAAACAACAATAAGGTTACGATGGGTGCTAATTTCGACAATGTGTTTCAAAGAAGATGACTTCGAGTGCCTTGTGACTTTGTTCATAAAAATTGTGAATACTTTTTTCCTCATAACAGATAAAGGAAAACGTTTTTCTATTTCGAGTCCATAACTAATAGAAATACTTATTTCACTTCTCTATTTAAGATAATTGTTTGCTTAAATAAACTCATCTCTGACCATTATTTATTTTAGTTTCTATTCAAAATTCAATTAATTACATTCTTGTCCGGAAAAGTTTTATGCAATTTTCTGCAACCCTAACGCAATGTTCACGTCCATGAATTATTATGTACATTAAAACAAAATACGTGCAACTAAAATTCTATCTCTCTCTCTCTATTTATTTGTCTTTTGCGCTACTAATCTAAGACACAAAGAACGTTAATTTCGCCCACAGTTCCTTCGAGCTGTTAGAACAAGCAGGAAAGTTAGAAACTGTAGCTTCAAGCCCACAAAAGTATGCAGTGTGCAAAAACAAAGGAGCACAGCACGCACAGGATTTAATCACGATTTGCGCATATTGCGTAAAATTGAATTTTCAAGTAACCAAAAAGTTTGCTCATGCTTAGTATTTGATCATGCCGTATGTGCCTGTGTGTGGGTGTGTGTCTGTTAGTCATTATAATGACAGATTCAGTTGTAGCAAAGCTTGATGTGTTTACATTGTCTTCTCTCGCTTCAGCTATTTGCTTCGACTTAATTGAGGCGTATCCAGGTTGGAGAAGTGGTAGGGAGAGACTTCAGCAGTAGTCCTGGCTACATAGTGGAGTCCTGGCAGACGCTTACATCACTAAGTCCTGCCGTGCTGCACAATAATCTCTTGGCTGTCAGAAGCGCACAAACAGGCAGCAACAGCAGCAGTAGTAGCTCTACTGCAGTTTCCTGCCCTCTGATAAATATTAAGTATTTACAGTCACGAAGGAAACACGGCTGATATCGTTGTTGCTGTTGTTGCAAGGCGATGTTGCAACGTTTTTGCCCAGCATCAGTATAATTTGAGCAACGTTTTAATTTCATATTAAATTCATGAGCTGCTTCTATGTCGCTTTAAAGTTCTCTTTTACCAATCTACAAATGGAATTCGTTGTTCGAGTGTCGCTTCAGATAAAAATAAAGAGAAAAGAAGTTTCAACTTTGTACGCAATCAAACAATTCTCTTCAGGTACAGGTTGCAACAATGCCACCAGACTCGCTCCATTTATCTCAGGCATTGTTTTAGGCATATCAAAGGCACTGCTTGATGGCTGCACCATGGGCCGTATGTGCGACATTTGCAATTGGTTGGCGAATAAAACGTGTTTTTTTGAATTTAATATTCATGAGCGGCAGTTAATGAAAAAGACTTTTAGTCGTTATTAGTCCAGGACGCAATATCCGTGCCGCAATATTAAATGCGTCTCCCTTCCCAAGAACGTATCCGCTTGCTCGCATTGGCGTAATAAAATGTCAAATATGTTTGGCGCAATTTAACCGCAACACAATCTCCTCCAGCTACAGGCTACAAGCAACATCTATAGCGCCACTCGAGGACGCTTAAGGACACTTAGGGATGCTATTCAATGCCAAGCATGCGGATGAAGTGTAAGCACACACACAAGGCATGGTTGAAGGGTGAGAGAAAGAAAGATAGAGAGGGGGGATAAGGGCCAATCTCGATGTCGTCGCACGGCAGGTAAAACGACAACAGGACTAAAAACAGTGAAGGAGTTAAAGAGAAATAATAAAATCGTACACAGAGAGAGAGAGAGAGAGATTCTTGGTTTAAGTTACACTTGAAGGGGCACACATGTCACATCAATAAACACTCAAAAAAATTAGCATTACATTCCAGAAATCAAGATAATAATTCTTAAATCTTATATTTTCGTCTTAAGCGCATTAAATTCTGTCATCAATGTAGAAACATTTCCTTTAATATTTTGTGAACTTGTTTTTTCAGTGTATCTGTTGCTTGCTGCGTATGATTCTTGTTGCTGTTTATTAGCATAAGACGCGCGGCTGGCAAGCTTAAAGAGTCTGAGCACAAAATCCAATTACAATTCAAAGTATTGATTTTACTAAACATATTTCACCTACTATTGCCACAACCCCGAAGGTCACCGACAAAAGACGTTGCATGCCACACACACACACACACTTACAAACTGACATAGTACATCGATGTGTGTGTGTGTGTGTGTGTGGAATTGACATTGCATGCCACTTGAAGAGGCAAAAGGACTAGCATGCTTCGACAGCCGGACAGTTAGTCAGTGGAGGGCAGTCAGCCAGGAAGCAGTCAATAAAAGTCCACTTGAATTTCAGCTGTCATCTCAATTATTTTTGCTCTTACGCTTTACGCCTTCATCTTACCTTATTTTAAACACGAAAATCATAGACGAGAGCGTGTCGTGCGTGAATTTCGTGACACGATATAAGTCAAAAAATAAGTTAAAACATATTCAAAAATCTATTTAATTTAAATAAACTTCATCTCGAGTAAGGTTTGAGTATTAAAAAAAATTATCAGAAAAACCTTAAAATCTGGGAAATCGCCCATCTCTAACACACACAGAGAGAGAGAGAGGGAGAAAGGACATCATCTAACATCTTGAGCCACCTGAAGGATCAAGAAGTGAAGGTCTTTGCGACTTTGACAGCACAGCTGACATTATGCGTGTCAAAAAAAAACAATTTTTTTTAAAATTACATTCCACAAATCTCATAAAGCATTAAATATTTAATTACATTCCCTTTTTGTAGCTTTAAGCCAGCTGTCTGTGTGTGTGTTTGTGTTTGTGGACGAATTGGCGGGGCAAATAGTGGAGCGGAAGTGCTATTAATTAATTATGAGCGACACCTTTGAATGCGCTTACATGGAAATAGACAAATCCCAAAGGGAAGCACAATTTGCATAGCATACAAATCAAAGCGTAATTAAAAGCACGAAACAAGGATTGTCAGCATGAGGAAAACCCCCTAAGCAATTAACCCTGAGGAAAATTGTGGCAAACTTAAGGTTTGCTGGTGGGAAAACTGGTGAAAATTGATGATAACTGAAGGCAAATACCATTTGCCAGGCATTTTACATTCAAAGTTATATCTGCATTGTATCACAACGAAACAAACTCATTTGACCAACTTAAGTTGATTACGCCCGAAGATGGATGTTGCGACGATGGATTTGGTCGGATGCGGCATTCCCCCTACAACAATAAGAAACAATTCATTTTGTAAGTAGAGTTTTGCTTGCGGATTTTACGCAGACTATAACCAAATCCGATTCCATTATTGCGCGGTGGCAAAAATGCTGGAAATGGAGACATTTCGAGTAAGAAAAGTAAGGAAATATTCTGTCAAGCTGGCATAATCTGCGCTCAACTTGCTTATTTGCATAAAATAATTGAAAGGCGAAATTTAAAAGAATCAACAAAGGCGAGTCTCGTCAATGCAAAGAGGCGGCCCGGCCCAAACACGAACACACAACAAAAAATGCAAAGCAACAGCACCAAAGAAACACTTCAGAATGGACAGAAAAATATTCAAACAAAAGAAGAAGATCTGTGAAATACCGACGAACCAGTGAGCGCCCTACAAAGTGGACTAATTACTTGTGTAGGAGGCGCAACAAAAAAAACCAAAAACAAGAAGCTTTTTAAGAAGGAACTATTTTTTAACTTTTTGTTTTCAAGTCAAAGTTTGCAACATTTAATCGATTTCATTTACTTTTTAATGCTCAAAGAACTATAAAAATATTTAAGAGAACTTTTTCATGCTGATGGATGTCGCTAGTTGAACAGTTTGCATTGATTGCAAATATTTAATTTATCAATTAAAGTTTTCAACTAAAAATTTGCAGTTGCAATCATGATTATGACGATGGTTTTGAGCCTCGAGGGTGCCATTTACCAATTTAATTGCTGCGCCCAAAATGACATTTACAGCAGAGCATGCAGTCTGATGTAATAGCATAACTGTCTGCTGATTGACTAATTGGCCATGGCTTTTGAATACCAAACTCCCTGCACCCCTTAACCAAACCCCCCTCTTTACCCTTGAATGGCACATGTGTGTGTGTGTGTGTCGTGGGCAGTTATACGATTTGCGCTGCATCCTTTACTGGGCAATTAATAAACGACAGCAATTCAATTAAATGGAATTAAATCTGACCAATACCTGGGAAGCTAACCATTAAAGCAAACATACATACAAACATACATACATGTCGTGCCACGCATCTCTCCAACGAGTCTCATCGTCGTTGCGACTATGCCTCAATTACCCCTTGGGTGCAACAAAGCAGTTTACAGTCATTGGCCAAATAGTCAATAATAAAATGCTGTATTGGACATTTCTGTCTACACATTGGATAAAAGAGTGAGCAATCGCAGAGGATGGCGAAGTAATAAGAGAGAGGATGAAGAGGGTAAGGCTGCTGCCATTGCAATCGCACCACGGCGAACAAAAAGCTCAACCGTCACAATTAATTGACATACATTGACGCAGACAACCGCTGTTGTATTTAAATGTCAAGTACACTCGAACAAAAACATGACAAAAGTAAAATTTATCATGCTCCACAAATACGATAATACTTATTTGATATTATTTCTTAAACATTAAAAAAGTTAAACAACATTGAGCATAAATAATATTTGATTTTGTGTTAACAAGCTTTGAGGCTAGTCAAAAAATACACTTTACAAAATAAAGCAAACAAATAAAAGCGTTTATCAAAAAAAAATGTAAGATTCACGCCCACATAACAAAAAGCCATTTGCACCAATCACGAGCTGCTTTTCACTTGCCAATTGTCGTTTTCATCAACATAATTGAATTCAACTTCGAGCAAACATTTAAAAGCTATGAATAGAGGGGAGATGACGTGACCAGGAGTGGTAAAGTGGAACAACGTGTTGCAGGTCTACCCAGTTTCCAGGCAAAGACTTTGCATAATTTTCGGTTTTTTGGTTCAAGTCCCCGCGATGCTACCACTTGATCCACGATTTAAATGTCACGTTCACAAACATTTCACTACGTCACTGCCCCAAAAAGGGGGAGAGAGAGAGGAAGAGATAGGAAGAGCAGACATGAAAAACAGGTAACGCATCTGATTTTAATTATGCAAAGAGCTTGCGCTGAAAGATGCTGATTGATTGTCGACACTCGACGCCTTCCTCCTTCCGTCTCCTCCTCCAAAAATGATGAAGCTCCCAAATTGAAAATCTTACTCAAGAATGGCAAATGGTTACTGTAAATCCGGAACAATTGCTACGGAAAAAGCGTCGCACGCACAGCATAAATCGATTAGTGTAAACAAAAATCGATAGTTAAACTTGGGATTTATAGGATTTAAAGAAGTTGATTAATCGGACAATGGAAATGGTTAAATACTAAGAAACTTTTTCTATTTTGAAAAAATAATCCATTAATTTAAAGCTTATCTTTATTTTAATATATTGTTCAGTCTGTTTCCCGTCTAGACTAGAGTTTTCAGGTTGAATTTAAAACTTTGTCCTGGAGCCATTTTCATTTCGTTCTTTGCTTGCATTTTTGCTGCACTATGCAGAACGTGGCCATAACGAAGCGCTCGCCATGCCATAAAGTTATGAACGAGTGCCCATTGCCAGCCATTACGGGGATTCTGTTGTCGCCTGCTTCCTCATCGACTTTCACATCCGCCTCTTCAGATGGCTGCCTCCTCATTGCTGTCTCCTGGCCAGACTTATTGGCGCTATCGATGTGGCCGCACTTTTTTGCTAAATGACAACAATGTCCATTAAAGTTATTGGGCCAAAAACTTTGTTGGTTGCAGTCTGCCGGAACACGCCCACACACTTTACGCCCATAATATGACTCGTCTTTCGGAATATTATTATGGCTGCTGTTGATGTTGCTCCTGTTGTTGTTGTTGTTTTCATTTTGTGCATACTTCCGTTAATGGCTGCAATTTCGTGGCAAACATTTTAATGTCATCATCTCAGCGCTTTTACCACAACACTTTTGGCGGCATCAGAAAAATAAGTGAAAATAATAAAAATAAACAAATTACATTGCAATTTCTTCGAATTGTGCGCTTTTCTTGACATCCTTTTGGCAAAATGCACTTCAATTTCATTTAGAGAGATATTCATTTACGACCTGCACCCAAAACGCATTTCAAAGCTCGTTAATCTTTTTTTGATTGGCAGCCTCGCATTGATATTTGAAATGTTTTTAATATTTTGTTCTTGTGAAAATAATCTGTCAGTTTGGATTTAAGGATTGTGTCTGCTTCTCGTTGCTCTTCGAAAATTTAAAATGCATGCTCTCGAATTTCATTTGCCGGAAGCGCGTTTCGATCAAGAACATAAACAACCTGATGAGTTGTTCAAACAAGTTTCAAATTTCCTGAGACACAAGAACTTTTTGGGTTCAGCCTAAGCTCTGAGTTCGGAGTAAAGTCCGTTCACATCGCTGCACATTATATTTCCGGCAAATTAGGCTCAGCGTCCGATACCATAACTGGACCCTCTGAACTTTCTCCACCCACTCTTATCGGTTTCCTTCTCAGCAGCATCAGCAGCTTTGCGTTAGCGTTGACATTGCTCATACGCCTACTGCTCGTATATGTGGCCAATGCTTAACTCTCATCAGACCGTCATCAATAGAAAAACATGAAAATGATAACAGAAAATTTATTGAAACGCAGTTCAGTGTCAGTTCAACCACCACAAATCCCTCACAATGCTACCAAATTAGTGGGTAGTTCTTGGTCTTGGCCACAACAAAAATGGACTAACATACAGTTAAAAGACAGTGGGAGAAATAAGATTTTACCAAACTAAAGAGCTGGAACTCGCGAAAAGTTCAATTCAAATGTATAAAAACTCTTTACTAAGGGAAGTTCTAAGAAAATACTTGCAAGATTTTATGGCAAATATAAAAGAGATTAAGAAACTTTGAAAAATCAAACATTTTGCCTGACTTAGATTTTAATCATGAGTTTCTGTCCAAAGAGCATTGTACATGTGATGCATGCAACATAGTTCTGTTAGGGGAATCAAAGTAGATGAATGCCCAGCTTGAGCTTATGATTATTATGATTTGTTGTTGTCCGTTTAATATAAGTATTAAACGAATTATCGAACTGTTCGTTCGTCGTATTCTTTATACAGTTGCCTGCCAATGTTTATTTATTGCGTGCAATTTATCGTTTTGTGTTTAATGTTGTCGAAATAAGCTTTAATTCCAATATCAGGACATTTATTATCGCGACCTTGAGTCACACATGAGCCTTAAAATACTCTCCGACTCTGACAAATAATTCGCGTATTTTCAAATTCAAAGTTATTTCACATGTTATTTTTATTTTTGGATTTATTAGCTTGCATTTTTCTTTGACTTTTTTTGTAGTTGCCAGTCAGCCAGGTGCGAAACATTTGCAACGCAAATGCTCCGATTCCCACGGGCTTCAAATTGTCCCCCTCCCCACCCGCCTTCCCGCTTAACACAACTTAGCTTCCGTGTCAATGGCTCGGTGCGTGCGAATATTTTGCTTGGCAGGCTTAGGGGCAGACGGCAGGCAGAGGTGAAAGGCACTGACAGGCGATGGATCGGTGGTGGTGAAAGGGGCGAGCGAATTTTAGATTAAAGCTAACCCAAGCTACAGTTCGAAAAATATATGATTTAGTTATCATCCTGACAGCTAGAAAAAATGTCTTTAAAGTGAAAACTTAATCAAAATGCCCGAAACACGAAAATAGAGCAAACAAAATTATGTTGCACTTGTGGAAGGAATAATGTTACAATTTTTTCTCTTAGTGTACAGTCACAGACATATGTTTATGTACATACATCATTGGCGCTTCGGTTGGCAAACGGTTTGCCAAACACCTGTGTGCTGGCGCGGCACCCGAGGGACAACGTTGTTAAGCACACATTTTTATTTACGTTGATGGCCATAAACATTTGAATTACAATATAATATTTAAGCCCAAAGGCTGCTGCTGCCGTTGCCGCTGTTGTTGCCACTCCAACTGACTGGCTGAAGGATTTATGGTAGCTGCAAATCTGCGCCGCTCACTTAATGCATTTTAATTTATTAACCTGTCAATCTATGCGCACACAAACACATTCGAAAAGTGTGTCTGTCCGTGTGTGTGTGTGTGTTTGTGTCTGACAAAAGCATTCAGAAGTTGAAGTGCAACTCAGTCGACGACCACTTAAACGTTGTTAATTAACAAACGTTGCCAACTGCATACAGATGGATATATACATAAATATATATGTTGAGGTTGCATTAATGTGCATCAGTCAGTGTGTCCTACATCCATCTGTCGGTCGTAGGATGCACAGAGAACAAGCATTAAATGCGTGTTCGCAGCATGCTGCAGGGCCTCAAAATCGTGTTGCTTGCCCGGCAAACCAGTTAGCCGGAATGCCACACAAAATGTTTTTGTTGCCCGCACATTTCAATTAGAGATGTGTATGCAACCAATACAAATACAGCGAGCACATATACAATGCGCATATAAAGTGTGCAAAGTGGGTACTTGAACAACAGATACTCTGTAATCAGCTGAAGTAAAAAACATTGGTGAAAGTAATAATAGAAGTAACAGGAGTTGCTAGCATTGCATAGAGAGCCGCGGAAGTAAGAGCGGCAGTTCATGTTTGGTTCTGCCTACTTTTAGGCATGAACAAATAGAAAAGGGCAACGTATTAAGCTGTTTTTAAAAACAAATAGTTACAACAGCGAATTACAAAGTTAAACTATAATATTTAGAAAAAAAGTTTTCCTGTTTTTTGCTTGCAAAGAGTATAAAAAGTATTTTATTCATCTGTTTATTTTATTTGCATACCCAAAGCCATTGTAATATTCTCTCTAAGCCAATATATAACTAAAAATTACAGTGTATAATACTCGTACTACTGACACCCACACACACACACACACAAAGAGGGAGACTGAATGGCATTGTGTGTTTAAATATACATACTATAAGCAACAGATTAAAAACTAATTTAAAGTTGAAACGGTCAATTTTGTGTGTTTCCACTTTCAAGTTTAATTAATATGTTAAGCCCCCTTATAAGAGCCTCAAACGGTAAACTAGAACACCACAGACGGATTTCTGAACGCTTGTTATTGTTTTAGTTTATAAGCCAATGTAAACACATGGCTTTAAGCACACACACACTCACTAGAGACAAGAAGCAAATTTGTGTTTTTTAAAAAAAAAAATAATAAAAAGCTATAAAAAATATGTTGGCCTGTTAGTTAAATCAAACATATGCTTGGCTCAGCATTATGTAATTAATTATGATAAGCTTATTAAAGGATTAGGATCCTTCAATGTGACATTTAGCTAAAAAATGAATGAATGGAAGTAAAAGTAATAGGAAGATATATGAAAAAGTGATAAAGTTTCATAAGAAACAAATTTAATAAGACTTCTTAGCTAGTTTCCGTACAATCTGCCGGTTAATGGTAATGGCAAATGCCATAAAAAAAAATAATAAAATCGTTTAAATATTTATTACACATAAAATCAGCATAGCATTATATAATTATGCACAACACAGCGTTAAGTTGCGCATTATGTCTAATGCACATTTTCAAGTGTTGTGCCACACTTAAACGACACACACACACACACACAGACACTCAAACATTCAAACGCACTCACATACACACAAAGCAAGCAGCACTTGACGTGGCTGTAATTTGACGCCGAGAAGTATGCAACAGAAAATGTTAAATGCACTTTACGCACTGCGGTTGACGCTGTCGCACTACGTAAACCGCCCACCACCGCTTTTCGTCTTCCCCTTGTCTCGGCGTCTGCGAATGTCGTCAAGTGTTGTGACTGCGGCCGTTGCCGTTAGTGTGTTGACACTGGGCGTGGCACCAAACGCCTTCCGACTATGTGTGTGTAAATTTAAGGCATTTTTGCATGCAACTCTGCTGCCTGACTATCCCCTTGCCTCTTTTAAGCCCCTTTTAAACTGCACACGACACATTTGGGCAAAAATTTGCAGCTATGCAAATTTCAATTAAACAAGCATCCAAAAAAAAGGGGGGCGCCTTCTGTTCAACCATTTTTATCTGGCTGGCTTTTACACGCTTATCCTACACAAATGCAAATGTTGCTGACTGCCTCCCGACTGCGGCACTGAGCCGACACCAGTCGCATTATGCGCTGACATCCTGCCGCCTGTGATTTATTCGATTGGTATTCGCTGATGGTGGCCGGGCGGTTTATGTTTGTGCGTGCGTGCGTGTGTGTGTGACCACAGGCAATTTGTGGTGTATGCGGCGTATGCGTGATATATGTATAGTATATGCATATTTAGAAACACATTTTTGTTCAATGTTGCAGTCAAATCCATCTATATTTTCTTTTGGTGACAAGGATCAACATAATTTAAAACTTGTTGCACTGCAAATTGAGGCTATTATTATTGCGTTTGGGTTTATTTATTTGGCATTATCAATGTGTGGTGAAACTAGGCTAAAAAAAATACTTATGCACTGATAATAAAGACATTCAAATGGCAAAAAGTACTACATTTCAAATATACAAATTTAATTAAAATTTTGTCTCTCCTTCAATAATGTTTTTACTTAGAGTTGCAGCCACAAATGATTTCGGTCTTATTGCTAAAAACAATAAATGCAAAACGAAAATGCATTTGGACCATATTCTATTGTTAGTTTTGGACTTAAGTTGGTTTTTGGCATGATTCTAGTATTGATTTTCTCACACAATGAACTTTTTTTAAATGGAATAAAATAAACAAAAGAAAAATAATTTTTATGAACAATCTATTTGTTATTTTAAGCTAGTGAAACATCTGCTATTATTGAAAACTCAATTGAAAAACTCTTCTACTCTTCCCTAATTATTGTTTATCTCAGTGTAGTGCTGCATGCAAAAATTGCTTCACATATGTTTTGCTGGACTTACAGCACTTTTATCATTGGAATTGCTAATTTTTTGTGTCAACCAACTTGAGCAAGACACATGGCACCAAACATACAAACAAACACTAGAAGTGAAAAAGAGAAGAGGATGAAGAGGCTGGGGGTTCTACTGACATCAAAAAAAGGTAGTGAGCTCAAGCGCAGCTGGGTATTTAACATATTTAAGCCCAAAACAAACTAAAAAAAAGTTCAAATTATAATTCAGCCCAGGCAGAAAGGAATAAATTAAGTTGAAAGTCGCTTTTATATCGGGACAAAACGCAAAATTTCTTTATTTACCTCAATATATGTATGTATGAATGAATGTGCGCTTATGTTTGAAATGTCCCTCGAGTTGAATTGTTGCCCGGTTTTTTTTATTGCACGTAAAAATAGTCATAAAGTCATCATTACACGATTGCCAACAAGCGAAATGACATTGATGAGTAATGGAAGAAGAGACACAGGGACTTTGCGGTGAGTTGCTGCTGTCATTGTCAAATGCAAAAGGACAAAGTTTTGTGGCCACGATAAAAATTCGAAAATGTGCGCAAATTACTTAAAACATATTAAAAAGTGGGTTTCTTTATACCCCCTTCCCACCCCCCATAACTTATCTCCAGCAACAATTTGTGCACAACGTTGCTAAAATTAAAAAAATTTTACGCAAAATACTCCTTTTTGAGTAACTTGGAGCAGATTTCATGCACTTTTAAGTGCTATTTTTGTTGCAGCGTTGGTGCACAGTTAATATGATGTTTCAACTTTGTTATAAACGTCGCTTTACTCAATATTAAAATTCTCGTAAACATTACTTTTACAGACTTGAATCTGTTATTAAAAAAATTTTTAATTCAACACATATTTTCTGAGAAATATGAGACACAAACTTTCCATGCATTATTTGCATGGACAAGCATTTAATTATTATTCACACTATTGTATTCTCTGGCTTTGTCTTTTAAGAATGATATTTGTGAAAGGAACGCATGAAGACATTGTTTAATAACAATTCCCATTGTGTTTTATCATTGTATTGTGGTAATTGTGGGTGCTTCATAATTTTAGTCCATTTTGAACATGTGCGCATTTGATGATTGTGCATGCATTCGTTGCTATGAGTTCGCAGGAAAGAAAATAAAACATATTTCTCGGCTTACACAATTTTCGTGCTTTAATATCTTCGAACGCGCAACAGATTGCGGTTTTATCCTCGAGGTATCGATAAGTAAAGTGTATCGATGCTTATGGGCAGCACTTTTCGATTGGCACTCTCCGGCACCAATTGATTACATGACCTGCTCAAAACAAAAACAGCTGACAGCGGCGTGCAGTGTGAAAAGCAATAACAAATAAAAATGTTGCAGAATTTATCGTATTTAATGCGAATAGAGGCGCGCCGGCAATACGCTAAAGCTGCCACAAAAACCAAAACCGCAGCTAGAGAACAAAACAACATTAAACCATTAATAAACTGCAAGCGAACGCAATTTAACCTATTACAACATGAACGAGCGGACGCAAAGTTTGGAACAATTCCACTTTGCTCCAAGGGTTGGCTGCATAATAAATCCAAAGGCGATCACTTTACATTCAATCCCACTGTCAGCCAAGAACAATTGGAAGCTGAGCTGCATAGCCTACAGGATTTTATTGCCTCTGAACAAATTCAGTGGCATTCAAAGCTGCTGGAGAATCTACAAAATGAGCTAAGGATTACACAGTTGACAGGGATTCAGGCGCAGGCCATACCCATAGTAGACGGCAGTTTTCACACACTTATTGCTGCCGAGACAGGCTGTGGAAAGACTTTATCCTATCTGCTTCCAGTGCTTAACAAAAGACTTAATAATCGGGATCAGGAGTTAAACGAGCGAAAGTTCAATACGCCAAGCGTGCTCATACTGACACCAGGACGCGAGTTGGCCACTCAAATCTCGGAGGTGGCCACAAAGCTGTGCGTCGGCACAGATTTAAAAGTTAAAGCTCTGCTGGGCGGGAATACAAAGCAGTTAATGTTAAATCCACATTTTGAGCACATAGATATATTGGTCGCTACACTAGGAGCGATTAGCAAACTAGTCACAACGGGCATCTATCATATGGATCAAGTGCGTCATGTTGTGCTGGATGAGGCGGACACATTGCTAGATGATTCCTTTACGGACAAGCTTACGTATTTCATGAGAAGATTTCCGGTAAGTGGATTCCTTTATTTAGTAGCTCTTTTATCTAATCCCACATTTTTAAAGTTCCATAGAAACCACGTGCAGGATACACGAATCGTTGGCACCCAGTTGCTGCTTGCTTCCGCCACAATGCCGACAAATACGCGAGAGATTCTGCACCGCGTAATTGATGTAGAGACCATACGTGAGGTGGTCAGTCCGCATTTGCATCATCTAATGCCTCACGTGGCACAAAAGTTTCTGCGTATCACCAAGGCAGATCGACCGAGCAACTTGTTGGTTCTGGCCAAGCAGGAAGTGGCCAAGCGTCGTCCACTTATTGTTTTCAGCAATAAGTCAGCGACCAGTGATTATGTTTCCATCTTCCTCAACAACAGTGGCGTCAATTGTCTTAATCTGAATGGAGATATGTTGATGAAGATTCGTTTGGGTCGTTTTGAGGAGTTCCAGCGTGGCAGCTGTGATGTGCTCTCCACAACTGATGTAGGCAGTCGTGGTTTGGACACAACACGAGCACGTCATGTGCTTAACTTTGATTTCCCGCTGCACGTCTCCGATTACATTCATCGCTGCGGTCGCATTGGACGCGTAGGTAGCGTGGAACGCTCCCAAGTCACAAACTTTATTTCATCACGCCGTGAGATTGATGTGGTGCAGCGGATAGAACATGCTGCACGCACAGGCGGACTTCTGCCCAATGTCAATGCCAATATTAAAAATATAATTAATAAGCGAATAATGGCAGAAATGAAGGAAGCGAACATCCCATTGCCACAAGAGGCACCCTTCTAGCGATGTTTTTAATAAACAAAACAGAAATTTAAGATTTAGTGTATATGTATTTCAACCTGCTTAAATTTAAATTCGTAGAAAGTGATAGCCACTGTTGGCCAACACACGCCTGACATTCGATAGCGGCTTAAAGAGCTTACGCCTGGCAATGAGTATATCTGAGTGCAATGCGTCACTGCCACCGTTGGTAGACGGTGAGTTCATAAAATGCATCGTTCCAAATCCTTTTGGCTTGAGCAAAACAGGACGACAGCCGGCAAATTTGAAACGTATGTTGCCGGCGCAGTTTATTCGGAGATTGGGTTGAACTAGCTCGGGAAATGCATCACAGATGGTTGGCTTCGGTTTGAGTGCCTTGCTGGGATCGTCGCCATGGCACATGGCTGCCGCCAGTGTGCTCCACTCCAAGCGACGCACGCCCGGCTGTGCATCAAGCTTATAAGCTGGCTGTCTTGCTTGTAAAAATCGTTTGGTATTAAGCTTCGCAAACGCATCTGAAAGATGTGGAAATCATTAGTTGATTATAGTTTAAGAGAGCTTGAACTACTCACTAGCATAGTGCACCAGGAATGGCTGTAGAATGTCCGCACCACAGCCATATTCTATCCACTCATACAAATGGATGTCATCGCGTCCTTTGAGGTATATAGCAGCTGGCGCAAAATCTCGCCAAAGACTCTCGGGTATCTCATTAACATTCAGTTTGTAAATATAGGGTATAAATTCACGGAAAGCGTACTCCCCGAGTGCTAAAAGACCGCGTATAGCGCGACTGATGTACTTGAAATCTGTAATTTTAACGAAAATTTTGTGATAAATTTGAGATGGAGAACATATTTACTTACCCCGCTCGCTGCACACATCACGTCCCTCAAAGAATCTTGCCAAACGACGAGTTATCAGAAACAAACACTCGGCATGCAGATATCCGCTTTGCTCGGCCAATTGGCCAATTGTTTCACACAGCTCGTCCACACAGCTATTGCCTACTGGACTGGCAAAGTAGGCTGAGAGATGCTGGGGCTCTTGTGGCTCGGCGGCATCAGTGTTATCATCGTCCTGCTGCAGCTTATAAATGGTCTGTTCTTGAGAATCGCTGGTGAAGATTATTTCGGGTATCGTATGCTGGACAGGCTGCACTGGCTGTTCTATCTCCATTGCTTGGCTTGAATACTGTTGATCCCCCTGAACCTCACTGTTGAGTCCTGGCTCCAATTTAAGGTCCTGTCCCGCTGGCGCCAGCTGTGAACGTGGCCTGCCATCACCCACCTTGATAGTCTCATATGGTGCCATTAGCTGGCAAATAAGCACCTCGGCTAGGTTAAAGTACTCCAACCGACAATTGATGTGATTCGCCCTGCCATTGTAATTGCAGGCGCGCAACAAACGCCAACAGCGTTGACTAACTTGATCGTGCTGTCTAAATGCAAGCAATTGCAGCATTTTGCTAAGTATAACGCGATAGCAGGCACCCATTAGAGGCGTCTCAAAGGCATGCGAAATGGCCTCATTGCGAGCTCTGGCATCTCCGAAAATAGCAGCTAAAAAGAACGAGTATGAGAAACGATAACATAATTAGTTTTTTTTTTTTTAAGACATACCCGTTACCAGGCTCTGTACAAATAGCTTTAGTTGCTCGGCATTCTTATCTTCTATCGGGCAAAAGCAAGTGAAGTCCATATCAATCGGCATCGTAAGTGTTATATCCTTCTGGTACTCGTCGCGCAACTCAAAGATTTTATTCGAATGAAAGAAATAACTGCCATCGTAGTCAATGCAATCATAGTCGCTATCCATGGCACCCAGTGTGGGTGGCACATCCGCATCATGGAGCACTTCATTAACCAGTTCATAGGTAACAACGCCACCAGAATGACGTGAATAGACTTTGATATTCTATTGAATTATAATTAAAATTAAGTTAAGCTAAAGATCAATCATATTCATACATACATTAATCAGCTCCCAGACTTTATAGGATGCATCTTCTGCCAGGCGGGCGCACACATCCTGCGAAAGTTCTACATTTGTTTGGTCATGTTGCTCCCACAAGATCTTTATGCTGCGCGCATCAAAGCCCGCATAGCTTTTCTGATTACTCTGTGAAAAAAAAGTGTTTGTATGTGGCTTATGGCACATAAAAGTATTTACTTACCGCTTTATTGGCCATCTCCCCACCAGATGGAGCTCCAACTCCAGCTCCAGCCACAGCAAAGGAAGCATCAAAGAGATTATAATTGCTCAAACTTGTTGTTGGCGTCGTGGGCGTTGTGGCTATGTTCACCAGCGTAGGCGTGGCTGGCACGCTACTCATTGGAACGCTTATACTTGGAGATGCAACAGAGTTTTTATTGGCTGAGTCCAATTTTGTGTTCTTGGATCGAGACTTTGTTGACTTTTTTGTAACTTTGGCGAGCGAAGACTTGCTTGGCTCTTCTGATAAGCCACCACCTGTTGTTTTCATACTGTTTTATTTTAAACCAATTATAATTGTATAAAATACAAGAAGCTCAAAGCGAACTTTGAGTAAACAACAGCTGATTATTGCAAAAAATTGACCACGGAAGAATCGATACTGAAAGTACTCAGCCGCGATACTTACAACGATACTCTTAATGCCGACAATGGACTGTGGCGGTCAGCTAATATACAATCGATACTTTAAGACAAATACTCATTCAGTTGTTCCACTCCTTTTACAATATTTGTTATCATATATAAATACAAAGGCAGGCTACAAATTGACTAAACGCTATGGCCGAGGCTGCAAACGTGCGCCAAAATTTGCAGAACGTGCCATCGATCTTTGAAATATCGGCCGCTGAGACGCTGGACAACCTTATATACCCGGCATTGAGCAAAGTGTTTGATTACTTCGGATTGCGATTGGACTTTAAGCTTTGGGGCAACTTGCGAATACGGGAGGAACTGTCGCCAGTGATTACATGGATCCTTCAGTATTTATATCTACGCAAGCGAGCTTCTTCGTTTGGAGAGAGCTTCTATGGACTGCAGCGCACAGCGACAGCAACTGGAGAACTTTTAACACGCCAACAACAATTTACTTCTGCCACTCTCCTGACCTTTCTGCCCTACATTGAACGCAAGCTGAGATCAAGAAGTGCCCAGCACGATGATACCTATGCCTGGGAGTCGCAACTGATCAATCTATTTCATGCTTATAACGCCTCCAAGGCAGTCCATACATTCCTTTACCTTATCAAATATGCATCGAGCCATTCCCCGCTATTTCGTGCCTTGCGCCTCACACTCCGCTATCCAAGTGAGCCGCCCATGGAGGACAAGTGGACGTACATATTCCTTAAGATGCTGGAGGTGCTTGCTTTCTTCATGCAATTCATACAGTGGTGGTATTCAAATGATCAACGTCGCAAACTAGGTGGCACACTGCAGAATCCTAAACCAATGCAGCAACCTGAGCTGCCTAAGCAACTAAAGGATACGTTACCAAAAAGTGGTGAATGCCCGGTTTGTCTACTCAAGCTACAAACGCCAACAGCGTGCGCTGTTTCTGGTTATGTGTATTGCTGGAAATGCATTGTAACACATCTGAAGGAACAGGGAACATGTCCTGTGACCAAATATCCTATTTCCATTGATGACCTAGTCCGAATTTATGAAACATAGTATTCATTTATATTCCTGCTGCTTGCATTTGTTTTTAGTTTGTAATAAAACCAAACCTAATATGTTAATGTTATTTTAAAAATTATACAAAATGTTATCATGTATCTGTTAAATAGATTCCGAGCTTTTCATCATAGCATAGATAAAGCGGATAAAAGTCCAGACACGATGTGCACAAGAAGCACAAAACAGAAATGATAAAAATATATTCACACAGCGAGAATACAGAATAAGCTGAAAGTTTTATCAATAGAATAAAAATCCCTCAGGGTATTCTGGATAAATTCTTACCCAATGGCAAACACAGATAGGTGTGCAGGATGTAAGCGATCCACAGGATACACTGGCTGCAAATGCACGTAAACCGAATCTTGCGCTTCAACCAATACGACTTAATCTCAAGCGGTTTCTTGTGTTCACGCAGGCAGCGCTTAAAGCATAAAAATGCCGTCAAAACATAACCAAAATCAGAAATCATTACAGAAAAGACTATTATCTTATGAACTGGCTCAGAGCTGTCTATGTGACCCAAATGCGTGAGTGGAATGCAGCTGAGACTGGTCTGAATGAGAAACCAGATGGTCAAGTAGCCCAGCCATGTCGCTGATTGTGGCAATCTTCGTTTATAGTAACGCCAATGGAGCCATGTCAGAAGGAGTCGAAATGACAGGTGTATCCATAAATTGCGCACCCAGGTAGACTGCTGTTCATGGATCACTTCAGAGAGAGATGGCACTATTTCAAACACTTGGCATTCGGTATCTGTCGAGCCTTCAAAATCGTTGATGATCGTCTTGATTATTGTGTAGACTATTAAGAATATAGGATCCAAAGATCCAAATACCAAGATTGTCGACATAGAAATCTTAAAGTTTAATGTTGGACTTTTTATTATATCCTCGTCGGTAAGTGGTAATAGTTTTTCCTTGTCAGCCATTAATTTTTGTAAATGAACAAATTTTGTGGAATATTTTCCAAATTAGAAACGTTTGTGTTTTAAATAAAAACTTTTTAGAATGACTTGCTTTCCATCCACCTCCTACAACAGTTACACATTGAACATAATACTACTTAGTCGGATTAAGGCGACTCTTACACTTTTTACTTATTAAAGATACATTATTAGGTTGAAAAAATTAAGTAAACTTTTGGGCTTAAGCTAATACCGCATATGTACAGAATATACGCCGGAATCGTGACGTAACGTGACGTAACATTGGACATAGAATCTTAGGCAAGTTAAAAATGCGTTAAATAGAGACCATTCCTTTCATCGCAAACAACAATCAGTGCATAAAAGTCCCAATACGATGTCATATGGAAGCCCATATTTGTAAGCACCACAACATACTCAAACAGAGCAAAGAATGTGTAGACTGTAAGGTGATAAGAACCAAAAAAGTTAAGAGTAATCGATAGCGTCTATTGTATTAACTTACCACCCGCCTCGCAGCGTGCATTGTGCCGCATAAAGCAATAGCCAGCTAGAGCAAATGCGATCACATTAATTAGAAAGAGATTGCGCTTGTAGCGCAGCGATTTCTCCTCATGTGGTAACAGGACCACCTTTCTTGCGCTCCTGTTCAACAGGTAAGATATCAGCATATAGCACTCGCTGCATGCTATAAAAACCACAAATGAATTCCGATGTATTTCATAGTTATCCGCCGATGTCCACAACGATAGGCAGAAGAGAGCAAAATCCTCGATAACATTTAGAGTGCAGGCCAGAATGCCGAACATGCGACGATTACGACGAATGTTCTCCTTGTAATAAGCCAAATACATCTTTGCCACCGTTAGACGCAGTGGCAGATGCAAAAAGATGGCCAATCGCCAAACTGTTTTCTGTGGCTCATAATTGCCAATTGCCGCAGAGACCGAGGGCAAATAGTTGGCCACGTCGCAATGTGTGAACGTGGAGCGCACAAAATCATAGATCAGCGACCATACCACACAGAAGAAGAAGGCACCCAGCGGTAAGCTGACGGCAATAACCGATAATCGGGCAAAAGAAATACGAAAAAATTCTTTCTTTGGATCGTTAAGTCGTTCGTATGTGGGCAACATGGCAACGAGCGGGCGGATGTGGCTATTGTGGGTGTAGGTAATTAGGCGGGCGTGGCATTCTCACATAATTAACACGCTTTAAGAGTTATTTAACCTTTTAACCGAGTATTCATGTTGCTAGCAGACGACACCGCGTAAACAAATGGCAAGGGATGGTATGCAGGCGCGATAAATTTGCCACCCACATAGAGGCATCACCCTAATAAAAGTTTACTGATGTTGTTTGGTTTGATTTCATAGGTAGAAATGCAATATTATATTTTAAGAAAGAAACATTTTGGTTTTTAATAGTGCAAATGCTTTATAGCTCTAAGAAACAATTAATGGTTATGTCCAATGCTCGCAATTCTCATGATCTATGAAAACTGCATACGTGCCCTTTTTATCCAATTTCTTGAGACTATCTGCTTACGAGCTGCATACTATCCCTTGTTTTGCTAGCATCGATACCAATGCCGAATTGCACTGTCAGTATCGATAAATTGGCGTGTGCTGTGCCAAAAAAAAAAACAACAGATCCCAAACAACGCGCTTTTTTTATATTGTTAATGCGAAAAGTGGCAGCAACGTGATGGAGCTACTTTTGGCCAACGTAAACAGCCTGCAGTTCAAGGCAGAGCGCGACCTCATCGAGCAGGTGGGCGCAATACCTTTGCCTTTTTATGGCATGGACAAATCCATCGCTGCCGTCTGCAATTTCATCACAAAAAATGGGCAGGAATGCGACAAGGGAACCGCCTGTCCATTTCGTCACATACGTGGCGATCGGACCATCGTCTGCAAGCACTGGCTGCGTGGGCTGTGCAAAAAAGGCGATCAGTGCGAGTTCTTGCACGAGTACGACATGACCAAGATGCCGGAATGCTACTTTTACTCCCGATTCAACGCCTGCCACAACAAGGAGTGTCCTTTTCTGCACATCGATCCACAAAGCAAGGTGAAAGACTGTCCATGGTACAAGCGTGGATTCTGTCGTCACGGCCCACACTGCCGGCATCAGCACCTGCGCCGTGTGCTTTGCATGAATTATCTAGCCGGCTTTTGTCCAGATGGACCAAATTGCAAGCACATGCATCCTAGATTTGAATTGCCGCCGCTGGCCGATCTCAGCAAGGATCAGCTGCACAAGAAACTACCGACGTGTCATTACTGCGGTGAATTGGGTCACAAGGCGAACTCATGCAAACAGTATGTGGGAAGTATGGAGCATCGCAATAATATTAATGCTATGGATCACAGTGGTGACAATAACGATGATGGTGGAGGGGGTGGAGGAGGTGGCATTGTTCCTAATCATCCGCCACCGGCTTTCGTTAAAGTCCCAACGCCGCTGGAGGAGATCACCTGCTACAAATGTGGACACAAGGGACACTATGCCAACAAGTGCCCTAAGGGTCATCTGGCCTTCCTTTCGAATCAACATAGTCATAAATAGATCTTAAGGCCCGAAAACCCAACCCGTTGTACATCTAAGTAATCGTTTGTAGTACAGATTAAATCTTCCATCAAATCATCAAACTTTGTCATGCAATCATGCGATAGATTGTATCGTAAATGTCGATATGTTGAAATTGAGCTGTTTTGGGGCTTTTCGCATCATAACTGTAGCTGCAACAATTGAAAAATGAGAAAGAGTTTAGTTACAAATATTTTTTGAGGTCTCTGCGGCTTAAAAAATTGTTCTTGCAAATTCAAAACTTTGAAATCTGGAGAATAGTAAACAAATGCTCTAACGCAAATGAAATGCAACATAATTCTTAGTCGTAATATAAATAGTCATTAAAAATAGATAATTACTCTTTTTATTTACAAAATAGAATATAATAACACATTTCAGTTTGCAATAATAAAAAACTAAATAAATGACAAAAAAGATGCAGCTATCGCTGCACCGATACAAAAATACTCGATAGGCAGCTGCAGGCAAGTGGAAATGTATTGTTTTGCTTGCTACGTAGTTTGCTGCGCACACAAAACAAAGTGAAAAATATAATTGAAGAGTAAACATCGAAAAGTGTAGATTTCACATAACTTCTGGGCTTTTTCGGTCAACTTGATAAAATTGTTTGGAAAAATTTAAATCAAAATTGTTTCCAAAAGCTATTCTTCAGAAATCTTAGCAAGTTAATTCCAAAACGCGAAATGACGATTCTAGGCAAACTAACAGGAGAAAAAAAGGACCAGGAGAAGGTGCCGTTGCCCTTGCATCTCAATGATGAGTCTATGATGCATCATGGCTCATTAATCAGTGTAAGTTTTGTTTTTCAACATAAGGGACAGCCCATTTTTTTTTTTTTTTGCGCAATCATTTGTGTCCTTGCCAGCCCCATTTCCTGTGTCCTTCGTGCTAATACAGCAGCTACAAGTTTCGTTTTCATTCGCCTTCGCGTGCGTTCGTGTGTGTTCTTATATGTGGGCGTCTGTTACTGTGTGATTTTCTATGTATATGCATAAGTATGTATGTATGTGTGCCCTCAGCAGCATGCATACTTATCGATTTTTCCATGCTGGAATTCCCAGTGTCCTTGCACTCTTTCCTTCGCACGTTTTGAGGCCGCGCAGCATTTGTCATTGCCCGACTTTATTTCTTTTCTTTTTCCTCATTCCCCTATTCTTTTCTTCTGCTCCCTTTTTGTGTGGACAAATCTAAAAATTGGTCTTGTGTACTTTATTGCATGTAAATGATTCCAGCTCAAGTTTCCAGTTATCGTTTACTCATATGCATATGTACGTTTGTATGTATGCATATGTATGGGTGAATGGATTAACTGCAATTTATATATCATGGCATTCCGTTGTTTTTCTTTTTCTCCGATTGCGCTGATGGAAGCACAAAAGCTAGCAAATTATGCACTTTGCTCATCAGCGATAAGTCCACACAAACACAGACTTGTTGGTATGCGTATATATGTGCACATACTATCTACGACTTAAGTGATTTTTTTTATTTTCCCTTTGCATCATATGCACTAGATCAGTCGTTGTACAAGTAATGTACATACATACGCATGTAGGTATGTGTATGTAATGTTTTTGTTGATTTATATTTTTCGTATATGGTTTAAGCTTTTCGATACTTATCGTCACTGATAAGCGAAAAAACAATGAGGCATGTGATAAGAAACTGCTCAAATATCAACTTTGAGGTCGTCAGCTGTGTGAAAATTACCGTAATTAGTCATGCAATTTGTATGCAATTAAATACAGTATTTACTCGCTTTGATAAATAAAATTCAACTTGAGTGTTAAATGTGTTTAATACAAAAAATAAATCTTACAGCTGTTTTAATTGATTTTTCGAGAATATTAATTTCTACTGTGAATTTATACCTCCAACTGTTAAATACTTCACGTAGTAAATTTTATTTTATTACATTACAAGTATTTGTTTTATAATTAATTTTCTTTTCTTCTTGACCACAGTCTAAAATAGCCTATAGCGATGCGGATACAGAGTCCATGGTCTTCAACCGGCCACAATATAATTGTCTTAAGTCATTCCTTTTGTTCCTGATCGCCGTGATCGTCATGCTGATGGGTGTGCTCGGTGGCTGGACACTCTACCGGTTATATGCACCAAATCATGCAAGCATGCGTTATCATGCCCTTTGCGATGTACCCTATGCCGAGGATTCCATTGAGCTGCCACGTTTCTATGCACGCAACGATGATGCATTTGAACTTAACTGGCGCTCCCTTTTGCCTCAGTTGTCCAGCGCCAGTGTTGGCAGCAGCAGTGGCCAATTCGATGCGCTGGTCAATGACAACTTCTTCCGCGAGGAAATCGAGCTGGATAGCAGCGATGATGATGGCTATGCCAAGATCGATGTACCCAACTTTAAGGACGGACGTCGTGGACGTTTCATGCACGATTTCAAGGAGAACCAGTCGGCCATCATCGATACGACCACCAATCGGTGCTTCATCATGCCATTGGATCGTGACACCACACTGCCACCAAGCAGCTTTGTCGATCTCATGCAGAAAATGGGCTCCGGCTACTATAACATCGATATGGAGCGTGTGCGACGCAATATGCGTGTGATTACTCCACGCATAACCGATGTTACGCTGATCTCGGAGCGCATTGCCAACGAGTGCTACGACATGAAGATCTACATGATGGAGAAGTTTGTAACGGGAGGTAAGCTTGGCATCTTTATTTAATCCCATGCCCATACTAATTATTGTTTTGCATCTTTTTGCAGTGGCTAAGCGCTCTGCTGAACCTCTACCTGATGCTGGCAAATATGCCGCTTTCATGGGCAAGGGTGTGATTGAGTACGATTTGTCCAATATTGCCGAAGTGGAGGCGTACGAGGCGAGCGAGGCACAGAAGCAATTGGCTTGAGCTCTTTTTGGACGTGCGCTACAAATATTTTAAATCAATAACATACAAAAGACATAAAACAAAACGAAAAAAAAAAAATAGTATTGATTTCAGTGTGTGTCTGTTTAACCGATGATCTTCTGATGAGGCAAACAGCCTCATTTTTGTAGTCTGTAGTTTCGAGAACCATGCTTATAAGAAAAAACAAAACAAAACCTATCAAAAAATAAGATTAATATCAAAACGAATTGTACTACAAATATTGGCCAAGCGATTCGGTGAGTATTCTTTGAGTTGAGTTTAGGAGAATACCGAATCATAAATAGAGAGACCCCCATTAAGAAATGTACCTAGAAAGCAATTTAAATGCGATTGACGAAATTTGTGACAAATACCGATAAACATATGTAAAATGAGTGTGCAATTTGGATTGTTCGAGTATTGTGAATGAAAAGAGAGTAAAGAATAATGACGAGGTTTTGGATTGTTGCAAACTTTCTATTTGTAAATTGAAATAAGGTTAGCTAAAACCCAAGAAATACAAAAATACAAACACTTGATACATATAAATACACACTGCATTCAATTCCAAGTACATATTTTATATTATTATACTATATACTCTTTAACTCTATAACTACTATAAATGCGTACGCGTGCTAACAATTATTTATATAGAACAACAAAAAAAATCGATATAAACATAAAACAAAACAAAAAATCGCTATTTACATTTGCAATAAATATATTAAAAAAAAAAAAAAATAGTGAGACGGTAAAACAACATTATCAGACAACAACAAAATTAATCTAAATGTTCTTAAATCGATTTAAATGTATTAAAACGCGAATTTGTGATCTTTAAACAAGCATCTGGTTTATTATTTATTGCTATAGTGCCCGCTCGGAAATACAATTGTACAGACGCTTTTTAACAACGTTTATTTTAGTTTAACATATATATTTTTTCTGTGTTTTTTAAACATTAATTTGTTTACAAAAGTTATAGTAAAATTTTAAATATATTATATTATTTACATTATTTGCTTATCAGATGTTAAATTTTTTTAATTTCGAGCGACTATTGAAGATTATTTTATATATGTGGTTTACATAAAGCTATCGTATGATCCACTCCGTAGGCTACCTTTGTGACCTTTCCATTGATGGCCGCCTTGAAGGGAAAGTACTGATCCTTCTTGTGTCCCAAACCTAGATGACCGAAGCGATTTTTACCCCACATAAAGAGATCGCCATCTGAATTCACTGCACCCATATGGAATACACCACATCCAATAGCGACGACAGTTGTTGCATTACTAAAATCATTGCGTCCAAACAATGGCGGGAGTAGATGCTGTGGCCTTGAGGTCTGTTCAACAGTTGGCCCAAAACCCAAGATGCCATAGCCCCAAGTGTAGACGAGACCCTGATCATTGAGTGCCATGCAAAATGAGCCTCCGGCAGCCACATCCTTTACCTTGCCAATGCCCTTGGTAAGCTTAAGAGCTCTTGGACTGCATATTTGGGCATCGGCATCAGCTGAATCATCCAATTGCCCATACTCTGAGTTGCCCCAGCCAAAGACGTCACCTTTCTCATTCAGGGCCAGCACGCAATCCGAGGAGCAGGCGAGGCGCACAATGCGCTCCTTTTCAATATCTCCCCCAATCAGTGTTATCTGTCCAGCTGTATAGTAATTGCCTTGACCTGTCTGTCCATCGGCGCCCCAGCCGCAACTATAAGCCCGTCCCTGCTTGGTTAGAAACAATGTGTGATCCTGTCCGCATTCAACGGCGACAATTTCATCATCTGCACCACAGATATCCACTTGGGGGATTCTGTGAATGAGTGCACTTGCGCTATAACGCTCATCCTCAATTATAGAGCGTCCACATTGACCATAAGAATTATTGCCCATGGTGAAGACAGTGCCATTTTGTGTGACCACCACCAGATGTGCCCGACCCGAGGACATGCTGCGCACCTGCATATCCTCATCTGTTTCACCCTGCTCCCGTGGTAATTTTATAGCAGTGGGATAAATAATCACATCCAGATTGGCAGGATCCTTGCGGTTGCCTTTGACTTGAAAGCCCAGCTGTGAATCCGTGTTAAGTCCGCTGCCAAACAGTGTCTCTCCATCAGAACGCTTAACGGCGTACGCTGTAAAACCATATCCGGCTGTCACATCAGTGATTTCATTGTTGTTGGAGAATTGCAACCTCGTCGGGTGATGAACCATTTCCGTGTACCGCTCCTGCGCCTTTTTCACGTTCGTCTGCAGCCCAAGGGCACCGGTCTCTTGGAAGCCCCAAACATAAACACGATTCGTATGTGTATCCAAAGTTTTTGGTTCATAATCTAAGTAAAAAACAAATCTATTGAATAACGGATTCCAGTGTGATTATCGGTTTTACTTTTGATTTTTTTCGGGTCCTGCGACAGGACACTGCGTTTCGCTTTAGCAGTGTAGTGACGGGCAAGACGGGGAGTAACTGCTTTTACACTATGCAACATATTTAAACTTAATAGTTTAGTGGTATTCAAAATAAACAACTCAAGCGCATGGATCTCATTGCAATGGTTGTGAAGAACAGCAAACATTTTATCGACATATCGATTTCACATATAATAAATTTGGTATTTTTAGTATGACATTTTACTGTAAGAATATGGTTCGTACAGTAGCAGCAAAATTCAATGGCTGCTTCATTTCATATATCAAATATTCTTCTCGCGTTACCATTTAAATAAAAATTGTACTGACTTTAAAAGCTAACCGATGCGATATTTTTCATTTAAAAAATCCATCCCTAGCATATCGATGCCACAGCTGTTTGAAAAAAGTACTCGATGCGACAGAATTGCAAATATCGATGTGGGCGACACAGTAATACTATCGAAATTGTAGAGAGCGACGAAGAAGTTGCTCCGGTCAAATTGCCAAGAAAAATATTAGTCAAACGCGGATTGTTTCTTGGAAAGTTAATAAATGCATTATTTATATGCAGAAAAGTGCGCTGGCGTTAGAAAAATCAAGTGAAAAGTGTCAAAAGTGAAAAAAATTTGTGCCGAGTGATTTTCAACTGGCCAGCATAATATATGTAGGCACACACACATATATACTTATATACACACGAACAGATGTACACATAATGTACATTTAAAGTATTATTATTATTAAAGTGAACGTGTGTGAAGAGTGCAATACACTTTTGGCAAGTGCCTGATCTATTGGAAAAAAATCTTGGTTGCAGTAAAAGTGAAGAAAGTGCATTTTTTATGGTCGCTTCTGCCGCTACTTCTGCACAAAGGGCTGGGGCCGTTGGCTGCTGCTAGGAGTTGCCGTCGTCGTCATCGCCGTTGTCGTCGCCAAAAACTTTCGTCTCCGGTAGGTACACACAAAATATACGGCTGCTCCTGTTTAGCTCCTGTTTTGTGTCTCGCTCTATCTCTCTCTGTGTTTCTATCTATTACTCGCGCTCTCACTGCATCACTCTCGTTCTCTCATTTGTTATGTTTGGTTTTTAGTCAGTTGCGTTGCTGCTCTCGCATTTCTTGTCATTTGCATATTTATCGATTAACGCCACTGTTCGATTGCCCTGCACCACCGGTCCAAAACGGTACATTTCCAGGATAACACACATATGAAGGTGTTCTTTAAATGCGTACCAGCCGCTCTCCGGCATTTGCTCTCACCAACCCCCAATCGAGCTCTCACCTCCTTTTATGGTCTCTCTGTGAGCGCACTCCATTTTTATGCAACGCGTGCTCGTCGGCCTTTCTTTTGCAGATTTTTTTTTTTTTTTGGTAACGATGCAGCACCGCACCGCCCGTGGCTATAAATGTGTCAGTCAGTCTGTTTAGAGTTGTCGCACCCCCAATCCCTGAACGTCTAAACAACCACCGCCACCCCAAACGTCCTCTTGTTATTAAGAATGCGCAGTTCGCTTCGGGGCGCAGTTCAACCCACGACCCAAAAATCCACATGTCACACAGGTTTCATTTTACATTCAGCATTCAGTTCTAAATTAAAAACTCAAACGACAGAAACAACAACAACAACAACTGCGTGAAAATACAGTAAGAACTTACACAAATTAGTTTTTATTAGGTCTTTTTGTTTTAGTAACTTACATTAACAAGAGTTTTTCGCAGTTGAAATACAAAACTCCGCATTGTTATCATTTTCGAGTGAACACTGTATCTAAATCAACTCGAATGCAACTAAATTAAGTTCCGTTTCAACTTCTATTCTTCCCCCATGCATACACATAATATGTATATGTATGTGCACATATACATATACACAAATTTATCGATGCAGTGTAAATATGTGAATGCATATGTTTATAGTTTTGCCCTCGAGTCGCTTGGGATTGCCCTCTTGGCTACCGATAACGGAACGCCCTATTCCCCTATCCTACTCCCACTCCCATACTTCTTGTTCATGTTGTTGTTTTTTTTATTTTTTATATATAGTGAATAGTCTTGTGCTCCACTTTCTGTGATTTAAGAGTCTGTCTATTCTCCCTTCTACAAATAGATTTGAAATAATAGTGTAAACAACTTCGTGCATTGCATTTGGATTTCAATTAGTGTTTCAATCATTTTTAAGGGCCACATTTTGATTGTTTCTTGATATGGTCGTTGCGTCCTCAATCCGTCCAAATGGAACGAGAGCACTTCCTTTAAGTTTTGTAAGAAACAGCCTCATAACAAAAACAACTTTCCGCCTCATAAACCTCGACAAGCACGTGCAACTCTTTCAATTTTCTGTCTTTCACAAACTGTCTCCGAAAGCGAAGAAAACTCCCAAGTCAAAGGCGCTACCTTGGCAATGTCTACAAAACAACAACAAATGCGACAAAATACATATTGAAACAGAAGAAGAAGAAGCAGCAGCTACTTACTACTAACTAGCAGCAATAGTTCAATGGCCATAAACAGAAACCATCCAAGCATTTCAATGCTTTAGCTCTGTGTTTTGTGTGTTGGCCTTGCCTTATGGAGCTGCGCGCAACTCTTCAGCTGGCAAATCGTTTAAAAGTTTTTCTCATGTACACTGTAAAAATTAACATAAACACAAACATAATCTTGTATTGCGATATTGTTTTCGCATTGAAAATAGAAAAAAACATTAGTAACAGCAGTTTGTACAAAGCGATTGTTTAAAAGTGATTAAATACACACATATTTAAGCTGTTTAAAACAATAAAAAAGTATCAGTTTTGTATAAGTTCGTTCTATATATAATGTTCCACATAAAGACGTGTCTCATTCCTTTACTTGACTTTCAATTAACAATCGAAATCAATACTTTATGATTTAATTTCTACTTCTTGGTGAGACATCAACTAATTGATTTAACGTTTGTACAATTGCTAAAACATATTTGTTATCCATTGCAATGTGTATTGAAAGGCTTACTTATTGTCTTTTCCCTTCTTCTTCAAAACAAAATCTTAACAGCTCTCCAATAGCAATATTTCTCTTTAAGTACCTGATCGCTTAGGGCTCATAATCATCCAACAAGAACTTAACAATGAACATGAGTAAACTAGTCAAGAGAAATGTCGAATTTTTCAAGTGTTTGTCTAACATTTTGTCATTAAGTACACTCAGCTTTCACTCGACGTAAAATACGATATGAAAAGTATACCAAATAAACGGAAACACTGCATGCAAGATACGGAAGCATCAAAAAGTATATAAAAATAAAAAAGCAAAACGCTTTCGCGCTCCAAACCGTACACATTTTCTATCTTTTCCCACTCTTATCGCTGATGACAGCATATTATTATATATGTAGTATGTGAAAGAACAAATCATTCTATGCGAAGGCGTTTGGGCCAAACAGCACACAAAAAACGAAAAAAAAACACGCTTATTAAGCTGCAAAAGTTGGCGTCTCATTTCACGACCTTCAACTCATGTCATATTGACGCATAGTTTGTTGGCCAGGTGTCAGCTAAAAAGTCTAAAAGTGAAACCGCTTATTGCTTCTCATAATTATTGATCTTTTCGTATTTTGTGTGAGTGTGTGCATTTGGCCTTTGGCTATTGACATTGACTTTGGTAATGCTTTGGCTAGATGAAAAACTGTCAATATTTCTTTGGATCTCTTACCTTTTGTGGCAGCATAACGTTAAAGGCAAATGTCAAACTTACACCACTCTCTTATACAACGTTTTTTTTCCTTCCCTTTTCTTTAGTTGATTTGTTTGTGTTAAGTACGCGCGAAACCCAATTCCAATTTCAATTCCGTTTACAATATTCAATACCTGTTTGTGACTCATCGGGCTTTGTGGTCGTTTGGGGCCAGCCTCAAAGTCCCCAAGCGCTTAGGCTTAAATCTCAGTTAACGTTTGACAGTAAATAGCGAGTTTTTGTTAAGTGAATGTGTAAGTGTGTGTTAGTGTGTGTGTTGCAACACTGAGAAGTGACCCACCAAACGCGTTGCCAATTCAATTGAAAATTCATCAATTAAAACCAAATGGCTTCTACTTGTTTTTGATTTTCAATACCCTTTTGCAAGAGTTTTTATGCGTCAATTGATCATAATAAATATTGATTTTTGATCAAAGCACATTGAACTGATTTCTTTTCGACTTGGAACAATCATATCATATATATCAGTTATAGAATACGCTGGAAAACAGTTTGTTTTTGTTCTGGAAACTTTACAGAATGATTTAATTATTTAAAACTAAAAAATATATTAATAAATGCCCCCATAAATAATGCAGTTTTGTGGTTACTAAGAGTATTTAATCGTCGTCGACCAGCATTCTCATTTGATTGTTTTTTATTGAATTCAATTACGGGTTTTTATTTTTTATCAAATTTGAGTTGTGCCCCATTTCCGTTTGGGGGCAACTTTCACTTGCTTGGACATTTTTTTGTTGTTGTTGCTTTGGTTGTTGTGGCCAGCTGCCAGCCAGCTCAGTTTACAGGCCTCAAATCAAAATATCCATCATTACCACAAACATCATCATCATCATTATCATCCCCTACACATCATCATTATCATCATCATTTATTCAGCTGTTTTTCATAGCCTTGCCTCGAAGTCTGAAACTTATGCTAATGTTATATTTTGTTAAGTAATCTATTAAGCAATAGTTTTTAAATGCTTTTTGCCGCAAATGCTTTTTTAAATATACTATATATAAGTATTAATAACACACACACACACACACACACACAGCTTTAATTTGTTGATCTTGTTTACAATTGTTGTTTCTTCTGCTTTTTTACGTTTTTGTACGTTTTCTCTTTTCACATCTTTGTTATATATATTTTTTGCATTATCGTCGCATTCGTAACGTTTAATTTGCCGCCCACCGCACAACCAACAACGAACAACAACGAACAACAACAACAGCAGGAATATGCGTTGGCTTAAGGAGGAGGCAACATGCAGCACCAGCACCAACAACAACTACAACAAAATCATCAACACAACAACAACAACTACTCACCATAACAACAAACTACAACAATCATCAACACAACAACAAAAACAACAGCTACAACTATAACAACATAATCATCTATCATTATTATTATCACCGCTTAAAAGTTGTTGTTGCTTTTGCTGCTGCTTAAGTGCACGAACTACGTTGTTGTTGTCATTTGTTGTCAAAAAAAAAAAAACCAAAAGAAACCGTAAGAAAAGAAAAAACAAAACCAATTTGTATCCGAAGCAGAGAGCTTTGCTGCTCAGGCCTGTTGAGGCGCCACCCACACCACCCACTGGAATGTTGGAATATCCACAGCGATTTGCGCGCAACATCCCCAATTCCTCTGGCAACGCAACGTCGACAAGCTCGCCGCAGTATCCACCGCAACTGCCGCAGCATCAAAACTATCCAACTTGTGCCTCACCAGCGCATCATCAGCGACACTCTTCGCTTCAACAGCAACAACAATTGCAACAACTGCAACAGCAGCACTCGCTGCAACATCATCGCACACTGTCAACAGCCTCCAGCTGCAGTGCCCAGCAGCACAAAAGTGTGACCTTTGGTCAGGCAGCGAACAGCGGCTGCCCGGCCCCAATTATTGATTACAATAACGGCGGCAGCAGCAGCGGTAACTCCTCCAGTTGCAGCGCCGGTACGGCAAACAACGCTGGACAACAATCAATGGCGGGAAACATGAAGCACGGTGAGTTTTTAGCTTAAATTAAAGCGACAGACTTGGTGGAGAAGTTAAGTTTTAACGCAGATTTAGAACCTATTTGAGAATACTTAAAAATTGTCTTTAAACAAGTTTTCTTCAAAGGCTTCTCAATGAAATCTCAAAAAGTTAATTAAGTAAAAGCTCAACAGTTATCTTTGCAATCAAAACTAAGCTTGTGCACTAAAAATATAACAGCAGATAGCAGTCAGTCAGTCAGTAAGGACAAAGAGTTATATTATATTGATTATAAAGTTGCACTTTTGCTTTATATTTGCTTAAACATTATTACAAATTGAAAACTAACCTTTTTACTATTCGTTTGACAGGCAAATCTCAGGAAGATGTTTGCTACGTTGTAGCCAAATATGATTATGCTGCACAGGGTGCACAGGAGCTGGATTTGCGCAAGAATGAGCGCTATTTGCTGCTGGATGACTCGAAGCATTGGTGGCGTGTACAAAATAGTCGCAATCAGTCCGGCTATGTGCCCAGCAACTATGTGAAGAAGGAGAAGCCCTCGCTCTTCGACAGGTGCGTTTCATCTACCCCTCTCCAACGGGTTGCAGTCGCCCCTCAAACATTCCGAAACATCCACAACGAGTAAAACTCTACAAAAAAAACAAAAACAAAAATATGAAGAGTGTTGTATATAAACTAAAACTCACTAAAATTTCAAGTATTCTTTTTATTCTGATTTCAGCAGAAATAAGAAACCAAAAGATAAAAGAAAACAAGTTTGTTTCCTTCTCCAACTTTATGCTTTCTACTCTCTCTCTCTCTCTCATATTTATTGTATTGTAAATTAATTTTCCAACTGCTTTTCGGCTTTTGTATTGCATTAAATCATTTGAAATTATGCTTTTCGTTGTATTTTTGATATTGTTATTATTATCATTATCATTTTTCGAGTAGTATGTCTTCAAAATACCCCGCACAATATCCAAAATAAACCCCACACACGAATGAAAGCCCCTCCCTGCCCCTACACTAAAAACTATTCGTAGGGTCATATCTCTAAAACACCCCCTTTAAAACGTATCGTTGAATCTGTAAAAGATTTGTAGTTTTATACTCGTTTTATGACAAAATATTTACTTATTATTTATATATCTCTCTCTTGTAGCATCAAAAAGAAGGTGAAAAAAGGTTCCGGCTCGAAGACGCTGCCCAATTGTTCACCCTCACGTCAAATCGAGAGTCCAACCATGTCGCGTCGCTTGCCACCGGATCCGGCCGAGGCCATCGGCACCGCCATTGTCAAGTACAACTATCAGGCACAGCAGCCAGATGAGCTATCGCTCACCAAGGGCACACGCATACTCATACTGGAGAAGTCCAATGATGGCTGGTGGCGTGGCCAGAGTGGCAACTCGGTCGGCTGGTTTCCCAGCAATTACACAACCGAAGATTGTGATACCGATGGTGAGATACATACCTATGCCATGGCGGAGAATGTGCTTGATATAGTCGTAAGTAAACAAAGAGGTTTCCTTCCTTGTGGATCCTTAGTTAAACTCATTGATCTTTCAGGTGGCGCTTTATAGCTTCACATCGAACAATGATCAGGAGCTGTCGTTTGAGAAGGGTGATCGTCTTGAGATCGTTGATCGACCCGCCTCCGATCCCGATTGGTACAAGGCACGCAATAATCAAGGACAAATTGGTTTAGTTCCACGCAATTATCTACAAGAGTTGAATGACTACTTGGCCACACCCTATCGCAATACCAGCGGCAATGCTGGCAATGGCAACACTGCTACCAGCAGCAATGGTGGCAACAATTCTGCTGGCAATGGTGGCAGTGACTCCATGGAGCGTCGCAATGACTGCAACAACAAACCATCAACTCAACCCGCTCAGCCCATCGAGCGTCCAAATTTGGCGGGCAAATCGTGGTACTATGGCGCCATTACAAGAAGCCAATGCGATACGGTGCTCAATGGACATGGACACGATGGTGACTTCCTCATCAGAGATAGTGAGACTAATGTGAGTTGCAGACGATCTTTAATAATGATATGGGTATTTCTTTACAACATGCAATTAACTGTTGGATTCGAAAATAACATACAGATGATGAAGTTTTATATCTTCTTTATGTCTATAAACAAAATGAGCTGTCAATATGTTAAACTATATCGACAGAAATGCCCATATCAATCAAATCAACCAATCAACTGTCAAATTAATAATTCGCTTTTCGCCACTTTTAGATGGGTGATTATTCGGTTTCTCTGAAGGCGCCCGGCCGCAACAAGCACTTCCGTGTGCATGTGGAGCAAAATATGTATTGCATTGGACAGCGCAAGTTTCATTCATTGGACCAATTGGTCGAACACTACCAAAGAGCGCCCATCTATACGAACAAGCAGGGCGAGAAGCTGTATCTTGTGCGGCCGTTGCCCAAGGCCAATGGCACGTAAATGGATGCAAGTCATTCAGCTTATATTACTCGTAATATGCCTAAATACCATATATGCAAAACACATACAACAATACATCTTCAATGATATATATTAAACATACGTACTAAACATGGCTAAAGTAAAGTAAAGAAATCAAACATTAAAACGTATGCAAGGCGTTTGTCCAAATTAATCATTCAGTTTGATTGCTTCGCAAAAGTGTATGTATGTATAAACATATGCACATATGTATATCGGTTAATTGTGTCTTGATTCATGTTCAAGTGTAATAGACAAACAGACTTTTTGTACTTTTATAAAATTATAAATGAGAGAAAACAAATTAATGCATAATTCGGCTAGCTTTGATTACGAACTGTTTTTTGTATTTAGTTTTCGATAAAATGACTCTCATCCTTTTGTAAACTATAAAGAACAAGAATTCTCTATGTCAACATGCAACATTATACAACTTACATACTCTATATGATATGTATAAGTACATAATATATGATATTTAAAGCAAACAAACATTGTAGCCAAGTATTGTAAACACAGCAAAGCGCTTTTAAAACCAACACTTAAGATAGCCTATGTATGTGTGTGTGAGTGTGTCTACGAAAGTGTGTGTGTGTGTGTACAAGTGTGTGTGCCGATTTGTCTATTAACCATCAGTGGATTGTGTGTGTATCGCAATTGCTTTTTATGCCTTTCAAATACCACATAAATACCCAGTCACATATGCCAATCAATACTTTATCGAGTATGTAAATATGTAGGCGGAATGCTTACAAAAACAGCTAAACAAAATATTCAAAACAGAGAACCAAAATTTCACAAGCTGCTTAGCTGCTAAAAAAAAAAGTGAACGCAAGAAACTAAAATTATTTGCTTATAATATTTTGATTGTGAACTTGCTGTTTCCTCTTCCTTACCTTCATCACACCCATACAAGTCATTTTTGTTATTACAATTTTAATTATGATCTTACGATATAAGCATACGATATACCAATTACATTAATATGTATCTAAAAACCAGCTGATCTAGCCGCATAATTAAAAACATAATCATCATCGTACGAAAAATAAAACACACATACTTAAGTGGAGATCCCCCCTATTAAACATAAACAAATATATATATATATATATATATACATGATACGCATATAAGCCATACTGTACAGTTGATTATGCAATGCCTAACCTAAGCACACTTTCATATATACATTAATACTTTATATACATATATTTATATTTTTACTTCACTATTATAATTAATATTACAATTATATATTTATTAAGTATAAGTAGAAGCAGCGATTCCAGCTTTAATTTTGTTTTTAATTATTACATTATTTGTTTTCCGTGTTTATTTTTTATTGTATTTGTATTGATTTGTTTTTGATTTAGTTTAAGACAATTAGTAAGAAACTTAGTGAGAGTTATCAATCTGAAAGAAATGGATGATTAAAGCTTGATTGCTTTGATATGGGGAGCTTAGAGTGAATGTGACCAGAGTGATGGCTCATGGCAGGTTTAACCATAGGGTTTAAATGACTTTCGACTTTATTTCATATGCGAATTTTTAAATATATACATATATTAATATATATAAAGATTAAATAATTTATAGTAATTTCAAAACAATTGCTAAACACAACTAGTACTAAAACGAAAGAGAACAAACTAGAAATTATACCGAAACGGAAATGAATAAAAATACATCAATTAAATTATAAAACAATTGTGGTTTTTGTGAAATATTATAATGAGATTTTGAAATTTATATTTTTCAAAGACGAAAGCCCTTTCTGGTGGCATAACTACTCCCATAAGCATGCTTTAATTTTATTCACTAGAAGGGAAATTTAGTCAATACGACAACCTGCAAACCAATGCTCCAAAATTAGCATAATTCCCTTTAATGTGAGTTTGCTCAAAGTATAAATATTAATACTTACTTTTATTTTATAGGCTTTCTGAAGACGTATTCCAAGTAAATTCGAAAGAATAGATTTTTTCTCTTACAATTTTATTGAAATTTGATATTTTATTAATTATTTTTTTTAAGGCTTCGAGATAATGTTCGACATACGCTAAGGCTAAATATGGAAAAATTAATTTTGCTTCTTATTTAGACTTGTGTCTTGCGGGTATTTAAGATTTACGAATGAATAAGGATGCTTTCTCTTTAATGATGCCTACAAATGAACGCCAAATATACTTATATGTAAGTATAAAGAGATATACATATGTTTATATAGAATATATATATATTATTAACATCGTAATTAACAAACTTTAACTTTGTGTTGAGCAAACTAGCCATTCTAAGTGTGTGTGTTGGTTGGTTGGTTGGTTTGTTTTGATTGGTTTTTGTTTATTTATCATAGTTGAATAACAAGTATTAAAACAAGAAGCATTTAATTTAGGTACAAAAGCATATATGTATATGGGTTTTATATAATATGTATATATTTTTTAGCTTTATTATTATTATGGTAGTTTAGTATAATGAACAGTTTCATTATCTTATTAAGGCCACGCAATCAATAACTGACAAGAGTTTCGTACATAGAAACAAGCGCACAAAAGACGTTAAACCATAATAGATAAACAGGACTTAAAAGAGAGAGAGAGCTACAAGGATGCGATGATGAGGCAAAAAATAAAGAAGAATATAAACAATTTCTCGACCTATGCATTAATACAACAAAATAAAAACGATGCACAAACTGAACTGCAACTCATCATGGGGCGCACTACCATTAGGACTTAAAATTATTTGTTTTAGTAGTTTTTTTGATCTTTTCGTTTGTTTTAGACATAAATATATATAGAGATGTATATGTATATATATATATTATATGCAAATAGGTTTAAGTTTAAGCTTAACACACGAAAAACTGTGGCGCACGTTGAGAAAGATTTAAGTTTAGTAGTAAAAATTCTATAGACGCTAACGGCAACGATCAAATACAAATCTTTAGTTTACACGCAAATCGCATATTTGTATATACATATATATATAGATAAATATTTATGCGTATGTGTTTGTAGCATTTGCCGTATAAATATGTATGTAGAGTTAGAGCTTTGTAAAAGAATATAATATATATATATATTTATGTATATATTGTACGGTCATCATCGGTTGCAAAATGTTCCACAAATGTGGATACTACTTTCAGCATTGGACACACGCTTACACACACGCACACACACACACACACATACCATACATGCATTTATGTGTGTGTGTATATAAAGTATGTTGCATATATATATTATAGTTTATAGCTATTGTTCGTAAAATGGACTAATTTCGGATCAGTTTCTTTTCTTTTTTGTTTTAGCTTTTTGTTCAGCGGCTTTTTAATCGTCTTCTTGCATTCTGTTTATCAACGCCTTAGCCATATTGTGAGCTCCTGCTGTTCCTGCAGCTGCCTCTGTTGCTGCCGCAGCTGCTCTTTTTGTTGTTGTTGTTGCTGCTGGTCCTGCGCTCTGCTCGAGTATGAATCTCATAAAAATGGATTATTGGTGTTCATTGCTCCGCTGGCCTGTAAAAGAATTCAAAACTTTTTAATTGGCATACTGCAAACATTTTCTAGGGTGCATTTACCGCAAATGGATTGTTGAAACCGCCGGATATGCCACCGGCCAAAACAGGCGCTGGTTGCATACTACCAAAACCACAACCATTGGGCAATCCTTGGTTCAAGGCATAGCCATTGTTATTGAAATTGTAAAAACTTGACGCTTGTGGCTGCAACATGCCACCGAGTACTGTTTGCTGCGGACTGCTGCTGTAGCCATTTGGTATGAGCGTCACTTGGCCGTAGAGATTCTGTTGCTGAAGCTGTTGCTGTTGTTGCAGCTGTTGCTGAAGCTGCTGTGCCTGGAATGGATTCACCACATGGGTGCTGCTGTTGCCGTTGCCGTTGATGAGCAGCGCTTGTTGGCTCTTGAAAGGATTGGCATTGATGTTGTTGTTGTTGATGATGTGATTGCTGCTGCTGTTACTGGTGTTGTTGTTGGCGGCAGCTGTTAATAATATGTTGTTTAGTTTAAGTTCGTTTAATGAATGGTTTTGTGATTAGAATTGGAAGCGTAAAGACTTTTATTTGACTTCGATTTCGTTTCACGCTTCCATCTCTAATCTGTGTATCTTGGTTTTCCACTCACCCGTGCCAAAGGCATCCAGCGGCGTATTGTTGGCATTGGTTGGCGTTGGCGCCTCTGTGGCCACTGCCTCGGTGGCCTTCAGTTCGCGCAGCTGCTCATCGAGGTCCTTGAGCGCCGCATAACGGTCCTCGCTGGGCGCATTGCCGCCAGCCCTGGGGCTTCTCTTCTGTTGCTGCTGCTGCTGCTGTCCAAGTTGACTGCTCTGCAGCGATGCGCCTGCAACAAGAGTAATAATTATTAGAGAAAACAAAAACCAAACAAAACTTTGACTAGTAGAAACAACTTAATTTAAAAATAGGAAACTCAAGGCAACCCAAACAAAAAGTAATTACAACCATTTAACAAAAAAAGTGAGCAAAACCAACAACAATAACAAAGCCAAAAGGCAAGGCTAAAAACGCAAAAACGCAACTTCAACAAGAAAGAAGTCGGTCGAAGGCCGAACATGATATACCCTTGCAGAAAAGAGTTGGGCCTTTGCGACACATACATTTGTTGCTAATTCTGATCCAGAAAAAAACTTCTCTAAGCCCCTTTCACAAATTCCACTACCTTCTGCAAGGGTATATACACAAAAGTAACTAAAACTTACTCCACGTAAAGAAAGGATTATAATAGGCATTGAGAATAACAGAATTCGAGTCGCACACTGAATACTCTGCCTTAGTACTAGTAGCAGTATTTGTATTTGTTGTTGCTGTTGTTATTGTTGTATCATCTACAAGGCTGCAGTCTTCTGTGGAACTTGAATTATTCAATAGATAGGGCAGAAAGGGATTCGTTGGTGTACTTGAGCTGAATGCATCAAAAGAATCATCATCGCCACAGGAGCAACCGCATTTGGAAGAGTTTAAAGAGCTCGCAGAGCTTTTATAGTTGGACGTCTCTAATGATTGTTGTTGTTGCTGTTCGGATTGTGGTTTCTGTGGCCAGAAATCATCGCTCCACAGCGTGGAATAGATAGGTTCCGGTTCCTTTTCTGGCTCACATTTTTCTTCCGTTCTTAGCTGTTCGAATTCAGTATTAAAAGGATCAGAAGAATTGGGCATACTCCAATCGCTCCAATCTGGCAACGCTGACTGGAAAAAGTTTGTCGCTGGAACAACTTTTTTTTGAGAGCAACGGGAAAAAGAGAAGAGAGAGTTTTAGTCGTTAAATGCTCATTCTCATTCTCATGTTACTTCTTGTTTTTGTTTTTGGGTGTGAACAAGCGAAATGCAAAGCAGCGTTTTGCGTTTGGAAATGTACTAAAAATTTGCGATTGCGAAATGTACTAAATACGTGTGGAAACGTTCTACGCAAAGTTTGCCAAAGCGAATTACGATGCAAGCCAAAAAAGCAGCCAGAATAAAAATATTGGCGTGTGATTGTTGCAGTCACAAAACAGCGGCAGGTGTTAAGAAATCATTTCTTGTGGAATAAAGATTGTTAACTAACTAAAGATCAACTTAAAATACCCTTGCAGTTACAAAAATTCGACTAAAAACAGAATAAGGAATATTTAATAATACTAAATAAATAAATTTTCATGCTTATGGTTTTTGTTTCGAATGGTTTCTTAGCCAAAATCTCAAGGAATATTCAGATTTTGTAAACGTATTTATTTTATTTTTTCCCGATGTTTAAAATATTATTTTTTTGAAAGCCAAATAATTCATTCTTAAGAAATTAGCTTTACTTAAAATTTAGTTGAGATAGGAACATTAAGACTTTGTATCAAAAACTTTAAACTATGATATCAAGAACAATATTGCAAGAGTATATATTGTAGAGAGAGAGAGTATATATTGTAAAAGCTAGTTCGACTTACCACCTGCATTATAAATGGGCGCACGTTCAAAGTCGGCAAAGTTCTCCGAATTATTTCCATTAAGCAGATGTTGCTGCTGTTGTTGCAGATGTGCTGCACGTATGGGCTGTACTTTGGCATAGCCATTGGTGGAGCTTACTGAACTGGCCGAGGAGACGGCTGGAGAGCTAGTGGAACGCGCCGAGGTGGCATCAAAGATATTCGCTGTACCAAAATCGGCAACAAAATCTGTTTCACCAGCGAATCCATTGCTGGCACAACTGCTCGTATCCGAGAGAGCACCCGTTGATGTGGAGCCTGCGCTGTTCAAGCTTGTGAGTCCGATCCCGAGACCCATATTGAATGCATCATGATTGCCATTGGACAACTGTGATTGATTGTGATTCTGTTGTTGATGATGATGATGATGATGAGGCTGCGGTCGACTGATGGCCGATGATGATGTGGTGGAGGAACCCGTTGTGGTTCCTGTCTTGGCTAAACCATTTGCAGCAGTTCGCTGTGCGGCGGGCGGTGTCAAATGTATGCTGGCATAACCATTACTCGAACTGTTATTATTATTGTTGTTGCTGTTGTTGTTAATGGTATTGTTGTTGTGGCTTGCCGTATGATAGCCATTGCTGGACGTCTTTAGATTGAGCGACTTGAGCGGACTGGCTGGCTCTAGATAGTAACGCTTACGCTCGTACTTATCAATCATAAGTTCACGCTGATCCTGTTGCTGTGCAGCAGCACGTTTGGGATCCCATAAGCCCAACCACGTTTTGGCACAGAGCTCGTTGCCGTGCGCCTTGAGAAAATCAAGCTCTTCCTGTGTGAATGTTGCCATCGATATGGATTTAACGCGATGCGGTGGCGTTAGACCGCGTCTGCAAAAACACACAAAATAAATCGAGTTGAGTATCAGCTAGTTATCGATAAGATAAATTGCAAACAATTCAAAAATTTTGAGCCGAAGCTAAACTTTTATTAACTAAAACAAAATTAAGTCAAGTGTCAAGTAGCTTTCGATAACATAACAAACTGAAATATTTGAAAAATTGCTCATTTTCTTTCGTTAATGCATGAGATTGGTTAAGAGACAAGTTTGTATATTGTTCAACTTTCATATCTGGTTTACAGTTTTATCTTTAGTGTAATTAAGAGTCAAGGCGTGCCAAAGAAAGGGGGGCGAGGGTTGACTTTTAGAACAAATTATGTGATACCGATCAAAGCTCTCACTTTTTGCTGCCATCTAACGTACCACCACTCCCCGCCCCCCACACCCATACACCCTCTGACGCAGTCACTATCCACCCATCGTTTCGTCTCGTTTACCATAACGAATTGGCTCTGTGAGCCACTGAAGCGTTCATGTGAAACGTCCAGTTTCTTCATTATATATATACATACTTACATGCATACAGACACACATAAACTACATATATGTATGTATGTATCTGCATGCATATGTTGTTTTAGCTGTAGCCGTTTGTGCCCATTTTTGCGTTTGGGAAAATTCGTGAAAAACTGAAATTTAGCTTTAAGTGGCTGCAAGGCAAATTTGTGTTTTGTTGGTGTTGCCGGTTTTTCGCTAGTGAGTTTCGTTTATGTCTGGTTTCATTTTTCATGTTGCTGCTTCTTTATTGGCTTCTTATTTTTTTGTTTTTTTGATTTTTCCATATACCCACTCACTCACTCTTCCACTTCCACACTTTCCACACTTGCTCTAATTGCAGCGCTCACCCCAAGGCCGGATTGTAATTAATTTGTGCAATTAAATGAAATTGAATGCCCATTTAGCGGGTCATTCGGAAATATGAGTAACACTTGAGGTTCTTTTTTTCGTGTAGTCATCATTTTTATGGAAACGGAACTACAGTTGAGGCCTCATTCTACTAAGTTTTTCGATTCAATTACAGAGTTTTCGAGTATTTAATATGAAGCTTATGTTTAACGCAATACACTAAGAATTCTATTAAGGAAAGGTTACGAAGGGGTCGCGACATAACTCCGCGTCGGAGATATGCACACTGAATACATTTTATCACTAAACAACACTGCTTTTCTATTTTAAAATGCAGCTGGTGTCAGTCAAACAGCCGCCTTTGGGGCCATTGTCTTGTGACCCTTGTCGGGCGAGGGTAGAGTAGGGGTCGGTCTCTTCTAATGCAATTTGCAACTCAATTGCAATTTATGCCCCCAACTGTAGCAGCAAATTGAAACAGCGACACAACTGGAGCAAAAAACATGTGATTCAATTAAAGGCAGCACTTTGTGCTCTGGGAATTCTAAAAGCGAAAGCGAAAAACGAAAAATGAAGATGAAAAAACTCCATTCTTGCACTGGGCGCAATTAGCGCTGGGTTTTTAAAGTGGATTGGGAAATGTAGACAATCTATGTGTATTGAAGGCAGGCATTTCCGTTCAGCCTGTCAATTGATTTGGCAAAAAAGAAGAAACGCTGCGGAAATTAACTTGGCGCAAAAGGGAAACTGGAACTGGCTGGTCTTTGCATCTGGTGTCCAAGTGCTTGTTGGTTAGTTAGTTTCTTGAGAGAGTCCAATTGCAGTTATTAAAGGCACGCACACGCAATTCGTTAGCTGTTGCTGCTGCTGTTGCTGCTACTGCTGCAAGTGCCAACCCCAAGTGCCACAAATGACTGCCGCAAATTGTGGCCACAACTATTTTTGTAACCCGAGTGAAAAGTGAAAGTTGTTACCCACCCATCAAACTAACACAAATACAAACATGTTGTACGGTCCAGGTCCACGTCTACGTCCACGTCCATTGTGCCACGCCCACCGTTTACAGCAAAAGCATTTGAATTGCTTTTGGCTCAGGCCAGGCAGCAAAAACAGTAACAGTAGCTTTGGCAGCTTGGCAAAATGACAGTGAATGCCAAAGTGTTTTTTTTCTTTCTTTTTCTTGTTTTTAATATTCCACAACTAATTAAAATGTGCAAAAGGCGTGTTGAGTAGAGTGTGTGTGTGTGTGTGTGTATAAAGGCGAAAAGGTGTTATTTCTGACAGTGTTAAACATTAACTTAATAGTTTCAATAGCTCAGCTTAAAATATATGAATAAGCTAAAAGAATTTAAGGACCAAGCAAGCTTAAATAGATTAAATCTTACTTTGATACTTACACGTGAAGAGTTCTGAAAAGCTTTTAGCTAGATTTTACTTTTATATTAAGCATCTCCTGATTATATATTTTCATTTCTCATTCTCTTCTTATTCCATATTCTAACTTGGCTGTTTAAATTGTAATGTTGCTAATTGAAAGACGAGACGCAGGGTGGAAAAAAGCGGCGGCAAGCACGCCAACTGAAAGCTAAAGCAAACAAACTTACAAGCAAGACCTAGAGAGGTTTCATAAGTGCACACACTCGTAATGTATGTGCACAACCACGCTAATTGAGAGAGAGAGGGAGGGAGAGAAGAGCAGTGCAGCATAGTGTCAAGTCATAGCACGAAAAGTGTGTCATCTGGCAGGCCCAATACTCTAACAACTCCAAGAGTCTAAGCAAACTCGAAGAGTTTGAAGAGCAAACTTGCAAGTTGCAACAGCTGTGTGCGGTTCAATGCGCAAACAAACGATGCGAAAGCTGCATTAAAAAAAGCTTTAAAAAAACTACATTCAATTCACAATTCACCATTCACAATCAACATCCGAGCGTTTTTTTTTGTGGAGAAACAAAAATTAGGTTTAAGAGTTTGAATCAAACAGCTGCTTGGGGTTTTCCAAATCAGCGCCACATCTTTTCGTACTTGGCACTAGTAGATACAAAATTAAAACAAACACACACACACACACACACATTGAGATAAAGCTTAGTTTAGTTTCTTGTGCATTTGTATTGCATTACAGTATTTTTTTTTATATGTTTTTTCGCCACTTTGTGCAAAACTTGTTTTTTGCGCACTCAGCGTAAAAAAACGCAGAAAAAAAAAACAACACAAAATTGTAAAGAAATATTATGCAGAGCCAACAGAAGATACTTTATATAATAGATACAGAAATTACGAGTGCAATACTTAAGAGCACGCTAGAAGAGAATAGGAAGCTGAGTTTTATACTAGAAATCGAAATACACTTTTCACGATGTTTTTTTCAATGATTACTGAACACTTTTAATCATATAATGTTTGTATCCTCCTCTGTTAGGGTATGCTGATGATGCCTGACTCAAGAAATTGTGCAAAAAGCAGTCGCAATAACAATCGAACATTTTTAAATTATGATAATGAACAATGAGAGGAGCTGAACATCAACAAATACTTTGTATAAAGCGCACCTGAGTACAACAACAAGCACAAATACGAAGAGAGCGAAAGAGAGAGAGGCAATCAAAAGGGCAGGCAATGGAACATTTGAACTTTTGTTTGGCATTAAAAAAAAAAATACGCAGAAAACATTTAAGAACTTTATGAGCAACAAAAATTCCAGTGAGTCATATTAAAGTTCCAGCCAGCCAGCTGATAAGAAAATGGCAGGCAAGGCAATGAGAAAGAGGGCAAAAAATAGCAATTAGTCAATTTGTTTTGTGCTCAAATTAAAGAAACCTTTTTGCAATCCCCCCCCCCAGTTTTATGAAACTGTCAGCTTGGCTTGGCTTATATTCGGGGTTTTGGGTTTCATATTGTTTTGTATATCATAAAGCTTTACTTTGTTCTTAGGAAATTTAATTAGCCAAGCAAAAGCACTTTAAACTCTGAAACATTTGTTTGGGTGCTATAAAAAACCTGTTTTGTCTTGCTATTAAGAGATTCTTTCTACATCTTATTATAAGATCACCAAATGTTTATATTAATAATATTGTATTGTTTCAATGAATGAAATGTTTTGAAAAGGGCAATGTCTTTTATCAAATTTAGTTTATTTATGATTCTTGTTACTTTTAAAGCAATGATTCATGCGGAATTAAGTAGACTATGTCTCACCATGTTAATAAATTAATCAGAGTTGAAAGTCCACTTGAATGGTTCACAATCTGGATATGATGTAATTCACTTTATAGAAAAGCTTCATTACTGTTATTCGATTTTTCAAAATTAAAAACTCAAAACCTGCTATTGACACTCGATGTTGACCCGCATACTTATCTAACAATTGTTGTTCGTTACTTGAAAAAAAAAAAATACTATCAATTTAAAACCATTACTTTAAAACGAACAACAATTTATTTAAGTACTACTTAGGTTTAAAAAAAAACGACTTAATGCCGCACTAAAACCAGTTAAGGTCATACAGGAGAGGAGAAAAAAACAAAACTAAATAAAAAACGCAACTTATTGTATTCGAACATTGAAGAGCATTAAAAGCGTTGAGATTGAAGGTTGTTTAAATATGTGCACATATTTCATTGACTTAAAGCCTTTAAGTCGAACAACTTACTTACTGCGAAGTTAAGTTTTAAGTTTCAATGGATATATAAACTGAATCGACTCTTGATCGTTGTGGACTGTGACAAGCTTTAAGTTCAACTGTGTGTTTAAGCACAACAAAACACACAGAGAAAATAGCAGACGAAAATGCGTTGCAGTTGTTGTTGTTTTTTTTTTTTTTCATATTGCAAATGCAAATATTTGCGAGCGATAAGTGGATGTCAAGGGGCGTCTCATGCTATTCTATATAATGAACATATATTTTTGTATTTCGCTTGGATTGCTGCTAGGCACAATACACGGAAATCCATTTTTAAATGCAATTCACAATGCCCGGAAGATTGGTCCCGGGCGTAACGCCCTTTCCAGCGGTCACGCTGACACGTGCTATAAATCATTTATATTGGGATAAAATAAAGGGCTTATCAGTGGCTTTCGATGAATAATGTAGCATTAAAGGAAGTTATTGTATGAACAATTAATACCTTTCGCAGAAGGAAAGGTTCTTATGAATATTTGCCTTTTGAGGAAGTATTTTCAATGATGTAACTATTTTTAATAAATAATTTGTTCACATCTTCACGCTTTTAGACAAAGACAAAACACCATTTATTGAAGAAGGGAAAGGGAAAGGACAGACAGACAACAAAAGCTGAGTCAAACAAAAAGAGACCTCCAAAGATGAACCACAAAACAGCTGCTTTGCCGGGTTGATTGGCTTTCGTCTCACTGACGACCGCTGACTGTCTGTCTGTGCGGGATTGATGAATGTGGCCCTCAAGAGAAGAAAGAAAGAAAGAAACTTTGCAAAGTTGAAGTTCAATAACACGCGGAAAACCTCCACGCTTGAGCAAATGAATCATTAGTCTGCCTCAATTCACAAGAAAGTGTCACAAACAACATTGTTGTAATTTTTGCAACAAGACGACTATCAAACTGCAACAAAAGCGATTGAGAGAGAGCGAGAGAGAGAGAGAGGAGAGGGTTGTGCTGGGTTAGTTGTATTGCAGGGCTAAAAATATCAACGAGTTTCAGTTTCAACCGCAGTCAAGTGCCTTTCAAGGCGAACAAACAAACAGACGTTGTCGTCGTCTTTGGAACCCTGAAAACAAAAAGCTTTGAAAATCTACGATCCCAAGTGCGATATATGTGTCATAAGTATGTAAATACATCTACACTGGCATATATCAAATTTATATACATATACTTATATGTATATACATTTACATACTATTTGTTTATGTTATACTTTGTGTATTTGCTATGCAAATCAACTGAAATTACGACTAACTTTGCAATATTGTTCATAATGTGGCATATACCCTGTGATGAAGATGAGGCTAAGACTGTTGGGTAGCTTAGCAATGAAAGTACTTAGGATCGTTGCCTTACATTAACGACCACGACTCTTAAAATACTCTAGAGATTAGAACAAGGTGTAAATGTAGATGTAAGTACATGAGCCATTTGAGCATCCCACGGACTTTTGCCCCTCTGGAAGTTGTCTAGCTTTCCTTATATAATCTTGCTCGTGGCACGTAACTGACGTGCATTAAAATGAAAATGGAACAATACGTGCAAGGCAAACTTACAAATACAAAAGCACAGAGAGCATATATAAATTCGGAAAGAAGCAAAAAACTTACAGAGCCAATTACAATTCAAGGCCTACGCGGTCCGAGATAAACAAAATCTCGACAGCACCGGAAATATTCGCGTTCACACAAACATACAGCAAAGTGGCAAAGAAAACCAGATTGATTAGAATAAACAAAGTTTCCGCAAATATGCCATTTACTTTATTTGGAGAACTGTTTGGCAGATACTTCATTCAGTATTTCAATAGAAATCGCTGACCCACTCAACTTTCAGTGTAACATTTCGATTTTTAACAGCGACAGCGATTTTTGTTTCACACTTTTTTCAAATGCAGCGTTGCCACTTTGCACAGAGACAAAGTTGTTCATAGAAAGAGAGGAAATACTTTTAGTTTTTTCTTTGTTAGATAAACAAGTACAGTTAAGTTTTAGTAAGCTTTTTAGCAACACTATTTGCAAGTGCAGATTTTAAGTTGGGCTTGATTATGGGATAGAAAGAAGGAGGAAGCCAATTAGACTGCGCTAAACTGTCTAAAAGAGAATCCCACGCGTCTGTTGGCCCTGTCGGGCACATCAATATCAATGCCCACCACATACGTCTGTGTATTGAGAGAAAAGGGGGAAAAGAGAGGTGGAGTCGGGAAATGTTGGCCAGTTTTTGGCGCAGAGGCGTGCGTTTGCATTGCCGACATCGTTGAAGGCCCTCTGTCAGTGCTTTTGTCGCACTAAATAAATTAAGCATGGCAACAACTGGAGGATGAGAAGAGAAGGATAATGTTGCATGTGGCTGGGGGAGGAGCAGAGGAGTAAACTGCTGCTGCTGCTGTTGCTGCTTTTGTTGGGTTTTGTGGGCTGTGGCAACCCACTGACTACTGGACTTGTGACTCAATGAATATTTTAATAATGCGCCGCCTGCAAAATTGCTATAAAAGCCTTGAGCTCCTTTTGTTGTCGGCTCGATTTCAAAAAGCATGAGAAATAGCCTGCAAAATGTGCTGGGTTGGTTGGTTGGGGTGGTTGGTCATTTTGTGGGTTAAGTATAAAAATGCATGCGAGCTGTTTGAACCGCGTGGGCCATGCAACATTTGAAAGGATGCAAAAGTTGGCTTATGGTTTTGGCATTTAAAAAAATGAGAATTTCTTTACATTAAACTTGATAAACTATCTCCAAATTCAGAAATATTATTTACTATACTTAATGAAAACAGCACAAATAATCTCTCGCAAGAAAGTAGAAAGTATGTATTTATAAAATACTAAATACATTTTTCTTTACTGCCATATTGACCAAATATGACGTTGCCACCCACGCTTAGGTCTTATGTGCGCAAACAAAACACAAAACTGACAGAGAAAATATACTATGTATATTGATGTATGTATGTTTTTTTTCGACGCAACGCAATAAATCTGCATAGCGTAGGCGCCAGCACTCGATCCTGTTGCTGGCTGATTGCCAGCTCCATGGGGAACCCGTTTTTTTATAGCACACTTAAACACACACACAGACACACACACACACAAACACTGATTTACATTCCAGAGCTCAATTTTAATTGGAATTAGGCATTAGATTTCCAGCTGTGGAACGGCGCCTGCCACCCACTGTATATACGTATGTATATACAGTTGTAATTTGGGTTGCCAGATCAGTAGCATGCATATTTCCGTAATTATTGAGCACTTTTTGCCATTTCATTATTTATAGAATACATATAAAATCTCAATTTCAAGGCAAGCGTGCACACGAAAAAAAAAAATCAAAGTCAAAAACAAAATCAAACGCAATGAGAAAACGAATGAAATGAATAAAACAAACGGCGATTGCAACAGCGACACCTTCTTTCTATGCATTTTGACTCAATTCCAAAGTCGACAACGACAACAGCAGCAAAAAAACACAAAACTGCGCAATTAATTGCCAATCATACGGAGAGAGGGAGAGAGCGAAAGAGTGTGAGGTAAATAAAGAGCCCCAGTGAGAGGTGAGTTAGACCAATGGTGGGGGGTGGAAGGGGTACGGTAAAGAGTTTTGTTTGTTATTGCTAATTTCTACTTGTTATGCGATTCACATTTGCCAAATGTTAATGAAGCGTTTGCTTCCATGTTCGCATTATTCACATAATCGTAAATGTTTACGTTGTTTGTGCGCTTTTGTGTGTATGTAGGCAGGTAAGTGAATTATTAGGCAGACTGGATTGATTCTGACAATAAAAAGAGCCTGACAAACGCGGAAAAAGCTACAATTATGTATATGCGAAGGCGCTACGTATGTATAAAAATAGCTAAGAGATGTGCACACAAATAGACTTAACACACAGCAATAAATATATAAAACACAAGCATGCATTAGTATGTGTAGGGACTTAAGCAAATATGTATATATTTGTAGACCCTAGAGATGAAACAGAAAAAAAAAACTATGATATTGTAATCCCAAGGTATTAAATTTGATCGACATTTTCAATTTGAACAAGTCGAAACGTTGCAGTCGAACGCAACCGACTGTGGTATACTCAATAAAAAGGAATAACAAGAGGCCTGATTGCTAAGGAGTACGGATGCGGTAGGGGAGTGCGCTGCGTTCAGAGATTGGCTGATGCAGATCTTTCGGGGATGTCAACAGTTATGTTTCCAACCTATTTGGTGACTCTAGCTCAAAAACTGCAAATGAGTAAGGATGTTAAAAATATGTGGATTTATCGATTTGGAGCTTTCGAATTTATCGATTTGCCAGACCCCCGTTAGCCGTAGAAGATATTTGCAAAGTTTAAAGTCTCTAGCTTGAAGGGGGCCAAAAAAAGTTGCGTTCATACAGCCGGACAGACACCATGACGGAATTCACAAACCCAATATGCTCTTTACCTTCGTATCGAGTATAAAAAAACTAAAATAACTTGATAAGAAGAACTGAAACTATTTCGTGACACGAAAGAAAGCTTTAGTCCGCCTCTAGTAGAAAGACATAGTATTTAATTGCCATTACGCGTCGCGTTTTCGTTTATTGTTTTTCTGATGTTTTTTCCCCCTTATTTGAATGTGTTTTTTGTTGGTTTCCTTTCGCTTGGTTGTTTGTTGTTTTGGTTTTGTGTTTTATGTGAGTCGCAGCACAAAAAAAGAAAACCTAAAAAGGGCCCACACAGCTGACAACGTTTGGTGAAAGTCTGCCAACTCATTAAACCCCACCTGACCCCCCCCCCCCCTCTCAACGACCACTGTGAGTTTAAAGCCAAACGAGGCTGGGACGTGCTTATGTTGTTTCATAATCGAAATAAAATTTACATATCTATCAATTTGACCACAAGACGTGCAGCTGATTATCGTGCCAACATACATACATACATACAAATATAATAGATAGTATATGTACATCTGTGTATATGATTATTGGCAGTTTAAAAGTATACGTAAGAGACGATAATGATTATCCAAAAGTTTGCTCTTAAGTAACACGTGTAATTGTTTATCTTCTCGTGGGAAATATCTGGTAAATACGTGTTAAATATGATTTTTCATGCAAAGTTAAATAGATTTATTTGTTCGGTGATAAAGTAGTTTAAACAAGCAAAAGAACGATAATATAAATTTGTTTTTTCGCTTAATATTTGCTTAACTAAATAAATTTCGTATTTTTAGGCTACAAGCAAACTTAACAGACTATTGCACAATAATATTTCATGAATGCTTTGATCAATTATATTTTTTAAATGATTTTGATCTCGTGAGATAAAAAAAAAAATGTGCTTTTCGTATGTAGACTTTGCAACACTACTGTGAACAACAACTACAGTAATTTGTCAGCTGGTCCGAGTGGAAGACTTTGCCGCCAGAAAACTTGTGGTGGGCAGTTTGCCGTTAAAGTTGCTCTTGTGGCGGTTGTTGTGGTCGTTGGCAGATGACGCACCTGAGAAAGTAGACCAGTTGCCAACTGACGAGTGCCAACGGAGGTCAGTGCAAGATATAGAGATATGCTGAGACACCGAGTGTTTGACAGCCAGAGCGACAGGCAGTCTCTGTTGTCAGTCATTATCTGGCGTTTGTGCATGTTGTTTTTTGTTTTTTTCTTCGAAAAACAGTACCTTTCTTATCTAATCAAAAAGTTTTCTTGGCTACCCACCAGATGGCGCGACTGCTGCGCGATTGAGGTGCAACAATTTGTCTGCAATTGCCATTGCCACAGAAAAAATAAAAAACAGCAACAACGGCAACAACGGCAACGATAGCAACTGGCCCAAAAATACTTTAGTCTGTGGCAGCAGCAAAAAAAAAGAGTTGTTTGACAGGTTTTACGCCTTTATAGCCAGGCCGACGGGGCCGGCCGGTATGTCATCCAGTTCCTGTTGAAGAGTAGAGGAGATGGGGTGTTAGGAGGGGCCGAGTGGTGGCAGGAAACATTGTAGCATTGAACATGCACAAAAATTTTGTATTGGACTTTGAGTATCTTTTGTTTGACTTCGCTGTGTACACAGGAAAAAAATAAAATAATGACAAGAATAAATTAATTTTTCAAAAACAATTTACGCAGCAGGAATTGCAGTAGATATTTCGTTGAAAAAGAACCTACTTGAATTAATTATTGCGATCTGGAGTTTTTTGTTTGTTTTCCCGCTTTTAATAAGAATTTAATAGCTTTTCTGTTTTTTGCTGTGTAGTGCAGTTTAAGTGGAGTTTGTCGGCTGTGTCTCTTGTTGCCTGCTGATTCTGTTGTCATGCCAAAAGGGCCAGGCTAAGGCATTTATGCGGCTTTCCATTTACATAGTCGTAATACTTATTTTTTTTTTGCCCGCTGTTTCTTCTTACTGCTGCTGCTTTCAACTGGCGAATGAGTCATGCAATTGCTGTGCAGCAAGCAGGGGAGCATTGGCCCAATGCTGCATTCAATAAAATTTACATATGCCGTTGAAAAAAAAGAGTGCCAAAGGAGAGTGCCAGAAAACTTTATGCACATACAACAACAACAAAAAAGAAGGTAATTTATGTTATCGTTGATCGATAGGCAATGAGAGAGCGCCCGCATGTTGACCAATTGAATTCAACGTTTGACAAGCTGGCAGCGCTCACAGTGAGAGAATCTAGGGCGCGATCTTTGTGTAAACGTCTGTGTTTGGATTGTGCATCACAGCTGTGGCCCTGTGGCGGAAGCATGCAGATTGAAAGTAATCACATAAATGTAATGAGGTGGAGCAAGAGTGGGAGGTGTGCAAGAGCTGGGGCGTGAGAGCGGAAGCGCGTAAATCAAGTGGAAAAACAAAATGTAAAACAGGCACACACAAACAGCATAAGGTGGCAACTCCACACGCAGGCAGTGAAGGAGATGACCTCAATTTACATTTAATCGCGCAAAGTGCTCGAGCTGAAAGCATAAATCTCAGCCAATTTGGCAATTATTTGCCGTTTAGTGCCAAGGACAAAAAACTAGCAGCAACAAAGTAAAACAAATGTCTCGCTACTAAAACTTTGCATGCCTGTCCAAAAATAAAAGCAACGACAAAATAATTTCATTTCGATTTCAAGCCCAAAGTGACTGCCAATTGAAAGTTTGTCTGCGATTTGCATTTCCAAATTGGTGCCTTAATACACCAAACTGGGAGAAATGAAATTGCTTTCGCTTTCGCTGAGCGTTCGTTCGCCCCCCCACCCCATCTCTCACCAAACACACACACACACGCTTTACTCTTGTTTTCCCCACTTGCACCCACTAACTCAACTGACAATCAGTGATGATGTTGTGGGGTCGATCAATGCATTCGAACTCAAATTATCGTTCAATCACTTGTGCTCCAAGATTGCCGCTTATCTTTGGAAAGAAACGAGCGTTAATTTGCATCGTTAAGTCATAATAGCGAGTCGCAAGGATATAGCAAATTATCTTTACTATGATTGCTTCAAAGAGTAACGATCCGTTTTCGCAAGTAACGAATGGCAAGTACTGACACCCACTCATTAACTACAAAAAGAAAAGCAACGAATAGATCGGATCGAGTTTAACGAACAGCGATTGCTTACTTGAGTAACCAAAAGAAGAAAAATGAGCCAGGTAGTTGGTAGTTGCAATACTTACAGTACACCCGAACAGCGTGTGCAGACAAACGAACCGATTGTCATGTTAACGTAGGTGGGCCCCTTCTGGTTGCAATCGAAGCATTGACGATTGCCTGCCCCGCTGTTCACCAGCTCACGCAGTGCTAAAAGGTATTTGTCATCCTGTTTTTTGCGTACGGCCATAATGGTGTTGTAGCTGTTGATGTTGTTGTTCCGATTGTTGTTTTCGTTGTTGTCGTAGTTTGCTTTGTTTCCTGCTTCCGGCTGCGTATTTGAGCTGCTCTCGTTCCTGCTCTCGCCGTCACAGTCCTCCAGCCACTCGGTGTCCGAGCCGTAGCGCGATTGCGGTTGATAGTTGTCAGCGGCGTGTGGGGCACTGCTGCTGCTATAAACGTATGCGAACTGAATTTTGCCTGATTTAACTAACTAACACGATCAAAACCGAATTATAAACAGTTATGCGTGTTTTTTCCTTCTCTTTTTTACGCAACGTTTGACCTTTCTGCAGCTGACGAAATTACATACAACAAACAAAAAATGGCTTCAAAACAAACGCTGCCGCTATGTATGCGTATGTGCGTGCATGTGTGTGTGTGTGTGTAATAATTTAGACAGCAGACATATGTCTGTGTTTTTGCTTGATTATTATTGTTTACGTTTTTCTTTTAACACTGCACTATTTTCTTCATACAACAAGCGAACGACTGGTTTTCGTTTTCCTTTTTTACATTAATTAAATTTTATTTACACACTTTGGCTATTGCTGCTTGTACTGCGCTCAATTTACCACACAATCACTGAATTACATACACACACAATGCACCTTGTCTTCGTCTCGCTGTTGTTGCTGTTATTAACAGAATTAAGCACACAACAAAATTCTCTTTTAATAACAAACCGAAAATTAGAGACGTCCGTCCGACAACAACCGCACGTCGCTAACTTGAAAATGGAACTGACTTGTGTGGTGTGACCGCATGTTGCTAGTAAGCAAATGCTACGCTAGGGTGACCAGGCGTTGAATGTAAGTCGAGTGGGCAGCGCCAATACTTAAAAAGTTTCAAATTCTGCTAGAAGAAAAAACTTTATTTGTTTTTGTTTGACTACATATACTGTTGCTAATCCTCCAATGGCTTACGCACATTTCCTTTATTAGCAAATTTGCGTTTCTTGAATGTGGCGGGTGCACTGCTGCTGCCAGCCATCTCATCTAAGCCTGTTATTGTTTTCTCCTTAAAACGTTTAACAGGTGGTTGGGATTCGTAAACCGATGTAACGACAGGCGCTGCATCATAATAATCAGTGTTGGGCAATTCCCAATCTATAGGTGTTGGTGGTGGTCTACAAATAAATATAAAACGAAATATAAGTATATCAGAATAACATTTAAATTCATAACATTACTTAGTTTCCACCACTTGCCATGCGCCAATCTCCTGGGTGGCCGCTTCCTCTTCCGTTTTGAATGCCTGTCTCTTCTCCTCTTTTTGCTTCTTCTCCTTGGCATTCTCAGGCTTGCGATAAATGCGCGCATGTTTTTCTCGATTGAATCGTGCGACTTCTTCATCCGCATTGGCCCGGAAACGCTTCGCCTCCTCCGCATGCGTTATCTCTTGCTGATTGATGGCCAACTGATTGATACGCTCGTATTCTTCGTAAGAGAGGAAGCCTTCCTTAGGTGGCTTCCAGACGGATTCATTTGTTTTCACATTCCAGTAGTATGTATGACCTTCATCTGATTTACCCTCAACCCATAGTGAAGCATCTGGCACCTTTTCAGCAGCCACCTTATCTACGTTGACTCGTCTGCCATCTTCTTCCTCATCATCAGAGTCTCCTACAAGTCGCATGGGGTCTATTTGTCGTTGTCTACCAAGCCTGTCACCCGGTCTGCCACCACTGGTGGATGCACCGGTTGTTGCGCTCAGTACTGTGTTAATGGAACGGGCTGTCATATCGCCGTGATAGCCATGGATATCCTGTGCATATGATTTCATTGCAGCCGCCTCCATTTTCCGTATCTCATTGTCCATCTTTTGCTTGTCCCGCTCTGCCTTTTCGCTGTTGCGACTGATTTCCGTAATGCGTTTGGAGACATTTAGCTTGTGCTTTTTGCCACTCTCGTGAAATGAAATGCTCTAAGAATATGAAAAATTATTAAAAATGCAGGGATCTTTTGATTTAACGATTTTCACTCACAGCTTTGTTGTCACTTAGCCAGCACTTGCAGAAATCGCAATATTTGCGTTCATTTGACTTCCAAAATTCCGTCCTGCAAAGCAGAATATAATATAAAAATCACAATAGATATTATTAAAATAATATAAAATTGACTCACATTATTGAAAATTTGTTTGTTACTGTGTTTTTCTCAGTTTGTTTTGCTAGCACTTTCAGTGCTGTAAAATGCGAAGACTCCTGTGGCTTGAGTATTTAAGTTCTTGTCAATGGTTTTACTCATTTTGGCCATGTTTTGTGAGAACGGTAAAATGCTATTAAATTTAAATTTACCGCATCGTAGCTAAAACTCGGCTTAATAAAACACGATTGGTCAAAATATATTACATTAATATGTATACAGATACTTGAGCCATGAATAAAAACAGATATTTGAGACTCCAGTTTTGTTCCAAAAAGTATCGTGCTTGCCTCTGGACTTGCCATCACTGTTGTCGTGTCTGTTAGATCGATACTTTTTGGCGTAAGGTAAAAAGACTAGGCACCGCTAGCAACAAATATATTTTGTTTACGCTCGCTGTCCGCTCAGAGACGTCCGAAACCCAGCCATGGCACAGGCCCGTGTAGCAACAACAACGATACTGCAAGACACCATGACGGCAAAGACAACAAGTGAGAGAATTGGGAAACTTGCTTGCGACCTGAGGTGCAAAGACCAAAACGACGGTTTCGCAAGCCTGATTAAATACAGATGATAAATATTAGCTAGTCAGAAACCTGTTTGATTCATTGATTATTGTGATTTTTGTTATCAAGTGTAAGCTCATGCAAAACTTTCTATTGGCTTTCCAGATGGTGTATCCAGTATGGCAACGTTGGGTGAAAACAGCTGGGAAGAATTTTCCATAGAGGTGCCCTGGGGAACCGTGGAAGGTGAGTTATGTCAAAATACAATTAAGCTGAGTCATCATAACTCAGCTTATCGCACTCGCACGCTTTCGATGCCTGTGTGATACTATGTATTAATTCAATGGCGTGACGCTACTATAAAACAAAAGCAATATAAACAACAGTAAAGTGACAGCGCAAACATAAGAAGTTGCAAAAAATCTAAATAGTTTCGCTTACAGGTAAATGGTGGGGCTCTCGGAACCGTCAACCAATTCTGGCTCTGCATGGCTGGCAGGACAATTGTGGATCGTTTGACAGGCTGTGCCCCTTGCTGCCGGCAGACTGCTCTGTTCTGGCCATTGATCTGCCAGGGCATGGAAATTCATCGCACTATCCGAAAGGCATGCAATACTTTATATTCTGGGATGGCATCAGCTTGATACGACGCATTGTGCGGAAGTTCAATTGGAAAAACGTTGTTCTCATGGGCCACTCTTTGGGTGGAGCACTTACATTCATGTATGCCGCCAGTTTTCCCAATGAAGTGTCAAAGCTGATCAATATTGACATCGCGGGGCCCACTGTGCGATCCGTCAAGCGGATGGCGGAAGGCACTGGCAAGGCGTTGGATAAGTTTTTGGACTATGAAACGCTGCCGGAGAGTAAACAGCCGTGTTACTCGTACGAGGAGATGATCCAGCTGGTGCTGGATGCGTACGATGGCTCCGTGGATGAGGATTCAGTAAAGATTCTCATGAAGCGTGGCATGAAACCCAATCAAAATGGATATCTCTTTGCACGCGATCTGCGGCTCAAAGTGAGCCTATTGGGTCTCTTTACGGCGGAACAAACGCTGGCGTATGCACGTCAAATACGCTGTAAGGTGCTCAACATTCGTGGTGTTCCCGGCATGAAGTTCGAATCGGGCGATTTTTATTCAGAGGTTATAGCTACGCTTAAGGAGAACGCCGAGCATGTGGTTTATGTGGAGGTACCGGGCACGCATCATCTGCATCTGGTCACACCAGAACGGGTGGCGCCGCATATTTCACAATTCCTTTTAAACAAGTAGATAAGATTAACAAAACAAATTGAGTGGCAATTAACCTTTCGTATCGCAAACTACATTGTTACGTTATAGTGTTAAACTATCGTTACTTAATTCAGCAGCAGGAGTCTTGAATACTGTATAAAACATAAATTATATTTTTGTGCACTGACCAGTATTACAAAACTCATAGTTTTTCTTGGGTAAAATTTAAAAATTCGCCTTTGCTTACAGCACTGGCAGTTGTTCACCGTTGTTGCTTAGCAACATTTTGTTTTGGCGTCAATTGATATTTATTTGTAAATCGTTGCGGCTGAAATGGATTTGATAAAGGAGATTAATGAAAAATATCAAGCGCTCGAGGCGGAACTTGATAAGAAACTGGAAAAAGTGTAAGTTAAGTGGATTTGTTTTGTTTTTTACATGTATTTCGCTTTTGTCACTATTTGTGTGACGCAGTTTATGAAGTTTTCATAAAAAATATGTAGCATACATTTAGGCATAATATAAATGCTTGTTCCATTTGTAGGCAAGCTGAAGAACTAAAACTGGAACGTCAAAGTGAAAAATTGGCAGAGAAATCAGCAGCTACTCCATCGCCAAAAGTATTATCCTACGAGCAGGCACTGCAAAGAAATGCAAATACCTTAAAAGTAAGTCGGCATTTTATGCTTGATCTCATATATATTAATAAATTCTTTTACTTAAAGTCCCTAGAAATAGCCAAGGCACGTCTTCGATCTCGAACCACCTTTTCTCCAGTAGAGAAAATCCTTCAGCGTGCGCTGGAGAACTACAGGAAGGAACTGGAAATTCTCAATCAAAAACAATCAAATAATAAACAGAGCTTCAATGGACAAGTGCAGGCGAATGATGAGGACGATGAGAAGGAGGAGAATCATCTGTACGATCTTATAATGCAAAATGTTTTGGAGGCCAGCGAAAGTCGTCGAAATTGAGAATTGCTGCTCACTTTATTTTCGTGGAATTCAACGCTATTGTTTGCTGTAATACGTAGGTGCCTGGTATCGCAACTGCCACTGAAAAAAATTCAATTACTCAAGCTGAATAAATAGACGACAAATTGTACATACACATGACCAAACGAGAATTTGTATGCTTTTTCCCCCAAGTGCAAATAAACGAGAACCGAAAATGAATAAACACAATCCAATGACAACAACCCAACTCATGATCATACCAAATCAAAAGAGCTGCCAATCCTGTCACCTCATAAAAAGATATACCAACTAATTTATCTAAGTGTTTGAACATGTTCGTCGGTATCTCAAAGCAAGGAGTTCTAACATTTCGACAAGGCCAACAAGTGTATAAGAAAATAAAACAAATACCATTACGTAAAAGGTTCTTGTCTTAATTGGTTTGGCAACTCGGTGGAAGGGAAATTTTTTATGTACTCTGCAAAACGTGATTAGATTAAGATCGATTCCCAGCTATCAGTCCATATAGAGTAGTAATATATAAATTAATGGCACTAAACAGCTCGTGCAAACATCAAGGAAAACTTATGTGTGAGTTTTTCCCAAAATACTCACACAATGACAACATATGACATGTACTGGGTTGATAAAGCGACTGCTTGTAGGGTAAGGGAATGAGGGTTGGGTTATTGAGTTTTGCTTCTGCTGCTACAGACTAGTATCGCAAACGTGTCGCAGAAGAGTGCCTTGACGTACACAGCGACATTGCATGTGTGTCGAGCAAATAGCAAACAACATTTTCAAGTTAAAGTTGTCAATTGTGCTATGGAGCAGATCACATACACACGCGCATACAGAGAAAACCTACCTGTATATAGGCTACCTGCTGCTGATAAGAACGCTCACATTGTTCGGTGCTATTCTCAAATCTATTGAGACAATTTGTAATGCATACAAAACAATTCAAAGTTGTCCGCTTAACGACAATTTCATTTTCAATTTTCTTTTTGTTTGCATGGCAGTAAAAAGCATCAGTTTAATGGCCAACACAATGACAGTAGTAAACGCATACATGCCTTCACATATGCCTAACTACACTGAGAGAAAACTGATTAAACAATTATACATTAAATACAAGTTGTGAAAACAGTTCGTTCCTTTATGTAAGATTTTTTATTTATTTTATAATTCAGTTTTTTCTTTATGTGTACTAAAAAAACATTACCCACTTGGTGCCCCATATTTCTGCGTTCAATATTTCATATTTATTTATTTTCTGTTGTGGCTTCGAGCACACACACACATACACACACACGCATAGCTCCTCCGCCTTCCATTTGTACACCTGTATGTGTATTTCTTTTTGTTTTCTTGCAATTCATATCAGTTAGAGGAGCTCGCGCTCGTTTCTCAACCGATCGACGACTTCGTGGCGCTGACGTTTTAAATTTCATCGACAAATCCAACGTTTCAGTAACGTTCCGAAACGCGACAAGTGCATAGTAAAAACGCTCCGTGGAGCGATCGTTGATTTTAAGATCGATTCTTAAGATCAAACTTTAACTAAAGTGTTTTTTTCTTTTAATTGGGGGCAGCGAATTACTTGGGCCAAGTGGATGTAAACTGTTAAAGTGCATATTGCAATATACGAAAAAAGTTTGTTCGTTTGGCTTAAGTTATTTTCATGCCCGTTAGAGCGCCACGTGGGTAAAGCGGCCAGTTGGCGCAACTCATACGATTACCGTAAGGTTTCCTTACAGCTTGAAAGTTACTGAGAATTCTGTCAACGTCATCAATTGAAATCGAATCGGTTTGATGATTGTCAGAGTAAAAAGGGAGATGAGGAGAGGGAGAGTGAGTTCTTTAATAAGAGATAAGAAACTCTCCCCATTTTCAAGCTGGTTAAATGTAATCAATCATAAATCGCACACACAATAAGAAAGAACAAGAAACATTGTTGGTTTTGAATTGATAATGACACTGATACTAGCGATATGCAGGCAACCTTCTCATAATCTTAACAGTTTAACTGATTGTTGGGGCTACCGTATATAGCTAACCATAAAATCAAAGGCTACATATCTATATATAGCTTTAGATTTACCAATATTTTTTGTAACAGGAAGCGCTTTTATGGACCACATAAAACTATTATTATTATATTGACAGCCCCAACATCAACAAACAGCTCTACTTGCATTTATTACACGAGTGTAAAATTTGATTTTTTCTTTTTTGTAGACGTGTCGTAGCTAAACTTAATCTCATTCGACATGGTTGAGAGTGTGAGTAATTTGGGGAGTACGACGGTCATGATTGGCGATAAGCGACCGGTTTTGGGGTGGTCCAGTTAAAAGTAACGCTCCCTGACCAAGCGACGTGGCTACAGATACCAACGAATACATACAGAAAATATAGATATTTTCTAATGGGTTTCGTCTTCTAGACTCAAACTGAAATTGAAACTGATAATTGTGCAACGTTTACAGAGAACCTTGCTGGATTTTATCAGATAGTGAGTGACAACCGGAAATTAAAGTTGAAAGCGACACGATTACTTCATTAGCTAAGTTTATTTCCCCATAGTGCTTGTATGCGGCTCTTTGAGTTTATGTTAAGGTGCTTTTGGTTGTTAGAGAAATGACGACAAGGTCGCAGGAACAATCGATAGGGGTCAATGAACTACCTAGCTGAAAGCTTTATAGCTTCCATTTGATTATTAATAGATAAACATGTTTATAATTAACCAATAAGCCTTTGATTATTGGTAATAGGCAGAGTCGGATACACCACCATAAAGAGGTAGAAGTTTTAAGACGGATGCGCGTTCCCCTAAGGTAAAAACCCATTGAAGTACTTCAAAGTGTACCCTAGCTGCAGTTGTTGAAACGCAATTACACGCTGCTATAATAAATCAAGAGTGATTGAGAGAAATGAGACTGACTTGGATACACCCTGCTTAGAGTAAATATTGTTAGGATTTGACGGAGCTCCTTAAATAAACAAAAAACTCCCTAACATTTTCTTGTTTCGGATAAGATGTAGGACAACTTACTCACAAACTTTTTTTTAAAGTGAACACATAAGTTTTATAGTATTTAACATACCTCTTTTCACCTACTTAACACAAAACATACATATCCTCAATTTTACTACTTATACCCACTAAAACCATTTTGTTTTTATTGGGTATTAAAACGTGTAGCTAAACGTTGATCAGGTGCAAGCGACAGACGAGGACACGGAATTCGCACAACATGCTTATTTGTTGTACCAACCAAATCTGGGGAGCTGGTGCTTACTACACGATGTCATTCGGTACACATTGTAGGGTGCAGTCAGCATTTTGGCTCCACGACTCGACGAGTGTGCCAAGAAACGTCAAAAGAAATGAATTCGCTGTCCAAAAAAGCGTAAGAAGGCCCGAATGTCTGACGATGATGATTATGACGATAACGATGATGAGTGGCCCCGAGCTTAGGCTTAGGGGTCGTACCCAACTGATGGAAGAAAGGGGGAAACAGTGGAGACGTGTGCTTGCAAATGTAAAAACTTTAGACAGGGAATCAATTGTTGCCTTGTTTTGTTTCGCTTCTTTTTGTCGAAAGACACGCAACAACAATAGCAAATAGGCTGGTAACTAGCTGCAAATGGGGTGTGGATAGAATGCGGGGGAGTGACTTAAGAGGGCGGGACAGGTAGTGTGGCCAACAACCGTGAAAAGAACTTCAGGATGACAGTTATGGGTTACAAAGGCAAGGATTGAATCAAATAAATAAAAGCACAAGGTTCAGTTGCAGTCAAGGTGGGGTAGTTCACAATGGGTATAGTGAGTGTGCTGTGGGTGTGTGTAGATATTTTCTGTTAGTCGGGGGTCCTTCGAATCCATAACCTTACCATGTCCATGTCCATGTCAAGTTTGCATGTGGCTGCAGGTAATTCTTCATTTGCTTTACATAATCATCATATACAAAATAAAAATGAATGGCAAATCTATTAGCATATAAACATCGCATAAAACCGTAAATGTCGACAGCAGTAAATTCCTAAATTCAGTTGCATTTAAGCAGTCGTTTCGCAATGAACATCTGGAAGGCAAAAGTGCTCACCGAGGTGCCCTTTGGACATGTTCTCATTGTTGGTGGCAAAGTCAAACCGCATCCCAATAAGTAGGCAACACAAATTTTATACAATATCTTTTTCCATCGAATGTTATGTCTCTTCAGAATCTCCTTGGATTTAACGGACAATGTGAATGCGGAAAATGAGAGCGAAACGGTTTTCCTCAAGATCGAGGCAAACTTTCGCGAGGGTCAGATTATACGCAGCATGTTTCAGCCTGGAGAGGGCTGGAAACAAGAGGAGATCTCCAAGAACTGGAAGTGTGATGGTCCCAAAAATCCGCTTGTACCGGGACAATGTTTCACTTTTCGTGTAGCAGTGCTACAACGCTGCTTTGAGATCTATGTGAATGATCAGCTTTATGGGTCCTTTGAGTTTGTCAAGTTTCCAAAGCAGATCAACTATGTGCGCGCCTATGGAGATTTTGAGAAGATCACCCAGTTCCATCATCGCATGCTCTTTCCTTTGGTCTTTCCACGCAGTCTCTTGTGCTGTGATCGCGTTGCATTTCAGAGCGATGTTCCTAGGCGATATGAATCAGGCACTGTTGTTGCCATGGAATGCATTGCCAAGGGACCGCCCACAACAGAGTTCTCTATTTGTTTTCAGTGCAATGATACGGGTCGCATGATTCTTAAGTTCAATGTGAACTTTGACAAGACAACTGTGTCGCGATGTTATCAACGAGAGGACAACAGGTTGGTCAATATATTCACACTCGGAAATAATTTGTCTCACATATCTATTTATATTTTTGGCCAGTTTTGCTAGTGATGATGAGGAAACCGAAGGAGAATTTCCGTTCGTACGTGGAAAGCTGTTTAAAATTGCTTTTGGAATTGGAGATCGCTCGTTTCTCATTGCGGTCAATGGGCAATACTTTACGTACTATAACTTTCCGTTGCGTCCCTTTTCGATTTCGACACTTAAGTGCTTTACCAACGAGGTCGGCGACTTTTCTGTCAGAAGTTTGGAGTATCATTCCGATTCGCCGTTACTTTCACGTGTCGAAAAACTCTCTATTATTTAGAGGAGGACATTTGTGTGTGTTTGGCCTAATGGTAATGGTATATGTAAAATTCTCGCTAGTTGCAATCGTTGATTTTCTTCTTGTACACCAGTTAGCTAAATACTTATAGTATATCAAGTTTAACAAATAAATTTATCAACTCTCAAATAATCCGTTTATATAAAATAATGTGCTAAAATACATATTGTTTATGTAGGTTCCTTTAGTTATTGCAAGGACCAGGCTTTATTTGAAACAATTTATTGCTTTTGCCGCTAGTCCACTCTCTTTGCAAACAATATATATATTTTTGTGTATGTATAGAGATATACCAAAAGTTATGTGGTATTTCTCTACACTCTCTACTGTGATGCTTAGTGTGTTTATGTGTGTGGGTGTGTGTGTGTGTGTGTGTGTGTGTGTTTGGCTAATCTTCAATGAAGTACAACTTACAGTTAGTCTTATGGTTAGTTTCGAGTTTCCAATCTTTTTTTTTTTTTTTTAAAAACACACATATACAAATAGAAATAGAGCTACAAACTACGTATTTAAGTAGGGGATAAATCAAATATCCCCATTGATTGCAATGTCAAGGTCATGGATTATGTTGTCAACTTCATGTTTATATATGTTGGTATGTTTTAAAAGTAACGGAATTCGCCTTTTTTGCCCAAATGCTTGCTACGTATCAAGTCTGTAGCATCTGGCGAGCGTTGTTCCGAACTTGGATTGTCCTGCAACAAGTATTAGGGTTCACGTATGGGAAGGGATTTATTATGCAGTTCTACTCACCACATTGCCACCTGTCATATGACGGGATTTACTCGCTCCAGCCTGCTGTTGCTGGCCATAGAACTGACCGTTGCCCTCGCCATCTCCATAGTTAAACGGTGTGACAATCGTGTGTGGGACATGGGCTACCTGACCGCGCATATTACGCGCCTTCCACCACTTGCGTGTGTCATCAAGGATCTAAAAAGAAACAAAAAATATGTAATTTGAATTTGTTATTGAGGCCCAAGGACTCCAAGTACCTCCAAGTATTCACCGCGCATAACGCTTAGCTCCTTATCATTGTTGGCGGTACGGGGATAGGTGACCAGAACAACTTTAGCTCCCGACGACTGTAGATCCTCCAGCCACGACTCCAGCAGCTGATCCTCGCTAGCATTGGCAGCACCGCCACGCGCTGTTCCAGCAGACAGTTCGGAAGCTCCTCCTGCGCCCGCACCACCATAATTGCCAGGACCACTGTTCACGTTGCGGGATTCGCGTGTGTGCAGATTTTGGAGACCTGCTGTAATTGCACTGAGGGTGGGTCCAGGAATACCAGGACCATGACCACCACTAGCAGTAACGCCACCACCACTGCCCCGATCGATAGAGTCAAAGGAGAGCTCACTGCGTGCATTAAAGTCGGAGGCACTGATGGCACCGGTACGATCCCGCTCCCGATCCCGATCATTGCCATGATGGATGGTGTACTTTTCACTAAGGGAAATGCCCATGCCATTTGTGTCGTACTCATCATAGCCCCCACCACCAGCGATGCCTCCTCGTCCATTGATGCCTAATCCGGCGCCAGGACCCGCATGAACATCTAGACGCCGCTTGCTGACGTGCGTCGGCGATGTGGTCTCCAGTTCGTCAATGACTAAATAATCGGGTGACCAGCCATCAAGGAAGACGGGATGATACGAGCCTACATCCTCCTTCCACTGATCACGTGGAATGACCCAAGCATCCCCCAAGGAACGCCACAATTCTGTCTCCTTGCTGGTGACGCAGTTGATCAGCAAATTGATAGCTTCACGCGTCAGCAGAGGATTAACGACGCGCGCCGGCAACTGTGACTCGTAGTAGGTATCACTGGATGCCTCCACAATCAGTGCCAGTGGGGTAAACAGAAAATGCACCAGTTCCGGTGCATTGGGATCATGAATGTGGGCCTTCAACTTGGCCAGCAAATTGAAGGATAGCTTAAACTTGGCGAATATATCAACGAACTCCTTCTCGTGCGGCGGACGGGTGCGCAAAGTGAGTAATCCCTCGCCAGGATCTCGTTTCTTGGACTTTCGATTGCGACGACGTCGCTCCAACTCACGAGAAGCAGCTGCTGCATGCTGCAGTCGCGCAATAAACTTCTCAATGTCATCGAAACAATGATTTAGCACCGCAACATCCCGTTCGTATTTCTCACTGGATGTGGAACTCGTCTCGTCACGATCATTGACACCACCATGCTCCGAATCCGTTTCCCCATTGTGTCCGAGATCAATGTCTGTCACCGCATTGCCAGCTGATCCCCTCATGCCATACTGATCCACGCTGCTGCGCTGATGCATGTGATGTTGATGTTGCATCTCTCGATCGCGTTCACGTTCCCTCTCCCGTTCTCTCTCTCGCTCCCGATCTCTGCCGCGCTGCTCCCGCTGATGATGTTGCAGTTCGGCTCGACTGTGCGACGACGAGGACGATGTCTTGCTCATCATCATGGCCATGCCCGAACTGGAGCTGGCACCACCTGCATGCTGTGTCGGCGTTGCTCCACGTTGCTGTGTTATCATCTTGCCGCTGCGCAGCTGCTTCAGATCCTCAACCAAATGAACAGCGCTAACACTTTGTGACTGTGCGAAGGGAACACAAAAAAGATTAAACCGATCACCTAAATGGCCATAATTTATGCAACTCACCTGAAATATGTGCATTTCGGATCGTGAGCCGCCACCGCCCGAAACTATAAAGACAAGTATATTATTATAGAGCTCCATGGCATCGTTGGATGTGAATGCGGTGGGTTCTTGCACCAGCGATGCAGGAAAACGCTCAATAATGTTCTGAAACAGAACGGATTTGATGAGTTTTAAAGAAATTTCACGCATAAAGCAAAGCCACAACTTACCCCCGTCTCATAATCCATAATGAGCACCCACTGATAGTCCAAACAGAGCTGCATCTTCTGCGACCAAATGCCTGTGGTCTTCTCTAGCTGCAGCAAGCGTCTCATACCATCGGCTGGATATACAATGCCTGACTCCTTGTTAACAGTAAATGTGGCCAAATGCTCCAGCAGGTATGTAGGCTTGTCATGCAAATCGCCATCGAGACGTTCACGTTCCTCGCCACCGCTTCGATCATCGCCGGAGTAGTCGCCGACACCGCCATGGGCGCCACCGCTGCTATTCCCAGCGCTTCCGCCGCCATTCGAATGATGGTTGACCATCTTTCTAACTGTATATTGTGACTAATTACTGGTTCTACTTTTCACCTGAAAGTGAAAATGTTTAAGATCATTTAAAATCATAAACACAAATTTTAAAAATTATTTGTATTTTTCTTAGTTACGAACGTTTACTGTATTCAGATTTGCAGCCTTGCACACATTTTTGGTTTGCTATTGCGCAGTCACAGTTGGCTCTGACTCAGGCCACATTCCACACTTGGCTTTAGCCACAATCGCACAATTATTCTCAAACTTTAACATTTTGTTCGCAGTCGCGCAGCTTTGGAATTTAAAAAATCGCGCGCCTAGCCCCCTTGCCCACAATCTACAGCTAACAGCACACCTCAGCTGTCAGCTTCACATTTGTATGCGTTCGTGTGTGTATAGAATCTACCTGTTTGTTGATTATGTGGCCTGGCAACCTCTCAAAAAACTCTCAGCATATTTGCAAATGCTGGCTGAGAGCAAAAATCGAAGAGAGGGAGAGCAACAAGAGTCGCTCCCTCGACTTAAGTGACAGCAACTACTTAGGCGTGTGCCGACGGCGACTGCGCCGGATGCCCAGTAACAGGCGATCACACATGTATGCATAAATATATGTACAAGCACATATGCATATGTATGTATGCGAATGGAAATTTATTATTTGAATGTTAAAGCTAACTTTGTATGAGGCAACTGTTAATAGTTGGCATGTTTATATTTTCGCATACCAAATTGCATCATCGACAAACAATTTTGACAGATTTACAACACTACTATTTACTTATGCTATGTTAAGCAAAACAAACAAAGACAACAATGACGACGAAGAATGAAGGAAGGTGATAAAAATTATCACACATAACGATGGCAAAAGTGTCCAACCTAAGCTGAAGCAAGACGCATACATAATTTACATTAGTTTCTGCTCAAGCGTGAGCGTCGTAAAAAGCACAGTAAGAAATTAGTAACGGTCGACCGGCCGGCTGGCCAACCATACTTTTATGTATGTACAAATAATTAATAAAACCGTGATAAGAAAACATTATGGAGATAGTAGGCAAACTCATTTGATTTAGTCATAGAAGTTGAAATTTTAAGACAACTTCAATGCACAAGTATGTATACAGCTATTTAAATATAAACTAACAAATGCTCGTACATAGTGCATACGTATGTAACTCAGTTTAAGCTGCACCCAACAATTGTACAAATTTAGATAAGCGTTGACTGACTTTTATTTTATTTTTCATGGTTTTTTTTTTGTTTATCTAAAAACATTCCAAAGGCAAAGGCAAATGGCAAAACAACAAACGCTTTTTTTTGTATTTCTCTGTGTGCTCATTGTTGTTGTTTTTGTTAAATTTTTTGTTATTGGTGCCCCTGTGAAAAACCAGCTTGTGAACAAGTGAGACTCGCGGCTCAGTTACAAATGGGGAGACATCGACACCGACACCCCAAGCAACATACACAATATGGCCATCCCGTTCGCACACATGCGCATGCGTGGCTGCCGCGGTGCCAAGTGCGCTTAGAAGAGTGAGACTCTCCGCTCCTATTTGAAGTCTTACTTTGTTGGTGTTTGTGTGTATGTGAGTGTGTCTGTTTGTGTTTGTGCGCTTTTAAAAGGTATCTCGGATTTGTCCCCGCTGCGTCTGCTGCAACTTTACTTTTTGACGACCGCATTTTTTAGCTTTCTTTTCCACCTGTTTTTCTTAAGCTCTGTTGATATTTTTATGATTTTTTCTTTTACCCAGACTGCTGCTCACTGTTAGGTACCTACATAAACTCATGCATGCATGCACATGTATGTGTGTAGGTTTTGTACATAGCATAGACAATATTAGCAAAGGTATGCACACACTGGGAGCGGCGGCAGGTTTTCTTATATTGATTTTCAATTTATTTGTTCAATTCATTCACTAATTCATCGAAACATTCGCTATCGCTATGTTCATTTATGTATTCTAATTGACCACATTTTTCGTTAAGAGACAATATGTAAATATGTGGTTTTTTTTATAATATCTGGCGCACATATTCCACCTGTATATATATACACACACACAAACGCATACGTACAAATATACATTTATTGACTTTTATCAATAGTTCATCATTCTTCTCTCATTCTCACGATACGCATTCTTTTCTAATTAGCACGAATTCGAATTTTTGTCGGCACGTTCGATACTCGTTTTTATAATACTTTTTTTTTACAGGTATTCAAAATATTCGGTTGTGATGGGGCGGGGGGAATCCGAGTTCGGCGCACTTCACACTCATTTATGTTTTATTGTTTTCATTTAAAAATAAAAACTAACTGTAATTGAGCTTGCGTTTTTGTCTTATTACTTTCTTTCATACTTGACATCTGTCTCCACACTCCGCTCACTCCCAATCTAAGCCTAAGAGAGCTCGTCAACCTTTTTTTTACCTGCCGTTTACTTGTTGTGCCTTTGAATTCTCGTCCGCCTTCCTTCTGTTTTGACTTTCCACTTTCTTTCGTTCTACACAATTGTACAACACTTTTTATTAATCAAAGCCCGATTTTGTCTAATGCACATAAATATTAGTACGCCGTAAGTACGTGCGCACTGATTATACTATTGACACTCTCGTTGCGAATAATATTATGGAAAAGAAATTAAATAAATTAGCCGTATTGTCGCCGTAATTGTATTTTTTTTCAAGCACACGCGAGCATTGTCCGCTGTGGCCCTGTTTAATACGTCAGGCCAGACCAAAACCAATGTACTAACTTGGTTAACTCAACACGGCTAGCTCTAGCTCCGTTAGCCAAGAGCTTAGCCTCAAAAGTGCCTCAGTCGTCACGACGTGAGAGTGCAGTGGAAGTGAGCGCGCGTCGCTGAAAGAAGGCGACAGAAAACGTAAGCGTTGCCACCTAGACGTACATTTAAAAAAAAATTTGAATTTTATAATAGCCACCTAGTTTTTTTAAATTATAACTTAAGGTTACACTTCTTTTTTGAATTTCCCTAAATTGTTCATAAGTTCTCAAATCATTAATAGTTTAATCATATACAATTGCCCATTGATAAATGGGTCGCAAAAATTGCAAACATTATATAAATGTTATTGGATTATTAACATAAAGCAGCTGTAGCAGTTTAATACATATGTAAAAAAGAAAAATGCATAAAATTTAGTGGTTCAAAGATGCGCATTATGTTTAAGTGGCAAGGCTACTACGAAGAACTTTGCGAATCACAAGCAAATACATTAAACGCATCCGTTCGCAATGTGTGCTGTGTATCGATTTCGAAGTCCACCTGAAATTCAACACTTAAACATTCTAGATGTAATTTCCTGTTTATTATAATCAAAAAAGTAGCTTAGACTTATAAACTAACTTATGTTGTTCGTCCCTATCGTTCAGCTTCTACTTTTTTTATTCGCCTTAAGCAACTTTGATTTCAGCGCTTTTACATCAACTTTACTATCTTCAGAAGGTCGCTTGCGGCTCTGAATCGAAGTATCTTCTGTAGGTGGCACAAAGTCCTTCTTGCGACGCTCGTCTTGTTTCTTAGCTGCCTCGGTTTGCTTGGCAGAGCGCTCCTGCTGCTTTTTAGCCTGCTTTTGCTCCTTGTTGAGGAAGTATTCACCCGACGCAAGCTGCTTATCAATCTTGCTCTCCGGCTGCGCTGGCGGAAATGGTGTGTATTCTCCTTTGGGTTTCTTGTTTTTGGGTTGCTTGCGCTTACTTATGTTCTTGTTCTTGAACTTGGGCAGAAAACGTGACCAGTCCTCATTTGCCAGCTTTGGATCCTTCATCAATTCGCGCTTGATCATTAAGGCTTTAATGTTGTAAATGGGATGCACATTGTTCATGGTCTCTAGAACAATGTCTCGCACTTGTTGCAGCCCCTTATAGGGCCCTAAGGCGGAAACTGTGTTTCCCTGCACCAGGACATAGCAGTCGGTCAGCAACTCAATCGATTTCAGCGTTGCACCATTTGGCCCAATTAACCGCTGTCGGCGTTTTACGAACTTCTCCTTCTTGTGCACGAGGTTGCCTATCTTAATAATGTCGCATCCGATTTCATCTTGAAGCACTCGTTTTGCTTGCTCGAAAGGCACACTGCGCGCCATCAGTTTGATCATATCACGGGATTTGATAATAATGTATGGATCCCATGTTTTGCGTGTTGTCTTCACAACCATGCTGCCTTCGATGAGGTCAAGTTCAGCCTTTAAATGATGCTCTGCAACACATTGCTGCACCAGAGGCCACACTTCCTTCAGGTATTTCTCTCGGTATTTGGGAAATAGCGTGGCAAAGGAGCTCTCCTCCACCATGCCATGTGGATTGTGCTCGGCCTTAAATGTGGGTATTTTCAGAGACCATGCATTGTCCACAGGTTCTGTGCTTAGCTTTGTCGGTTCCTCAGCTTCACTATCGCTCATATTTGTGGCGATTTTTTCAATTACAATATAAAATTATAAAATCAAGTCGTGCACGTTTGTTTTGAACAGCTGCGGTGGAAGTGTGACCGTTTGTATAAACTTGACTGACCAGTTAAATCGATATCTTAAAAGTCAACTCTACAGAACTGATGTATCATTTTTTATTTAAGTATAATTAGTATCTATTCGCACTATGAATTATCAAAGTAATTTCATTCTAATTTCATTTAATTTCATTACGGTTTACAAGATGTACTGAATTCAATTTGAATTTAAGCAAGCCTTGTCATATGTTTTCTAGCTGCAAAACACGACTATAATCGAAATATTATTGTAGTATCGTAGTATCGATATGTTTTGCGTCAAAGGTTTGTCGCATGAAATTTTCCATTCATTCTATTGTTGCTTTTGGGTGAGTTTGGTCGATGTTAGTTTCGTAAAGGCACGGACTTTCACTTTCGCATATAAATTGAGACGCAATAAATTTTCCAACTCGTACGAATAAATAAATAACTTAAGCAGAGAAACAATTTGAAATTGGTTGAATTTATCTTCTGGTAGGTCATTTTGCTAAAGTATTTCATCAATTTACATAAACCACATGAAGTGCCTTCGGAATAAATGCAACTTTGGGCGTGGACGTGTCGTGCAAAAGTTGCATTAAGTTAATTACATTTGGTATTTGTTAATTTCAAGTGGAAAATATAAGTATTGTATCGTTAAAATGTAATTTTTTGCAAATTGCGTACTAGTGTGAAAATTTTTCGTGAAAAATCAATATGGCGACGCTGACGCATCTACGTGGCTGCTAAAGGCGCTGCCAACTTGCTTAAATTAAGATTGAAAAAGTTGTTCACTCTTTGAAATGGTATTTTTAACAAAAGAGCGCGTGTTTAGAAACAAAATAAAATAATAAAAAAGTACATTTAGAAAATTTACCACACACGAACATATCTGCAAACGAGTTGTTAGTTGCTCAGTGCAAGGCTGCATATGCGTGCCAAGTATCGATTGCTACTACTCGATTGGCTTTGTCATATTCTACAGAAGGGTAGTCCGACGCGAGACACGTTTTTCTTTGTCAAACCAACTGCTGATGAAATAAGTCATCTAAACTTTAATAACTGAAAGCGATATCGAAGCATTTCTGTTTTTTTTTTTTGCAAACTTAATTTACTATAGCATCACGCATATGTGCTATTATATTTTTAGCATATCGTTAATTTGAACAACTAATTGCGTCTCTAGGTAGCGTTGGTATTGAGTGTATTATAGATTAAATATATATATGTTAATTTATATATATAAATAACAAAAAAGATGTGAATAATAACTGAGTGGTGTTTTCTACATTTTTTAGATCTGAATTGAAAACGATTGCAACTTGATGTCATAAAATTGGAGCATTACATAATCTTCGTGGTGTTTTGTATAAATATTGGTAACACGCACTTCCGAAACTGTGCCTGTGTTAGAAAGAGACGACAATAGTGCATTTACTATTTGGCGTTGCCATTTAGTTGATATTAATTATAATTATGGTAAGTTTGCATATACTTGTAAGGGTTTTATAAGTTTTCTTAATTTTATGCTGACTATAAATGTTTTTACAGCCGCGTATAGTGCCATTGCAGTTGTTAAAGTGCCTTCGGGTGCTTCTTGACACCAATGGTGGCATATTAAGCGCAACGGAAGTGAAGCGGATTGCTGGGTAAGTTGTCAAACATCACTGACATCAAGCAATCGCCACCTAGCGTCAATTTTAAACACTTAATTCGTTTTTCTTTGTAGGTTGATGACAAAATATTCAAAAAAGTTGGTGTCAAAATGCGTTTATGTGCAAATCCTGAAGTCGACCAAAACTGAGCTGCTGGGCGATTTTATGACTGTTGGTGGCTGGGCACTTGTTTGCACGTGGCTAGGTGATGCCATACGGACTATGAACTGGCCGCTTGTTCAGGAGATACTGGAACTTTTACTACTCTCTCCTGTTGATGTGAATAGGTTGAGGATAAACGCAGCGCCTATTCTGGTGAAAGGGCTGTGTAAGGATGGAGGCAACGAAGGTAAGTGCTTAGCTTTGATTTTTCACTTGAATTTTGTTTGACAGAACCACATCAACTTTTTACTTAACTTTTATTCGGTTGCCTATTACAGGCGTTCGCATTCTGGCAAAGCGACTGGTTGAGCAGTGGCTTAAGATTGTGACGGAAAATCCGGCCGGCACCTCTGCAGCCAATACGACTGCTAGTGCGGTGGAAACACCTCCAACATCCAAAGACTCTTCGGGCGCAGAGCTCAAGGACTCGAATATGGAGAACAGCTCGTCGGACAGCACAGACAGTGGAGGTGCAGGGGCAGTCACTCAGAACTACAGAATCGTCTCAGCTGAGCGCAAACGCGCTATAGTATTAACAATCAAAACAGTTGACAAATCGTCTGCGTCGACGTTAGTATCCACAGACACTGTATATAATGATGACGATAATTCTTTGCCACCATCTGAGGCTGGCTCCGAGTCCAGAGGGACGGAGCCAAATGCTAATTTAGATAGTTCTGAGAAAGCGAGTTTAGATGATAGTTATGCCTCAAATTCCAAATTAGGGGAGGATGTTGATAAAAAGCAAAAGAACGCACGCGGCGAAAAGAGTAAGAGATCTGAAAAAGACCGTGATAAAGACAGAAAATCGTCTAGCAGTCACAGATCCTCTTCCTCTAGCCATAAGTCGTCCTCTTCTACATCTTCCTCGTCAAAGAGCTCCTCAAAGGGTTCATCTTCATCTTCGTCCCATCGCAGTTCCAGTTCCAGCTCTGATAAGAATCGTGATAAAGACAAGGCTCGTTCAAGCTCGAGCTCAAGCAAAGAGAAGGACCGCAAGGAAGGCGGTTCTAGCTCATCAGGCAAAAACAAGTCCAAATCATCGTCGTCTTCATCCTCCTCTAACTCCTCTTCGTCGTCTAGTTCTAGCACATCTAAAGATCGCAGTCGCGACAAGGACAAAGAAAAGTCAACCACAACAACGGTTGCTAAAAAAGATAACGAAAAAGACAATAAGCTGATGCCGCCACCAACAGCATCTTTATCCGATAAGAAACCCAAAGAAGGTGAAGCCGATGTTCAAAAGCCTAAATCGATATCCATACCCAGTCGCAAGGCTTCGATATCGATTGAAATACGCAGAGATACCGAGAAGGCCTCAACTGTTAAAACTTATCAATCCAAGTTTCGATCCCATGGCCTCACCGAAGAGGCTCCTCCGCCACCCTCACGCAAAGGTCTTAAGAAGCCCACGTCCACAACTTTACCCAACTCAGCAGCAGCTGCAGCACCATCATCGATACTGTCAATACCCAGCGGACTAAAGCGTCCTTCCCCGCCGCCGCGAGAGACGTCGGCCGAGAAGAAGCCTAAAATCGATATGACCCATGTGAGCGGACATACGGAACGACCCGGAGCCGCGAAATTAATAGCGCCCAAAAAGAGTAAGCATATTTTTTTAAATATATTACTAAAGTCCTTTTCTTTTTATCTCTTTACAGGAAAACTGTTGGTTTTTGCTTTTGTTTGCTAAGAAACAAACTTGTGTATTTTTGTTGAAATCATTTTTGAGAGCGTCTGGCTTTATAAATTGATTGATTCGTTTGTTGGGTTGGGCATAGCGTTAGATTATTTTATTGGGAAGGGTAAATGTGCATATATCTATACTATATATCTAATCTGGCCCCGTTGGGTTTGATAAAAAGTTGATTGACATATAAGACTGAAAGCCTTTTTAGGTTTAGAGAGATGATATTATGATTTCATTTTGATTGAAGCAGCTTCTTACACTGCGCTACATAAAATGGATTTTGACGTCGGCGCATCGCTTTTTGGTGACGTTCAAGAATGAAACCGGCAATCGGAGGGTCAATTGAACGGCGCATGCGCTTGTTTGGAACGCCCGTGTGAGGCTTGGTGTTAAGTATAAAACCTCAATCTACAAAAAAAAAAAGAAACACGAACAAAACCACAATCATATATGTATATTTTTTATATACCTTCTATACACGATTATGAAAAATTAGCTTATAAGGTATGTAGAGTGCAGCTTACTAACTAACATAACCAACTATATATACAAAACTCCAAAAAAAAAATAAATACGACTTTCCTCTAGAAAAATACCTACGTTTTCTATTGAAATAAAATATATGCAAAATACAAAAAATATATCAATATATTAAGCTGGCTGATTCTTAAAGTTTGGTAGCAAAACATGAACACGGCTTGAAAAAAAACAAAATAGAACTGCATATATTACTCATAATTGGATTAATCGAACATATTGTTTGATATCATTGAAAGAAATAACAGATTCTTCTGTTGCATGTTCATGACGCTACCAAGGTCTGAGAACATGGCCGTCTTTTCACTTGCGTGTTGGCCTTGCAACTAGTACTACAAATGTTCGATCAGTTTTGGTCTTTTTTTTTTTCTATAAGATGGGTGATAGTTAAGCAAATCTAGCCTTTCTATGCATATGAATTGCAAAGGTGCTCTATAAAATTATTGAGCGAGATATATACGTTTATGTATATGTATGATAGTACTCAGTCTAAGCCGATTTCGCGTGCTGTGCACGTCGTGTGCTTTAGGGGGTTTACTTAGCGAGAGAGTGTAGGTTATGCTGTGTGTAGATTAGTTCAGGTTCTTCTTTTATCAGGTCGTTTTCTTTTTCACTCCACAATCAACAAAAGCAAAAGCCGGCAGAGTTCGTACATAACAATAACAATTATTAAAATTAAATTTGTTGCACGAAAACTAAAAACATCTCGAATTTATGTTAATAATAAATACAACAATAAAAAGATTAAGACCAACAGAAAAAGTAATATTTGAAGAACGATCTTGATATGTATATCTATTGATCTAAAAGTCTTCGAGCGACAACTAAATTTAATAGTAATAATTGTTGTGTATTAATAATTATTAAAACAAATCTATAAAAAGCTATAAACTCTCAAGATTTACTTATACTTTACTAACTGTTTACAGTTGCAACACTGGTGGAAACGAATCTTTTCTCGGATGCACTGGCGGCGTCCATAGAGCCCAAGAAGGTTGTGAAACGCAAGCGACTTAATGCTGCATTGTCCCCTACCGACAAGGATGCGCCATTGGCGCCACTCAAGTTCTATCAGGACACTCTAGACGAGTTGAAAGTCGAGGACAAGTCGGATGATAGTACAAAGGAGAATGATGAGAGCAGAACGGGTTCACCGGGCAAAGATACCGATGCTGACGATGATGATATACCATTGAAGAAGGTCAAAGAGGAAATTGAGCAAAAAGTTCAAAAGGATAAGACGGCAAAAGAAGGCGCCGATGAGGGTGAGAGTCAAGAGGAAGATGACACGCCTGCAGAGCCTAAAAAGCCGGGTCCTGGTTGTGGTCCCGATGGACCACCAGGTGTCCTAATGCTGCATCGGCGCAAGGGACCCAAGAAGAAGCTCTCCTGGCAGCCGGAGGATAAACTAACGCAGATCCGTTACTTCGAAGTGGATCGTTCGGAGCGCGTTAATGTGACGAAGCAGAGCTTCCTCGAGATGAAGAACATGGAGCGCTACAGTGAGCGAGATGCCTTAAATATATCGCGACGTGGCTTCGATGACAACATGGAGCCGCAAATGGAATGGCGTCCCCTGATCGAGGTGGACAATGTGCCCGATCATCCCAATGGCAATCTGTCCAAGCAGCGCGCCGTACAGTCGGAACGTGAAGCGACCACATTGCGTGCTTTGTACTTCTCGCCTGATATGATACCTGACAGTCCCGCTGAGGCGGAACTGGAGCCGCATTTCTCGCACGACATTCCAATTATACCCATTGATGATTTAACTGGCAATCCGGATGCACTCAATGACTACAGCTCGTTGCCTTGGCCGGAACCGAAGGGTTACAGCGCTGCCGCTGGCAATGATATGGGTTTCAACGACAGCATGCCACCGGGAATGAATACCAACCTTCAACCCAACAATCCCTTTCAGCCTTTTGGCAAGAACGGCTATATGCCGAACTCGCCGAATATGCTACCAAATTCCAAACCACCCATGCCAATGAACATGCCACCATCGGGACCGCCGCCCATCTGGCAGAATCAAATGCAAGGCGGACCGATGGGTATGCCGCCCATGAATGGACCACCAGCCGGCATGGTGGATATGAACGGATCAATGCCACCGAACTTCCCATTTGGCAGTCCGAGCGGTATGTTTGGTGCGCCACCCAATTTCAATAGCATGAGCTATCCACCAATGATGATGAATGGACCGGGTCCGGGACCCGGTATGGGTCCTGGTCCATTGCCCAACGGGCCCATGATGAATGGACCACCCATGCCCAATGGACCCATGGGACCCATGCCCAATGGACTTGGACCGCGCAACAACAATAACAACCGCAAGAACAACAATCTTCCTGGGGGTGGTGGTGCTGGTGGCAACTGGCGCAGTGGTGGCAACAATTTTCAAGACAACTCCGGCGGCAATTGGCGCTCAGCGGGCACTGGCACCAATCGTGGCGGTGGTGGCAACATAAACACTGGCATTTGCAAGCAGTTTATGAGAGGACATTGCCACATGGGCAAGGCCTGCAAGTATGTACATCCACAAAAGAAGAGATTGTAGGACTCACCCGAATCTTCCGAGGAAGATTCGACAGTATAGATCTCACAACACATACACACAAACACTCTTATATCTGCGATATGGTTATGTGATCCTTCAAATGAAAGGATTCCATGCCACCACGCTGCCACTCACAGCCCCTGAAGACTGCAGCCATAAGAAGCACTTTGCCTTTTTGCCGGCGACTTTTTATTTTGTATATATACATTTATGCGTAATTGTAGTATATATTATTAATTTGTTCATACATACTATTCATGTTTTTACAAAACATGTACAACAAACACACACACCCACACACGCACACGCACACGCACATGTACACATACATTTGTAGATTTTAATTGTATAAATTAGCTAATGGCTCGAATTAAGAAGTTTAATACAAAACTACAATTTAACTTATTTGTAAGTGATATATTGTTATTATTAAAAGACCAAGTCATACTATGAACAATTTGTACACAAAATTAAAGGGAAAAAAGAAATGCAGTTAAATAAACAGCATACTATGCTAATATAAATAAAAAAAATTATTCATGTATTTTTATATTGTTATGTCACAAGAATTTAGTAAGGAGAGAAATTAGAGTTATGCTGAAATTATGATACTAAAAACGATAAATGATAATATTTTAGTAATGATCATCAGAAACTTTTGAAACGAAACCCGAACTTAAAATCTCAGCAAATGCTTAAAGCCCATGTGTAAATATGTAGCTACAAAAATCAATGGACACCTATTCGTATGCATGTATGTAATTACGTATTTGGGTTTTGAATAGGTAGTTGTCTAGTTTGTTGCACTTAACCTAAAATTTGTATGGCTTCATGGGCAGCTAGCTGCTCGAATCAAGGCACATTACTAATTCAGTTGCTGTCTGTTGTATTTTGTTAAACGACGCCAAAAGTATTCGTTGTCACCATGAAGTTCATTGGATTTATACTTACTTTTTGCACTTTGGTCGCTTTGAGTAGGGCACTCAGCTTCACTGTAACTTCACGAATCTTTATGGATGTGAAGCATAAGAAGCAGCCATTGGGACGTATCACATTTGGACTGTTTGGAAAGACAACGCCCAAGGCAGTAGCCAATTTTCGGCACATCTGTTTGCGTGGCATTAATGGTACCAGCTATGTGGGCTCGAAATTTCATCGGATTGTGGATCGATTTATGGTGCAGGGTGGCGATATTGTCGCTGGCGATGGCACTGGTTCCATCAGCATCTATGGCGACTTTTTTGAGGATGAGGAACAGGGTCTGAACATTGAACACAATCGTCCCGGTTATCTGGGCATGGCAAATCGTGGCCCACACACAAATGGCTGTCAGTTCTATGTGACGACTGTGGGTGCCAAATGGTTGGATGGCAAGCATGTCGTATTTGGCAAGGTGCTAGATGGCATGGATACCATCTATGCCATGGAAGATGTGAGCTTAGCAATCTGAATAGTATCTTTGTAAAGACAATAACATCTTTTTTTGACAGCTAAAAACTGATACGGATGACTTTCCCATAGATCCTGTGGTAATAACAAACTGTGGTGAACTGAAAACGGAACCATTCGAGTTCTATCCCGATGATTATAGTATATGGGGTTGGATTAAGGCAGCGGGTTTACCGGTTACTAGTTCATTTCTAGTTCTATTTACTTTTCACTACTTTTTCCGTCAACTTAACATGTACTGCTGACCTCATAAATTTGTTAAATTATTGTTTTATTTAAGCACATCCATAACATTATAACTTAACAAACTGCACATAATCGAATTAAAAAAGTTAATAAAATATTTGATTTGATTGATCAAAAACAAATCCAGTTTAAGCTTTGATCACCCCTCGCAACAAAATTGGCAGCGTTGGTCCCATGTGTAACTATAAAGAAATTAAAGTGATAATGGATAGAAAATAGCTCTTCATAATAAAACTTTACATCTATATAGATATAATCAACTATGCGTTGATCCGTTTCGTAATACTTCGACTGGGGTTTGAATAAACCAATCAAACGAAGCTCCACGTCAGAGAAATTGGAATGATGTGACGTGTAGATTTTGGCCAGTGTGAAATGATGTTTGTGATCCGGATAAACCGAATAGTTAAGACTATTGTAATACTCCTCGATCAAACGACGATCCACATCAGTAATTTCACGCTGATGTTTTATTAAATCATCCAAATCAAAGGAGTGAGCATGCTTCAACCTTGGTTCCGTATCAGCATCATGCAAACGTTCCCACATATTTCGGTAGCTTTTGTTAAAGAATTCCGGTTCCGTGCACTTTTCAGCCCAGTACGTAAACTTTTTTTCGGGACTAAAAAAAAGAGGATATATTTGATTGCTTTCTGCAGTGATGGTTTTTTTTTTTTTTTTGATTTTGAGTACTCACTGTTGCTCGACTTTGAAGTCCACAAATAGTCCTGGAATACGAACAGCAGTGCGGGCAGCCGCTATTAGTTTACCGGGTCCAAAGAAATGCAAACGCAACTCAAAGCGCCGGAGAGTATCACGGGTCAGTGGACCCAGATCCAAGACATATCCGAGCTGTTCACAGGGCAAAGGCTGTACCGTAAAATGTTTAACTTGCACGGGCAGTTTATAGGGTTGCGATTTAGTTTGATCCACATAGCTCTGGTAAACCTTCTCATGTGTGCTATAGAGATCCGGATTGTTTCGCAATTTGCGTAGGTAACGCTCCGTAACGAGCATCTGGTTGAGCACTACCGCATTCGGTAGCTCCTGATTGTTATTGACCAACACATAAGTTTTGGTCATCTTGTAAACATGTATATCATGGATTCGTTGTCTCTCACTTGGCATATCCTCCTCGCTGCTGGATAATTCACTAAAATCACTTGTCACCTCATCGACCTTCTCGACAGCCCCCTCCTCCTCACCGCCCGCTCCTGGCTCCAGTTCAACTTCTGTGATGCTCTTGAATATCTCGTAACTGTAGATCTTACGCATGAAATAATACTCCTCGATAATATCGGACATGCTTTGTTCCACCTTGGGCAGTGATGTTGTTATATTCAATATAGGTAATATACCTTGTCCACGCAGTCGAAAATAGCTGTAGGCACTGCTATTTATAACAACATTGAAAACTCGCGAAAAGTTCTCATTAAATCCAAGTACTCCGGCAACTTTAATCTTTCCAGTGCTTAAGGGCGCCAAGAACAGCACATTTGACTGCATGAGCTTGGCATAGCCATCGATAAGTCGGGTTTCCTTGTTAACGGGTCCATCGATAAACAATTCCAGGGGATATTTAGTTACATTCGTGACGCGTACAACTGTGTTGAAAGTCTCATACCAGGGCTATAATAATTAGTCAAAATATCAAATTCAAGGAAAAACTCTTTGGTAAACCCATGCAGTCCCGTTCAAAAACTCACCTTAATATTGAGATAAATATTATCATTGTTATATTGTACTTTCTGCACCAAATTGACAAGTGTCACATTTAACAAGTGACTACGACCGCCTATAACGTCTAACTCAAATGTGGACTTCACCTCATGAAAGCGCCGGACATGTGGTAAATGAAGCAGACAGTCTTGATTTTTAAGTTCCTCCACTTGGCCAGTTTTCTCGTAAAAGTATATATAACGATCGGAGAAACAGTATTCCGAGGAGGGTTCCGATAGCTGTTGACTAGATTCAATGTTCAGTCTATTCAATATATATTCGATAGTGTGATGAATATAGCTTTCAGAACTGTGAAAGTCGGAGTCCATCAACGATTCCGGTACTTCGTTCATATTTATAAAAAAGCGTCGATGTGCAAGATCGAGATCATTAATGATCTCATCGATAATGTCGAGTACTATACTTCCAGTTTCATGTTCGCTGTGGAACTGACAGCGACATTGCTGATATCGTAGCGTCAAGTTGGCTTCATCCGCGCAGCTGAAATTGTACTCCAGTTTTCGAAGGATTTCAGAAAGCACTTCAACTACTGCATCAGCAGGATTATCGCTACCAACATAAATCTGTGATTCCTCAATGCGTCTCCATTTGAAATCAGCTGTGGTGCAGCCTTGATTGGCAATAACCACATTCATACTGTAAGGATAACCAGTATCGAAGAGCACCAGCTCCGGTTGCATGATAATAACCTCTGGCACTTTAACGGTTAGTTGCAAATTCAGGTATTTCTGTGCTGTGCTCATAGCAGTGACATTAACGCGCCCTTCGAGTTGCTTGCAAGCAATTTGCTTCATTGTAGATTTATTTAGATTCACAAATATCTCCTTTTGCTCAAGTGGGTTCAATCGAATTGAAATTTGTTTCTCAAAGTGATGTTCGTAGAGCTCTTTAATGCGAAATGGACCTGAGACATCGAGTAAAACATTCTCAATGGGCAAGTTATATGGATTAATTAGTTGTGCGATTCTCATTTGTGGACGCTCCTTTAGCGGATCCTTGGGTTCGAAAGTGAATAGAAGCTTTTTGCGGTCCCAATACAGATGACATTCTTTAAATGTTGCCTTGGCAGTCATTCTTATTATATGTTTGCATTGTGGATTCGACAAATCCGTGACAACTACTAAAAAGTCACAAAGGAACACACCCTCCTCATAGCTAGTCACAAGTATCTCCAGTTTCTCCTCTCCGTTTGATGGTATCACAAGCAACTTGGGTATCATATCGAAACGTGCCGTTAGAGGTTGATTTGCACATAAACTGGTTTTTATTCCAGAATTATAGGTGTTGAGGCGTGTAATGTTTAAACGATAGTCGCGTAGTCCTTTATTTATTACTCTGACGGGGAAGCTATAACGGAAGATATTTGTATTGAAATTTTCCTTGGTATCCGTAAAAAGTAGCCCTGCATCGAAGTTTTCTTTAATGTTTGGCTCAAAGTAGAGCGGTACGCCATCCACTATACATACAATGGGTACTTTTATAACATTGTCAAACTGCAGATCTATAATGAGTGTGTTTAGATATGTGCCGGGATCGGTAAACATGGACACCAGGGTTGTGTACATGCTCTGACCGGAGGGTGCTAATTTACCGCCACTCACTGTCAGATACTGGAACTCATTTTCTATCTGGGGGAATATATGTATGTATGTATAATGAAAGTTAATTTAACTTTTTCGTACTTAGGAACTGCACTCACCAATTTCATTGAGAGCATCGTGTTTGTTGGCGATACATTGTCAATATAAAAATGTAATTTGTTTAGTTCATAAACCAGTAAACGCAAACGCACAGATTTGGGTGTGATATTTATCTCCGTGGGTAAAACATTTGCAAGTATATGAAATGGATAAGGATGAGGATCACCAACAATTCTTAATAGACCAGATAGTTTGTTTGTGCCCAGTTCACGAAAGGCGACCAAACATTTGGCTACTGCAACAGAGCTGGTTCCTATAAAGAATTTCCAGGTGCCATCGAAAAAGCTCATTTCATTCGGCTATTAAGGATGAACAGAGATAGTAAAATGCTTAGGAAATATCGATAGTAATTCCGCTCACAAACTTACAATCACATCAAAGTGTATAAATCCTCCAACATTGGACTTATTGAAAAAATCCATATCAAATGCATATTCCTCACCCGCATAGATAATGTTGTCGGTCAAATCAACAATGTTATCCCAATTGATTTCGGGCGTGCAGCAATTGTAGTCATACCACAACTTGGAGCATAGGAATTCGGAGTTGATCATCGATTTGACTTGTGAAACGTCACTGGATTCTGACGAAGCGTTTGGCATTGCCGGACATATGCGTACCTGCAGTGCTCGATGATAGAAGCCAACACGATTTGGTATTAGCAATATGGTAATGCTGCGACCTGTATTTGGTCTCAGATAGATGATCTCACTGTCATGATACACCTCTTTGGGATCACTTGGTATGGCATTCCAGTCGAGAAAAATGAAATTGTTATGCTTCTTCATAGTGCTAAAGTATTGTGTGTCCAAGAGACTCGTTAAGGCCTCATGAATGACACGCTTATCCGTTTCCGTTTTATCAAATATCTTTTGTTTCTTCATCTGCTGTAGCACATGGCTGGCCATTTCATTGAGGGGTTCTTAAATGTATTTTTTGATAAATATACTAAAAGCTGCACAGAAACATATTAAGTTCTCACCCAAAACATCCTCTTGAAAATCAACACTATATTCAGAACCATTGATGGAAACCGACTCCATTGATATCATTTCCGCAAGATCGTTGGTAAATTCATTTTCATTAAATTCTTCAGGCACATGTTCTTTGCGCATTTCCTCATGAGCTGCTTGTAGATGTTGGATGGGATCTTTTATTGTTATGGGCAGCAAATCAGACGAATCGCGTATGTTGAAGACCAAAGGTTGTTCGTCACCATTATCAATGCACGTGATTTGTAATGTTATCGGTACAGCCAACGGGTTCATGAGCAGCATGAAACGCTTTTGTGGCACAGCGAAGGGAATGCTGCCAAATTCGACAAGTTGCGGAAATGTGCGTAGCTGAATATGTTGGCCAACGCCCCTAAAATGATTTAATATGTTTTAAGAGTGTTTTTTGCCTGAAGACGAAAATAGCACTCTATAGAAGCTTACTTAATATGTACATTGTAATAGCTTCCATTGAGCACCTTAAAGCGCAAGGTGACAAGAAAACGTGAGGGTACTATGGAATAGAAGGATACATGAAAGATGCCACGTTCACAGGGTTGCAAAGAGTAACCATCGAGGGGGGTAACGCGTAAGCCACAGGTTTCTTGTTCCACACACTCTTTAAAATTGACCTTGGCGACCACAGCTGAGTTGTTTCATATTATTTAAAGGGTATCTGATAAACTGACCGCTTACCGACCATCCACATTCAGGATCTTAACGAAGGCGCAATGCTCTTCACCGACATAGACCCTACGCATGTCTATGGTCTTGGGAAAGATCTCGACATCGATGCCACCGATATGCCCATCGACCACAACGTAGTGCGACTCAATGCATTCGTGGTCATCAGTAAAACAGAACGATAGTTTTGTATACTGCAAGTATGGCGGATCAGTATCATCGGGAAACGGCGACTTTTCATCAAAGACAGGCCGGAAAGTCAGCATTATCTGATAGGATTTTAGCGGTTCAAGCATTTTGGGTGTTTCGAACTGGAAATGTTGAGCAGCTGAAGCATTAAAAGCAACGTTCTCATTGTTGCCATCATCATCAAAGTCGAATAGCAGCACGCTATGCATGCTAATTGCCTCTTCAATAAGCTTATCCGATATCTTTGAATGCTCGGACAGAGATGAATCAACCGAAGGGCTTTTGTTTTTGATATCTTTTTCGCTAAACATTTCACTGCTCACATTGAGCATATGTGGAGCCTCATTGCATATGGTTATTATGCGTTTGACTTCCTCACCAAATTTGCACAAACCATAGGATAAGTAGCCTGCACTAACGTAGGCACCTATCGATTTTGGCGTGTAATCGAAAATCACGTGCTTGGAGGGACCTGTCAAATGAAATTGTCATTGATAAGTATTTAGTAGAAGATCTTGTAGTTTCCTTGATACCTACTGACACCACATTTTATATTAAAGAATCCTCTGTATTCCTGCAGTTTGTTTGGCAAAAACTTAATGAATAACTTGACATAGTCTAGCGGCGCTATTATTGTTTTGTGTAAATCGATTAATTTGAGTCCTTTAAAGCTACTGCAGGTTGTTAACAAAATGCGAAAGATGTATCGTTTGATAGTTAAATATGGCCAATAGCTTACTTTCTGTACTTAACATAAACCGGTTCCTTGGTCGGATTGTAAATGATCATTTCATAATACGATTTATCCTGTGGCACAGTGGATGGTAGAGTAATACTTTCGGAAAAGCATGGTTCAGTCAAACCCTTAACAACTGAAAAATAAATTTTAGATAAAGAAAAAAGGACAATAGCTAACTGTGCTAGAGTGCGAGATAGCCTGTATTAGCATATCGATATTTATCGAAATCGATTGTCAATATGTGAGCACAAGTATAATAGACATACCTAGAATGGGAACTTGAAATGTAATATTCGGATGAAACGAATGAATGAATATATAACGTCGACGATTAATATTTATAGAAGTGGAGCTGCGTATGTAGATTTTCACATTGAGCTCCTTGTCTGTTTCAATGTAACGATTGATTTCGGCTTTCTGTATTGAAATTGTAGTATCGGAAGGACTGTCAGTAGTAATTTGAATTTTGCGAGGAAACTGCAAAGAGAAACTTTAAGTACTAAGGGAAAATATATGCATAAAAAATGCAATAAATACCAATCCATTATTTCGAATATTCAACGTTAAGCCATAGGTTGAATTTCTTCTGAAAGGTGCCTTATGTATCATCAATCGAGGCGTTATTTGCAAGTTTTGTACCAAATTGACATAGTCAGAAAAGTCTATAGGGTTTGTAGATTGTTAGTAAACGATACAAGATTCGTACATATATATATTCTAGCTGACATTCTTTGGCTATGCAGCAGCCATAGGTTCTTGATCGAGTGCTGCGATTTGAAGCTGGTGGTTCTCTAGGCTCGAAGAAGTGCTCGGATTCGGTGTCATCAGTATCATCAACATCGTCATCCTCTGGGTGCACAACGTGTGGTTCTTCTTTAGTGTATAAAACATGCGACGAACCTTTAGCTCCACTCATTTTCTACATATATATATATAGTTTCACTTGATTTGTGTGGAAAAGCTATATGTGTTGAGTGTCATATAAGCATGTGTTTCTTTTCTAGACAATTACACCAAATTTAAAAAAAAATTATTAAATTGGTAAAAGAGTGTATCTTGTTTGTCATTCAAGTGATTACGTCATAGACACAAAGAAAAAGAAGTAAATTACACATATATCACATACTTGCCAATTTTTGGCAGAGTGAAAGACAGTTGTATATCACGTATACGGCCCGTTGTTGCTTGGGGAAAACAATTTCAATTTGGCAAAACTCAACGCAGCGTGTGACCAACAAAATGTCGAACGTATTTTGGACAGGCAAAAGACAAGCTGACATGGTTTGAGGGGAAACAACTTAGAATGCCAAAGAAGCCACAATACAACAAATGCAGTCGCAGCGCAGCAGCAAAGCAATCCACACACACAACAAAGTCGTTTGGCAGCCTTATTTATTTGTTGGTCCAGTTCCGTTTGTTGTTGATCTTCTCTTTCTGCATTTGGCAAAGAGGCGAAATGTGCTTTTGTGCAAAATTAATGATATGGGCCGGGTACGGAAGCCGATGTGCGGTTTACGGTTAGAGAGAGATAGAGAGAGAGAGAGAGATTCGACTGGCCTCGTCTATTGCCATTTTTATTTGTCAACGGACCAAGGCTTGCTAAAAAATTGGCCTCAAAACCAATGCAACCGCAAAGCGAACAAAGAAAATTGAAAGCAGCCCAAGGACCAAATAAAGGATGTGTGCACAGATGCCAAACTATTTTGCATGTGTTACCAAACCATTCCACTACAAACTCTTCCCTATCCCCCGCGTCCTTTCGGGGCGTGTTTGTGCCTTCCTCTCTCTCTCTCGCTGCTTGTCCTGTGTGTTTATTATCGCCAGCATGGCGCTTATAAATCACGCCACTTCACATGCAACGCAAGGATTCTCACGTTGTTGTTGGCAGGATGGGGTAAACAAAGAGTCTCGGTGCTTACACAGATAATGGCAGTCCACTGTCCACACATGTCAGCTGCGGTGTCCAAAAGGGGAGGCGTCCTTACAAGATACCCCAAAATTGCTGTCCTTTTCTCTTTTTTTGTAATGCAAGCGGAATTGTTCTTGCGGAAAAAAGCCGAGAAAATGTTATAACAAAGAGCTGCAACTTTTTTTTTGGGCTATTGTCCTTTAAATATAGTTTTTAATAAAGGGGATTAAAGTTTTACACAGTGCGAAACATCACAATATAGAAGGTATATATTGTTTCTTCCCATTCTTATTAAGCGGTGCCCAAAACTAACGCCATCAACCTTTTGCTGTCAATTGAATGCCATCGTTATAGCAAAAAAAAGCAAACACAACACATTCCCACAACGCCTTCAGCAGAGCTGACATTCCTTTATGACATTATTATTATGAAATGCGAATGCGAATGACACTCAGAACGAAGAGCGACCAGGTTTAATGTGAGAGTCTATTCTGTCGGTTTTGGATTTTATGACTTGGGAAACTGTTTGGCCAGCTCTCTAAATTCGCACGACTGCCAAAAGATAATATCAGGCAAACGGACTGACTGAATAACTATATAGTTGCAGCTGCAAGGTAAATTCTCTAGCAACAACCACAAAAAAAAAGAAGCGGTTTTTATTTGTCCGGCTTATGTGGTCCTTACGACTGTAAAGTGGCAATTCTTTAACAATTTATGTTGGCCAAAAACCAAAGTCGAGTGTGATTCAAGCATTTTGCGCCGGCAACAGCTGACGCCAAACAGAGCTCAACCCTTAACCCAATCCAACTCTTGCCTGGTTGAAGGGTTCGTTAGGTTTTTTTTTTTTGTAATATTTTTTATTTCTTGTTTGGTCCGTCGGCTGTGAAAATTTCGTGAATTTATGAGCACTTGAGAGCAGGCGCCATTGCCAGCGGCTGGCTGCGTTCCTCCTCAACGACAGCCTCATCCTGGTGACTTTGTTGGCCTAATATAAATTTCAACTTTAACAACAACTGCGCTGCGTTAGCTGCTCTGGCCCTGGCAACATTTTAATGCGCGTCCCGGCTACTTTGGTTTCATTTTTCTCGGCGTTTTTTTTTCTTATACACTTGCAAGGGTATTATTAAATTTTGTCATAAAATATGTAAATAAATGTTGACTTTTGGGTGTAAAATGTATGAAATCATTCTGTAAGAGAGCCTAATTAAATATTATTTATTCTCAAGATCAGACAACTTTACTAAACATATTTGATCATGGAATTTGTAGGGTATCTAAACTTTTTACAATTCTTAGTGCAAGACAGCAGCGCAATAAAATGTTCTGCAAATGCTTTGAAAGGATTGTGGGCAAGTGCGGATCGCAGTCCTTGCTCGTAAATCGTAGAAAGTTCCTTTTTTATTTGTTGTTTTTTGGCCATTACATAAAAATTAGTTTACGTGGCACATAATTTTACATTAATTTCATTTCAAATGACCCCAAGCCCCAAAGAATAAATAACTACGGGATGGCAAGTAAGTGCTCTTGCATGTACATATGTGAGTGTCACACACACTCACACACACACACACCGACACATGCACACACACACTTGAACAGTTTCGCCCACTAAGGAAGAGCCTTGCCAAAAACCACTTTGCCACATTTTAAAGTATCTGTCACATAAAATACACGCAGACTGCTTGCTGCCTGTGGCCACAAGAGATGGTGAGAGCAGGGGCTCGATGAGGGTTGAGGAGGGGTTGTATACCACTACAAACAGTAAACAAAATGCAACAAAATATTTTGTTTTTCTTCAGCTGCTGCCGATGCTGCTGCTGCTGCACTGCACATTGAAAAAACAGTGAGGTTAAGAAAAACACAGAAAATGAAAAAAGAAACAAAAAACAAAAATGCTTATAAAATGATAAGTTGCGTTGCTACAAGAAGCTCCACATCGAAGCTGACGCTGACGTCGAGTTTGACGTCAACGTCGACGCAGATGATGACGCTAACGTGGCAGTAAAGTCAAGTGAAATGCAAGTGCAGTTTCTAAAACAGCTACAACAGCAGCAACAACAAATGATAGACTATGAACTACCACGTAATAAGTTCAATATGCTGTAGTTGCTTATAAGTAAACCCAATTTAGAAATGTAAAGTATATTAAACTTAAGATAAAAACTCAAAAGTTTTCTCCAAACTAAGAAATACATAAATGCATCATACTCACTAATAAAACTAGTCTTCCTGATCCAGGGTATATGCTAAAAGAAAAAACAAAGAAACAGATGTACAAACATTATTGTTGTCAGCGTCAGCGTCGATGTACTGAGGAAATATTTTGTGTGAAATTATTGCGGCAAAACATACAGGGAATAGAGAATGTATGAAAGAATATAGCAAAAAACATATATACATAATAGAAACAAAACAAGTTGCATTACAGCCAGAGCGAATGAGGTTGTATAAGTTGACATTGTACAAAATGCGGGGCGTGGCAGCCTTGGGTACACTTGGGTGCATCGCACAATGCGAATACGTAATATCTGTAGATACATATATATTTGCAATGTAATGCAAGGCAAGGGCCCGAGGCCAAAAGCCCGCAGTAAGCAATTAGCGTGGCAAATAACTTAGATTATTGCCCGACCGCAGCAGCCCCAAAAACCAAATGGCCCCAAAGCCAGCTCTCTCACTCTCTATCGCTCTATTGGCCGTTCGATGTCAGTTAATATGAATGAAAACTCATTAAAAATTTACAACTGATTGACTGCACAATTTTCACTGATATTTTCACAGTGACAGTTTGCAGCAAATGAGACGTGCTGCATGCGTGTTGCGTATGTTGCATGATGCAACCAGCGGTCGTCCAACAAAATGGCAACAGTACCCACTCAATAAATGAACCCACTATCGAGCGCCCACTGACCATGCAATTTATGCTAATGCTCGTTAGTGAAATCAAACAGCAGCAGCTGTGGCAGTGGCAGCAGCAGTGGCAGCAGCAGGAGCAGGAGCAGTGCAACAATTATGTAAACAACAGGGCCGTAAAGCAAACTACGTGTACAAGCGTCTGACAGACTAACCGACTGACAGAACATTGAATCGACTATCAGGACAGGTAGACAGAAATAGTACATAATGGCAGGCAACTGGCAGGCTCAACTGTACAGTGGGATAATTTAAGCAGGAAGGCTTTAAAACTGATCTACTACGTTCGAAACCTTTGAAAGATAATAAAATTTAAACTAAACAGCATTTTGTTTTAGTATAAATAGTTTTTTGGTAAGTCTACATTATCTAAGTTCTATGCTAAAACTAAAAAGTTTTCACAGAAATTTTTGCATTGGAGCTTTCAACTATTTGCCCACTGTGCCGTTGTGTCGGTTGGTCAAAATATATTGACGCATATATTGCCAGTGACAATTAATCTGCTAATTGCCAATTTAAGCACGTAAACCAAACACAGGCGGCTGGCTGCATCGACAGCAACAGCAACAGCAAGGACAACGACCAACGACTGCGCATCAAATGGCATAAGAGATAGAGGGGCCGGGGGAGTTGAAGGGCATTCGAATGGAGATTTGAGTTGGATATAGTGACAGTTATGGGCTGCCAAACGGTTTGAAAAGTTAACGTGTGGCAAACAACTGCAGTGCAAAATGCAAAATGCAATTGCATTTGCAACTGCAACTGAAACTGCATTTGATTTGTCGTTTTGAGTAATGCAGAGGACATTCCGAGTACTTCTGCGTTATTGAAGCTAATGAAAGTCAACAAGCAGCAGGCAAGCCAGGCTGATGCACACAGAATGCGTATGAATAATCAGCACACTCTCGTAAATACATAAATTGGTTTTGTTGTTGACACGCCACGGAGATATGATTTACGGCTCAAGCACGTCTCGCCCGACTACCGGAAAACCCAGAGAGAGAACCCCAATCCCATCTTCATTCGAAGTCACACAATGCATGTCTAATGAAGTGCCTTGATGTCATTTCCTCTCTCCTCATATTCATTTAAATTGAGATCTGAATGTGCGATGCATTTTTTATACTTCAATCAGTTTGTCTTCAGTTTGCAATATTGTAAACTTACATTTTAGACTTGGCCTTTGAGCCATCACGAACTAAACATTGTTTGGCTTGACGTTGGAAGTTGAGACAAGCAACTTTAAAGTTTTCTTTTAATTCTTTTATGTTGGCAAAAGGCAGCTCATTAAATTTTAAAAAGTTAACCACAAAAATCCTTTTTGCTTTAGCAACGTCGTTTTGTGCAGAGGAAGGAGATGATTCGGACTTGGCAGTTGAAAGAGGAAGCCAATTTGAAGCGCAGGAAATCTCCTTCAACTAAAAAGAAAGTATCTATCAGTTGGTACTTAGAACAACTTAAAGAAAAAAATCTTTGTTTCTGCTTGTTTTGCTCTTTTGCCTTTTGGCAGCAGCAATTGAAAGACACAAAGAGCGTCATTATTGTCAACCCAACTGTCGACGTCATTTACCACATTCAAAATGCCATTAAAAGCATACTAAAATTAATTTGTAGCAATTAGTTGCAAATTGCAAGAAAGCAAAACGACAAAAGCGAAAACAAAGGCAAATCCAAAGAAATTGCTCAACATTTTTATGTGTTTTTGCGCATTTAGAAAACTGTCTATAGAAAATAGCTGGGCCAAAATCATAAAAACACAAGAAGACAAGTAGGAATGAGTAGGAGATGGTGCGGACCCAGAAGCAGCAACAAGGAGCAGCAGGAGCTGGTGCAGGAACACAAGCAGCTAGAGTAGTCGAGCATAAATAAATGCTGTGTTATTTTTGGCAATTATTTTCACATTCGAGTGTCTGTCCTTTGCCAATGGAGCTCATTTGTAATTTGCAGCCGGGAAAATTTGAGCATTGTGTTCAGCTGTTGCCATTGCTCCGATATAGTATACCGTAGAGTTATAAGTTTGGGGAGATGTACAGAAGATGAGCGATGAATAATGACACAACTCTTCAATCATAATGTATCAACAGCCATCAAAGCAGATCAGTTTTATGGCGATATTTAGCTCATTACAGGGTATTTCCTACTCCAGCACGTACTTAAACCTTTTTTCACTTGCTTTTAGTGTTGTTGTTATGTGACTGACGCCATTAATTAGACTCCTTGTCGGCCTCAGTCAGCGCCAGCGCCAGCGACCGATAGACATCTTGGTGCCAGGCATTTGTCTTAGGGAATGCGAATACGACGAATTGGGCAATATGGGAGTATCTTTGGGTTATTAGGGGCGCTTGCAGACAACATTTGCGGATATGGTAACGGTTAGGTGGCATATGAGACATGTTGTCAGTGCGCTCATCTTTCTTTTTGCCGCTGCTGTTCCCGACTATTTTCTCCGCTAATTGGAAAATGTCACAATTTATTTTATTTTTATGTTTAATTGGATTCTGCTTGCGAAAGTTTGTTGCCCCACGGGGCATGACACACACACACACACACACACACACACGCGAATGCACACATCTTCTTGTCGCCTAGGTACGATGCATGATAATTTTCTTAATTTGCGCACCCTGATGAGCCAGCTGAGATAGCAACACACGAGCGAATGAGCAAGCAAAAGTATATATAAAAAAAATATAAGACAAAACTTTTTCCATTTTGCTGATGGCATCATGTGTACGTGCAAAAGTTCAACCACCACTACTAAGGATACGCACTTAACAAGGACGATGTCGAGCACTCTTCAAAGGTGCAAATAAAGTAAATTATTAGTTTCTTCTTTTTCTTCTTCTTCATTATTTGGCTTGAGTTGCTGCTTGTCTACAGCGACTTGTGGATTTCCGCTTCAATTACTGCCGTTGCTCGCATAAATTTCACTTGACAAACTTGTCGGATGGCAGCGGCAATAAGCGGGGGAGAGTGGTAAGTGAGATAAAACATCTGTTTGTACGCATTGCTGGTCCCCCATCCCCACCCAGTTTGCCAAATGTAATTCCCATTACTATTTCTATCAAAAAACTTTGACTTACCCCAAAAAAAATTCGTGTTTACTTGCTCAAAAGCAGCAAAGGAAATATTCAATTACCTAGAGCAAAAATCATGTTTGCAAATTTAATTTTCTAGCAATGTTAAAAAATGTAATTTCCTTCAAAATCGTTTAAGATTTGACAGATTTATGTGTGTGAAAAGTTTCATCTTTCAATATAGCTTTATTGACGAAAATGGCATTGCTTGCGCCAATCGCTGCAGTTTCAAGCATAAAAAACACAGCACATTCGACACTTTCCAACACTGTTTGAGATAACAAGCTTATGAATCATGTCACATTCGTTTGGAGGACATTTGAAGAAGTTTTTTCAAAAAGTATAATTTTTATTTTGCTCAAACCTCTAAGTATTTTAATTAAATTGCAACAGGCAAGTATACTTAAAAGGTTGATATGCTTTTTCATGGCATTAATTAGCCTTAACTCAATGCATCAGGTGTTTCGAATGTTTGTATGTTCTGTACGTATGTACATCTGTCTAATAACCCAAAGGTGTTGTTATGCGTATGCGTGTTGCTTTGTGTGTGCGTGTGGTGTGTATTAAAGCAGCTCGAGCATAATTTCTAATTAACTTTTTGCTGCAAAGCGGCAAAGTCATAAGCGTGCAGATGAAGGGGGGGATGGGGTGTGTGTAGGGGACGGGCGTTAGCTCTGAGATCCCTTTAGCACGTCATCATTAAAATGTTTTGCCAACACATTTACGTGAAGGTAGAGAAATGCGTAACAAATGAAGTAAAGAAATATGTACGACGCAACAAAAAAAAGCAGCAAGAACAACAAAGAACAAACTGAAAATTGTTATAAAAAAAAACAACAACAACACCTGAAAACCTGTGTGTGCATTGTTTTTGTTGCTGTTGTTGCTTTCGTTTTTATGCGTTAAGTCATTAAAATGAAAATTTATTATGCGCCCTTAATATCATACGCCGTTGCGACCCACTTATGGGCGTGGCATGGTCGCAGCCTTTGCGGCGTATACGCAACGCATATATCATTAAGCTCATATTGCTGTGGCTGCCATTCGTGCTTCGCCCAAAATGAAGCCAATAAAGCTTTTTATCTTAAGACAGACGTGATTTATTCATACGCCTTGAGAAGTTGTACTTGAAAGCAGCACCTTTGATTTCCAAAATCCGAAACCATATCATATCCGGCGTATCATATGAGGCAAAACATAACAAGCTTAAGAACAACATAAGGAATTTCAGATAAAGTGAGGCTAAAAATGGTTTTCAGTTAAG
>JARNME010000029.1:9007925-9139856 GCA_030179655.1 Scaptomyza flava | reverse complement strand
GATTGCTTTTGCAAATCGGGTCACTTTGACGAAGTTATGGCAGTCGAAAGATTTAACCAATGCCCAAGTCAATTTTTGTTTATAAAATTTTAACATGAATATGACCAAAAATCGAAGTTTATTTAAATGTAATTTCTTAAATGCAGTTTTATTTTAGAGGTCAAACCATGACTTTTGATAGTTGGCTTTTGCAAATCGGGTCACATTTGACGAAGTTATGGAAGTCGAAAGATTTTACCAATGCCCAAGTCAATTTTTGTTTATAAAATTTTAACATGAATATGACCAAAAATCGAAGTTTATTTAAATGTATTTCTTAAATGCAGTTTTATTTAGAGGTCAAACCATGACTTTTGATAATTGGCTTTTGCAAATCGGGTCACATTTGACGAAGTTATGGAAGTCGAAAGATTTAACCAATGCCCAAGTCAATTTTTGTTTATAAAATTTTAACATGAATATGACCAAAAATCGAAGTTTATTTTGAATGTAATTTCTTAAATGCAGTTTTATTTAGAGGTCAAACCATGACTTTTGATAATTGGCTTTTGCAAATCGGGTCACATTTGACGAAGTTATGGCAGTCGAAAGATTTAACCAATGCCCAAGTCAATTTTTGTTTATAAAATTTTAACATGAATATGACCAAAAATCGAAGTTTATTTAAATGTAATTTCTTAAATGCAGTTTTATTTTAGAGGTCAAACCATGACTTTTGATAATTGGCTTTTGCAAATCGGGTCACATTTGACGAAGTTATGGCAGTCGAAAGATTTAACCAATGCCCAAGTCAATTTTTGTTTATAAAATTTTAACATGAATATGACCAAAATCGAAGTTTATTTAAATGTAATTTCTTAAATGCAGTTTTATTTAAGGGGTCAAACCATGACTTTTGATAATTGGCTTTTGCAAATCGGGTCACATTTGACGAAGTTATGGAAGTCGAAAGATTTAACCAATGCCCAAGTCAATTTTTGTTTATAAAATTTTAACATGAATATGACCAAAAATCGAAGTTTATTTAAATGTAATTTCTTAAATGCAGTTTTATTTAAGAGGTCAAACCATGACTTTTGATATTGGCTTTTGCAAATCGGGTCACTTTGACGAAGTTATGGCAGTCGAAAGATTTAACCAATGCCCAAGTCAATTTTTGTTTATAAAATTTTAACATGAATATGACCAAAAATCGAAGTTTATTTAAATGTAATTTCTTAAATGCAGTTTTATTTTAGAGGTCAAACCATGACTTTTGATATTGGCTTTTGCAAATCGGGTCACATTTGACGAAGTTATGGAAGTCGAAAGATTTAACCAATGCCCAAGTCAATTTTTGTTTATAAATTTTAACATGATATGACCAAAAATCGAAGTTTATTTATATGTTATTTCTTAAATGCAGTTTTATTTTAGAAGTCAAACCATGACTTTTGATAATTGGCTTTTGCAAATCGGGTCACATTTGACGAAGTTATGGCAGTCGAAAGATTTAACCAATGCCCAAGTCATTTTTGTTTATAAAATTTTAACATGAATATGACCAAAAATCGAAGTTTATTTAAATGTAATTTCTTAAATGCGTTTTATTTAGAGGTCAAACCATGACTTTTAAGCTATCGCTTTTGCAAATCGGGTCACTTTTGAGGAAGTTATGGAAGTCGAAAGATTTAACCAATGCCCAAGTCAATTTTTGTTTATAAAATTTTAACATGAATATGACCAAAAATCGAAGTTTATTTAAATGTAATTTCTTAAATGCAGTTTTATTTTAGAGGTCAAACCATGACTTTTGATATTGGCTTTTGCAAATCGGGTCACATTTGACGAAGTTATGGCAGTCGAAAGATTTAACCAATGCCCAGTCATTTTTGTTTATAAAATTTTAACATGAATATGACCAAAAATCGAAGTTTATTTAAATGTAATTTCTTAAATGCAGTTTTATTTAGAGGTCAAACCATGACTTTTGATAATTGGCTTTTGCAAATCGGGTCACATTTGACGAAGTTATGGAAGTCGAAAGATTTAACCAATGCCCAAGTCAATTTTTGTTTATAAAATTTTAACATGGATATGACCAAAAATCGAAGTTTATTTGAATGTAATTTCTTAAATGCAGTTTTATTTAAGAGGTCAAACCATGACTTTTGATAATTGGCTTTTGCAAATCGGGTCACATTTGACGAAGTTATGGCAGTCGAAAGATTTAACCAATGCCCAAGTCAATTTTTGTTTATAAAATTTTAACATGAATATGACCAAAAATCGAAGTTTATTTAATGTAATTTCTTAAATGCAGTTTTATTCTAAATGCCAAACCATGACTTTTAAGCTATTGCTTTTGCAAATCGGGTCACATTTGACGAAGTTATGGCAGTCGAAAGATTTAATCAATGCCCAGTCAATTTTTGTTTATAAAATTTTAACATGAATATGACCAAAAATCGAAGTTTATTTAAATGTAATTTCTTAAATGCAGTTTTATTCTAGATGCCAAACCATGACTTTTAAGCTATTGCTTTTGCAAATCGGGTCACATTTGACGAAGTTATGGAAGTCGAAAGATTTAACCAATGCCCAAGTCAATTTTTGTTTATAAAATTTTAACATGAATATGACCAAAAATCGAAGTTTATTTAAATGTAATTTCTTAAATGCAGTTTTATTTAGAGGTCAAACCATGACTTTTGATATTGGCTTTTGCAAATCGGGTCAGATTTGACGAAGTTATGGAAGTCGAAAGATTTTTACCAATGCCCAAGTCAATTTTTGTTTATAAAATTTTAACATGAATATGACCAAAAATCGAATTTTATTTAAATGTAATTTCTTAAATGCAGTTTTATTTAAGGGGTCAAACCATGACTTTTGATAATTGGTTTTTGCAAATCGGGTCACATTTGACGAAGTTATGGCAGTCGAAAGATTTAACCAATGCCCAAGTCAATTTTTGTTTATAAAATTTTAACATGAATATGACCAAAAATCGAAGTTTATTTAAATGTAATTTCTTAAATGCAGTTTTATTTAAGAGGTCAAACCATGACTTTTGATATATGGCTTTTGAAAATCGGGTCAGATTTGAGGAAGTTATGGAAGTCGAAAGATTTAACCAATGCCCAAGTCAATTTTGTTTATAAAATTTTAACATGAATATGACCAAAAATCGAAGTTTATTTAATGTAATTTCTTAAATGCAGTTTTATTTTAGAGGTCAAACCATGACTTTTGATATTGGCTTTTGCAAATCGGGTCACTTTTGACGAAGTTATGGAAGTCGAAAGATTTAACCAATGCCCAAGTCAATTTTGTTTATAAATTTTAACATGAATATGACCAAAATCGAAGTTTATTTAAATGTAATTTCTTAAATGCAGTTTTTATTTAAGAGGTCAAACCATGACTTTTGATAATTGCTTTTGCAAATCGGGTCACATTTGACGAAGTTATGGCAGTCGAAAGATTTAACCAATGCCCAAGTCAATTTTTGTTTATAAAATTTTAACATGAATATGACCAAAAATCGAAGTTTATTTAAATGTAATTTCTTAAATGCAGTTTCATTTTAGAGGTCAAACCATGACTTTTGATAATTGGCTTTTGCAAATCGGGTCACATTTGACGAAGTTATGGAAGTCGAAAGATTTAACCAATGCCCAAGTCAATTTTTGTTTATAAAATTTTAACATGAATATGACCAAAAATCGAAGTTTATTTAAATGTAATTTCTTAAATGCAGTTTTATTTAGAGGTCAAACCATGACTTTTAAGCTATTGCTTTTGCAAATCGGGTCACATTTGACGAAGTTATGGAAGTCGAAAGATTTAACCAATGCCCAAGTCAATTTTTGTTTATAAAATTTTAACATGAATATGACCAAAAATCGAAGTTTATTTAAATGTTATTTCTTAAATGCAGTTTTATTTTAGAGGTCAAACCATGACTTTTGATAATTGGCTTTTGCAAATCGGGTCACATTTGACGAAGTTATGGCAGTCGAAAGATTTAACCAATGCCCAAGTCAATTTTTGTTTATAAAATTTTAACATGAATATGACCAAAAATCGAAGTTTATTTAAATGTAATTTCTTAAATGCAGTTTTATTTAGAGGTCAAACCATGACTTTTGATATTGGCTTTTGCAAATCGGGTCAGTTTGACGAAGTTATGGAAGTCGAAAGATTTAACCAATGCCCAAGTCAATTTTTGTTTATAAAATTTTAACATGATATGACCAAAATCGAAGTTTATTTAAATGTATTTCTTAAATGCAGTTTTATTTAGAGGTCAAACCATGACTTTTGATAATTGGCTTTTGCAAATCGGGTCACATTTGACGAAGTTATGGCAGTCGAAAGATTTAACCAATGCCCAAGTCAATTTTTGTTTATAAAATTTTAACATGAATATGACCAAAAATCGAAGTTTATTTAATGTATTTCTTAAATGCAGTTTTATTTAGAGGTCAAACCATGACTTTTGATATTGGCTTTTGCAAATCGGGTCACATTTGACGAAGTTATGGCAGTCGAAAGATTTAACCAATGCCCAAGTCAATTTTTGTTTATAAAATTTTAACATGATATGACCAAAAATCGAAGTTTATTTAAATGTAATTTCTTAAATGCAGTTTTATTTTAGAGGTCAAACCATGACTTTTGATAGTTGGCTTTTGCAAATCGGGTCACATTTGACGAAGTTATGGAAGTCGAAAGATTTAACCAATGCCCAAGTCAATTTTTGTTTATAAAATTTTAACATGAATATGACCAAAAATCGAAGTTTATTTAAATGTAATTTCTTAATGCAGTTTTATTTAGAGGTCAAACCATGACTTTTGATAATTGGCTTTTGCAAATCGGGTCACATTTGACGAAGTTATGGCAGTCGAAAGATTTAACCAATGCCCAAGTCAATTTTTGTTTATAAAATTTTAACATGAATATGACCAAAATCGAAGTTTATTTAAATGTAATTTCTTAAATGCAGTTTTATTTAGAGGTCAAACCATGACTTTTGATATTGGCTTTTGCAAATCGGGTCACATTTGACGAAGTTATGGCAGTCGAAAGATTTAACCAATGCCCAAGTCAATTTTTGTTTATAAAATTTTAACATGAATATGACCAAAAATCGAAGTTTATTTAAATGTAATTTCTTAAATGCAGTTTTATTTAGAGGTCAAACCATGACTTTTGATATTGGCTTTTGCAAATCGGGTCACATTTGACGAAGTTATGGCAGTCGAAAGATTTAACCAATGCCCAAGTCAATTTTTGTTTATAAAATTTTAACATGAATATGACCAAAATCGAAGTTTATTTAAATGTAATTTCTTAAATGCAGTTTTATTTAGAGGTCAAACCATGACTTTTGATATATGGTTTTTGAAAATCGGGTCAGATTTGAGGAAGTTATGGAAGTCGAAAGATTTAACCAATGCCCAAGTCAATTTTTGTTTATAAATTTTAACATGAATATGACCAAAATCGAAGTTTATTTAATGTAATTTCTTAAATGCAGTTTTATTTAGAGGTCAAACCATGACTTTTGATAATTGGCTTTTGCAAATCGGGTCACATTTGACGAAGTTATGGAAGTCGAAAGATTTTTACCAATGCCCAAGTCAATTTTTGTTTATAAAATTTTAACATGAATATGACCAAAATCGAAGTTTATTTAAATGTAATTTCTTAATGCAGTTTTATTTTAAGAGTCAAACCATGACTTTTGATAATTGCTTTTGCAAATCGGGTCACATTTGACGAAGTTATGGCAGTCGAAAGATTTAACCAATGCCCAAGTCAATTTTTGTTTATAAAATTTTAACATGAATATGACCAAAAATCGAAGTTTATTTAATGTAATTTCTTAAATGCAGTTTTATTTTAGAGGTCAAACCATGACTTTTGATAATTGGCTTTTGCAAATCGGGTCACATTTGACGAAGTTATGGCAGTCGAAAGATTTAACCAATGCCCAAGTCAATTTTTGTTTATAAAATTTTAACATGAATATGACCAAAAATCGAAGTTTATTTAAATGTATTTCTTAAATGCAGTTTTATTTAGAGGTCAAACCATGACTTTTGATATTGGCTTTTGCAAATCGGGTCACATTTGACGAAGTTATGGCAGTCGAAAGATTTAACCAATGCCCAAGTCAATTTTTGTTTATAAAATTTTAACATGAATATGACCAAAAATCGAAGTTTATTTAAATGTAATTTCTTAATGCAGTTTTATTTAGAGTCAAACCATGACTTTTGATATTGGCTTTTGCAAATCGGGTCACATTTGACGAAGTTATGGAAGTCGAAAGATTTAACCAATGCCCAAGTCAATTTTTGTTTATAAATTTTAACATGAATATGACCAAAAATCGAAGTTTATTTAAATGTAATTTCTTAATGCAGTTTTATTTAGAGGTCAAACCATGACTTTTGAGTATTGGCTTTTGCAAATCGGGTCACATTTGACGAAGTTATGGCAGTCGAAAGATTTAACCAATGCCCAAGTCAATTTTTGTTTATAAAATTTTAACATGAATATGACCAAAAATCGAAGTTTATTTAAATGTAATTTCTTAAATGCAGTTTTATTTTAGAGTCAAACCATGACTTTTGAGTATTGGCTTTTGAAAATCGGGTCACATTTGACGAAGTTATGGCAGTCGAAAGATTTAACCAATGCCCAAGTCAATTTTTGTTTATAAAATTTTAACATGAATATGACCAAAAATCGAAGTTTATTTAATGTAATTTCTTAAATGCAGTTTTATTTAGAGGTCAAACCATGACTTTTGATAATTGCTTTTGCAAATCGGGTCACATTTGACGAAGTTATGGCAGTCGAAAGATTTAACCAATGCCCAAGTCAATTTTGTTTATAAAATTTTAACATGAATATGACCAAAAATCGAAGTTTATTTATATGTAATTTCTTAAATGCAGTTTTATTTAGAGGTCAAACCATGACTTTTGATATTGGCTTTTGCAAATCGGGTCACATTTGACGAAGTTATGGCAGTCGAAAGATTTAACCAATGCCCAAGTCAATTTTTGTTTATAAAATTTTAACATGAATATGACCAAAAATCGAAGTTTATTTTAATGTAATTTCTTAAATGCAGTTTTATTTAGAGGTCAAACCATGACTTTTGATAATTGGCTTTTGCAAATCGGGTCACATTTGACGAAGTTATGGCAGTCGAAAGATTTAACCAATGCCCAAGTCAATTTTTGTTTATAAAATTTTAACATGAATATGACCAAAAATCGAAGTTTATTTATATGTTATTTCTTAAATGCAGTTTTATTTAGAGGTCAAACCATGACTTTTGATATTGGCTTTTGAAAATCGGGTCACTTTTGACGAAGTTATGGAAGTCGAAAGATTTTTACCAATGCCCAAGTCAATTTTTGTTTATAAAATTTTAACATGAATATGACCAAAAATCGAAGTTTATTTAAATGTATTTCTTAAATGCAGTTTTATTTAGAGGTCAAACCATGACTTTTGATAATTGGCTTTTGCAAATCGGGTCACATTTGACGAAGTTATGGCAGTCGAAAGATTTAACCAATGCCCAAGTCAATTTTTGTTTATAAAATTTTAACATGAATATGACCAAAATCGAAGTTTATTTAAATGTAATTTCTTAAATGCAGTTTTATTTAGAGGTCAAACCATGACTTTTGATAATTGGCTTTTGCAAATCGGGTCACATTTGACGAAGTTATGGCAGTCGAAAGATTTAACCAATGCCCAAGTCAATTTTTGTTTATAAAATTTTAACATGAATATGACCAAAAATCGAAGTTTATTTAATGTAATTTCTTAAATGCAGTTTTATTTAGAGGTCAAACCATGACTTTTGATATTGGCTTTTGCAAATCGGGTCACATTTGACGAAGTTATGGCAGTCGAAAGATTTAACCAATGCCCAAGTCAATTTTTGTTTATAAAATTTTAACATGAATATGACCAAAAATCGAAGTTTATTTATATGTATTTCTTAAATGCAGTTTTATTTTAGAGGTCAAACCATGACTTTTGATATTGGCTTTTGCAAATCGGGTCACATTTGACGAAGTTATGGCAGTCGAAAGATTTAACCAATGCCCAAGTCAATTTTTGTTTATAAAATTTTAACATGAATATGACCAAAAATCGAAGTTTATTTATATGTATTTCTTAAATGCAGTTTTATTTAGAGGTCAAACCATGACTTTTGATAATTGGCTTTTGCAAATCGGGTCACATTTGACGAAGTTATGGCAGTCGAAAGATTTAACCAATGCCCAAGTCAATTTTTGTTTATAAAATTTTAACATGAATATGACCAAAATCGAAGTTTATTTATATGTAATTTCTTAAATGCAGTTTTATTTTAGAGGTCAAACCATGACTTTTGATATTGGCTTTTGCAAATCGGGTCACATTTGACGAAGTTATGGCAGTCGAAAGATTTAACCAATGCCCAAGTCAATTTTTGTTTATAAATTTTAACATGAATATGACCAAAAATCGAAGTTTATTTAAATGTAATTTCTTAAATGCAGTTTTATTTTAGAGGTCAAACCATGACTTTTGATAATTGGCTTTTGCAAATCGGGTCACATTTGACGAAGTTATGGCAGTCGAAAGATTTAACCAATGCCCAAGTCAATTTTTGTTTATAAAATTTTAACATGAATATGACCAAAAATCGAAGTTTATTTATATGTATTTCTTAAATGCAGTTTTATTTTAGAGGTCAAACCATGACTTTTGATAATTGGCTTTTGCAAATCGGGTCACATTTGACGAAGTTATGGAAGTCGAAAGATTTAACCAATGCCCAAGTCAATTTTTGTTTATAAAATTTTAACATGAATATGACCAAAATCGAAGTTTATTTAAATGTATTTCTTAAATGCAGTTTTATTTTAGAGGTCAAACCATGACTTTTGATAATTGGCTTTTGCAAATCGGGTCACATTTGACGAAGTTATGGCAGTCGAAAGATTTAACCAATGCCCAAGTCAATTTTTGTTTATAAAATTTAACATGAATATGACCAAAAATCGAAGTTTATTTAATGTAATTTCTTAAATGCAGTTTTATTTAGAGGTCAAACCATGACTTTTGATAATTGGCTTTTGCAAATCGGGTCACATTTGACGAAGTTATGGCAGTCGAAAGATTTAACCAATGCCCAAGTCAATTTTTGTTTATAAAATTTTAACATGAATATGACCAAAAATCGAAGTTTATTTAAATGTATTTCTTAAATGCAGTTTTATTTTAGAGGTCAAACCATGACTTGAATTGCTTTGAAATCGGTCACTTGACGAAGTATGGCATCGAAAGATTAACCAATGCCCAAGTCAATTTTGTTATAAATTTAACATGAATATGACCAAAATCGAAGTTTATTTAAGTAATTCTTAAATGCAGTTTTATTTAAGGTCAACCAGACTTTTGATAATTGCTTTTGCAAATCGGGTCCATTGACGAAGTTATGCAGTCAAAGATTTACCAATGCCCAAGTCAATTTTGTTTATAAAATTTTAACATGAATATGACCAAAAATCGAAGTTTATTTATATGTAATTTCTAAATGCAGTTTTATTTTAGAGGTCAAACCATGACTTTTGATAATTGGCTTTTGCAAATCGGGTCACATTTGACGAAGTTATGGCAGTCGAAAGATTTAACCAATGCCCAAGTCAATTTTTGTTATAAAATTTTAACATGAATATGACCAAAAATCGAAGTTTATTTAATGTAATTTCTTAAATGCAGTTTTATTTAGGAGTCAAACCATGACTTTTGATAATTGGCTTTTGCAAATCGGGTCACATTTGACGAAGTTATGGCAGTCGAAAGATTTAACCAATGCCCAAGTCAATTTTTGTTTATAAAATTTTAACATGAATATGACCAAAAATCGAAGTTTATTTATATGTATTTCTTAAATGCAGTTTTATTTAGAGGTCAAACCATGACTTTTGATATTGGCTTTTGCAAATCGGGTCACATTTGACGAAGTTATGGCAGTCGAAAGATTTAACCAATGCCCAAGTCAATTTTTGTTTATAAATTTTAACATGAATATGACCAAAAATCGAAGTTTATTTAAATGTATTTCTTAAATGCAGTTTTATTTTAGAGGTCAAACCATGACTTTTGATATTGGCTTTTGCAAATCGGGTCACATTTGACGAAGTTATGGCAGTCGAAAGATTTAACCAATGCCCAAGTCAATTTTTGTTTATAAAATTTTAACATGAATATGACCAAAAATCGAAGTTTATTTATATGTAATTTCTTAAATGCAGTTTTATTTAAGGGGTCAAACCATGACTTTTGATAATTGGCTTTTGCAAATCGGGTCACATTTGACGAAGTTATGGCAGTCGAAAGATTTAACCAATGCCCAAGTCAATTTTTGTTTATAAAATTTTAACATGAATATGACCAAAAATCGAAGTTTATTTATATGTAATTTCTTAAATGCAGTTTTATTTAAGAGGTCAAACCATGACTTTTGATAATTGGCTTTTGCAAATCGGGTCACATTTGACGAAGTTATGGAAGTCGAAAGATTTAACCAATGCCCAAGTCAATTTTTGTTTATAAAATTTTAACATGAATATGACCAAAAATCGAAGTTTATTTAAATGTAATTTCTTAAATGCAGTTTCATTTTAGAGGTCAAACCATGACTTTTGATAATTGGCTTTTGCAAATCGGGTCACATTTGACGAAGTTATGGCAGTCGAAAGATTTAACCAATGCCCAAGTCAATTTTTGTTTATAAAATTTTAACATGAATATGACCAAAAATCGAAGTTTATTTTAATGTAATTTCTTAAATGCAGTTTTATTTAGAGGTCAAACCATGACTTTTGATAATTGGCTTTTGCAAATCGGGTCACATTTGACGAAGTTATGGCAGTCGAAAGATTTAACCAATGCCCAAGTCAATTTTTGTTTATAAAATTTTAACATGAATATGACCAAAATCGAAGTTTATTTAAATGTATTTCTTAAATGCAGTTTTATTTAGAGGTCAAACCATGACTTTTGATAATGGCTTTTGCAAATCGGGTCACATTTGACGAAGTTATGGCAGTCGAAAGATTTAACCAATGCCCAAGTCAATTTTTGTTTATAAAATTTTAACATGAATATGACCAAAAATCGAAGTTTATTTATATGTAATTTCTTAAATGCAGTTTTATTTAAGGGGTCAAACCATGACTTTTGATAATTGGCTTTTGCAAATCGGGTCACATTTGACGAAGTTATGGCAGTCGAAAGATTTAACCAATGCCCAAGTCAATTTTTGTTTATAAAATTTTAACATGAATATGACCAAAAATCGAAGTTTATTTAAATGTAATTTCTTAAATGCAGTTTTATTTAAGGGGTCAAACCATGACTTTTGATAATTGGCTTTTGCAAATCGGGTCACATTTGACGAAGTTATGGCAGTCGAAAGATTTAACCAATGCCCAAGTCAATTTTTGTTTATAAAATTTTAACATGAATATGACCAAAAATCGAAGTTTATTTATATGTAATTTCTTAAATGCAGTTTTATTTTAGAGGTCAAACCATGACTTTTGATAATTGGCTTTTGCAAATCGGGTCACATTTGACGAAGTTATGGCAGTCGAAAGATTTAACCAATGCCCAAGTCAATTTTTGTTTATAAAATTTTAACATGAATATGACCAAAAATCGAAGTTTATTTATATGTAATTTCTTAAATGCAGTTTTATTTAAGGGGTCAAACCATGACTTTTGATAATTGGCTTTTGCAAATCGGGTCACATTTGACGAAGTTATGGCAGTCGAAAGATTTAACCAATGCCCAAGTCAATTTTTGTTTATAAAATTTTAACATGAATATGACCAAAAATCGAAGTTTATTTAATGTAATTTCTTAAATGCAGTTTTATTTAGAGGTCAAACCATGACTTTGATAATTGGCTTTTGCAAATCGGGTCACATTTGACGAAGTTATGGCAGTCGAAAGATTTAACCAATGCCCAAGTCAATTTTTGTTTATAAAATTTTAACATGAATATGACCAAAAATCGAAGTTTATTTATATGTAATTTCTTAAATGCAGTTTTATTTAGAGGTCAAACCATGACTTTTGATAATTGGCTTTTGCAAATCGGGTCACATTTGACGAAGTTATGGCAGTCGAAAGATTTAACCAATGCCCAAGTCAATTTTTGTTTATAAAATTTTAACATGAATATGACCAAAAATCGAAGTTTATTTAAATGTATTTCTTAAATGCAGTTTTATTTAAGGGGTCAAACCATGACTTTTGATAATTGGCTTTTGCAAATCGGGTCACATTTGACGAAGTTATGGCAGTCGAAAGATTTAACCAATGCCCAAGTCAATTTTTGTTTATAAAATTTTAACATGAATATGACCAAAAATCGAAGTTTATTTATATGTAATTTCTTAAATGCAGTTTTATTTTAGAGGTCAAACCATGACTTTTGATAATTGGCTTTTGCAAATCGGGTCACATTTGACGAAGTTATGGCAGTCGAAAGATTTAACCAATGCCCAAGTCAATTTTTGTTTATAAAATTTTAACATGAATATGACCAAAAATCGAAGTTTATTTATATGTAATTTCTTAAATGCAGTTTTATTTTAGAGGTCAAACCATGACTTTTGATAATTGGCTTTTGCAAATCGGGTCACATTTGACGAAGTTATGGCAGTCGAAAGATTTAACCAATGCCCAAGTCAATTTTGTTTATAAAATTTTAACATGAATATGACCAAAAATCGAAGTTTATTTATATGTAATTTCTTAAATGCAGTTTTATTTAGAGGTCAAACCATGACTTTTGATAATTGGCTTTTGCAAATCGGGTCACATTTGACGAAGTTATGGCAGTCGAAAGATTTAACCAATGCCCAAGTCAATTTTTGTTTATAAAATTTTAACATGAATATGACCAAAAATCGAAGTTTATTTAAATGTAATTTCTTAAATGCAGTTTTATTTTAGAGGTCAAACCATGACTTTTGATAATTGGCTTTTGCAAATCGGGTCACATTTGACGAAGTTATGGCAGTCGAAAGATTTAACCAATGCCCAAGTCAATTTTTGTTTATAAAATTTTAACATGAATATGACCAAAAATCGAAGTTTATTTATATGTATTTCTTAAATGCAGTTTTATTTTAGAGGTCAAACCATGACTTTTGATAATTGGCTTTTGCAAATCGGGTCACATTTGACGAAGTTATGGCAGTCGAAAGATTTAACCAATGCCCAAGTCAATTTTTGTTTATAAAATTTTAACATGAATATGACCAAAAATCGAAGTTTATTTAATGTAATTTCTTAAATGCAGTTTTATTTAGAGGTCAAACCATGACTTTGATAATTGGCTTTTGCAAATCGGGTCACATTTGACGAAGTTATGGCAGTCGAAAGATTTAACCAATGCCCAAGTCAATTTTTGTTTATAAAATTTTAACATGAATATGACCAAAAATCGAAGTTTATTTAAATGTATTTCTTAAATGCAGTTTTATTTAAGGGGTCAAACCATGACTTTTGATAATTGGCTTTTGCAAATCGGGTCACATTTGACGAAGTTATGGCAGTCGAAAGATTTAACCAATGCCCAAGTCAATTTTTGTTTATAAAATTTTAACATGAATATGACCAAAATCGAAGTTTATTTATATGTAATTTCTTAAATGCAGTTTTATTTAAGGGGTCAAACCATGACTTTTGATAATTGGCTTTTGCAAATCGGGTCACATTTGACGAAGTTATGGCAGTCGAAAGATTTAACCAATGCCCAAGTCAATTTTTGTTTATAAAATTTTAACATGAATATGACCAAAAATCGAAGTTTATTTAAATGTATTTCTTAAATGCAGTTTTATTTTAGAGGTCAAACCATGACTTTTGATAATTGGCTTTTGCAAATCGGGTCACATTTGACGAAGTTATGGCAGTCGAAAGATTTAACCAATGCCCAAGTCAATTTTTGTTTATAAAATTTTAACATGAATATGACCAAAAATCGAAGTTTATTTATATGTAATTTCTTAAATGCAGTTTTATTTAAGAGGTCAAACCATGACTTTTGATATATGGCTTTTGCAAATCGGGTCACATTTGACGAAGTTATGGCAGTCGAAAGATTTAACCAATGCCCAAGTCAATTTTTGTTTATAAAATTTTAACATGAATATGACCAAAAATCGAAGTTTATTTATATGTAATTTCTTAAATGCAGTTTTATTTAAGGGGTCAAACCATGACTTTTGATAATTGGCTTTTGCAAATCGGGTCACATTTGACGAAGTTATGGCAGTCGAAAGATTTAACCAATGCCCAAGTCAATTTTTGTTTATAAAATTTTAACATGAATATGACCAAAAATCGAAGTTTATTTAAATGTAATTTCTTAAATGCAGTTTTATTTTAGAGGTCAAACCATGACTTTTGATAGTTGGCTTTTGCAAATCGGGTCACATTTGACGAAGTTATGGCAGTCGAAAGATTTAACCAATGCCCAAGTCAATTTTTGTTTATAAAATTTTAACATGAATATGACCAAAAATCGAAGTTTATTTAATGTAATTTCTTAAATGCAGTTTTATTTAGAGGTCAAACCATGACTTTTGATAATTGGCTTTTGCAAATCGGGTCACATTTGACGAAGTTATGGCAGTCGAAAGATTTAACCAATGCCCAAGTCAATTTTTGTTTATAAAATTTTAACATGAATATGACCAAAAATCGAAGTTTACTTATATGTAATTTCTTAAATGCAGTTTTATTTAAGAGGTCAAACCATGACTTTTGATAATTGGCTTTTGCAAATCGGGTCACATTTGACGAAGTTATGGCAGTCGAAAGATTTAACCAATGCCCAAGTCAATTTTTGTTTATAAAATTTTAACATGAATATGACCAAAAATCGAAGTTTATTTAATGTAATTTCTTAAATGCAGTTTTATTTTAGAGGTCAAACCATGACTTTTGATAATTGGCTTTTGCAAATCGGGTCACATTTGACGAAGTTATGGCAGTCGAAAGATTTAACCAATGCCCAAGTCAATTTTTGTTTATAAAATTTTAACATGAATATGACCAAAAATCGAAGTTTATTTATATGTAATTTCTTAAATGCAGTTTTATTTAAGGGGTCAAACCATGACTTTTGATAATTGGCTTTTGCAAATCGGGTCACATTTGACGAAGTTATGGCAGTCGAAAGATTTAACCAATGCCCAAGTCAATTTTTGTTTATAAAATTTTAACATGAATATGACCAAAAATCGAAGTTTATTTTAATGTTATTTCTTAAATGCAGTTTTATTTAAGAGGTCAAACCATGACTTTTGATAATTGGCTTTTGCAAATCGGGTCACATTTGACGAAGTTATGGCAGTCGAAAGATTTAACCAATGCCCAAGTCAATTTTGTTTATAAAATTTTAACATGAATATGACCAAAAATCGAAGTTTATTTATATGTAATTTCTTAAATGCAGTTTTATTTTAGAGGTCAAACCATGACTTTTGATAATTGGCTTTTGCAAATCGGGTCACATTTGACGAAGTTATGGCAGTCGAAAGATTTAACCAATGCCCAAGTCAATTTTTGTTTATAAAATTTTAACATGAATATGACCAAAAATCGAAGTTTAATTATATGTTATTTCTTAAATGCAGTTTTATTTAAGGGGTCAAACCATGACTTTTGATAATTGGCTTTTGCAAATCGGGTCACATTTGACGAAGTTATGGCAGTCGAAAGATTTAACCAATGCCCAAGTCAATTTTTGTTTATAAAATTTTAACATGAATATGACCAAAAATCGAAGTTTATTTATATGTAATTTCTTAAATGCAGTTTTATTTTAGAGGTCAAACCATGACTTTTGATAATGGCTTTTGCAAATCGGGTCACATTTGACGAAGTTATGGCAGTCGAAAGATTTAACCAATGCCCAAGTCAATTTTTGTTTATAAAATTTTAACATGAATATGACCAAAAATCGAAGTTTATTTATATGTTATTTCTTAAATGCAGTTTTATTTAAGAGGTCAAACCATGACTTTTGATATATGGCTTTTGCAAATCGGGTCACATTTGACGAAGTTATGGCAGTCGAAAGATTTAACCAATGCCCAAGTCAATTTTTGTTTATAAAATTTTAACATGAATATGACCAAAAATCGAAGTTTATTTAAATGTAATTTCTTAAATGCAGTTTTATTTAAGGGGTCAAACCATGACTTTTGATAATTGGCTTTTGCAAATCGGGTCACATTTGACGAAGTTATGGCAGTCGAAAGATTTAACCAATGCCCAAGTCAATTTTTGTTTATAAAATTTTAACATGAATATGACCAAAAATCGAAGTTTATTTATATGTAATTTCTTAAATGCAGTTTTATTTAGAGGTCAAACCATGACTTTTGATAATTGGCTTTTGCAAATCGGGTCACATTTGACGAAGTTATGGCAGTCTAAAGATTTAACCAATGCCCAAGTCAATTTTTGTTTATAAAATTTTAACATGAATATGACCAAAAATCGAAGTTTATTTATATGTATTTCTTAAATGCAGTTTTATTTTAGAGGTCAAACCATGACTTTTGATAATTGGCTTTTGCAAATCGGGTCACATTTGACGAAGTTATGGCAGTCGAAAGATTTAACCAATGCCCAAGTCAATTTTTGTTTATAAAATTTTAACATGAATATGACCAAAAATCGAAGTTTATTTATATGTAATTTCTTAAATGCAGTTTTATTTTAGAGGTCAAACCATGACTTTTGATAATTGGCTTTTGCAAATCGGGTCACATTTGACGAAGTTATGGCAGTCGAAAGATTTAACCAATGCCCAAGTCAATTTTTGTTTATAAAATTTTAACATGAATATGACCAAAAATCGAAGTTTATTTATATGTTATTTCTTAAATGCAGTTTTATTTAAGGGGTCAAACCATGACTTTTGATAATTGGCTTTTGCAAATCGGGTCACATTTGACGAAGTTATGGCAGTCGAAAGATTTAACCAATGCCCAAGTCAATTTTTGTTTATAAAATTTTAACATGAATATGACCAAAAATCGAAGTTTATTTATATGTATTTCTTAAATGCAGTTTTATTTAGAGGTCAAACCATGACTTTTGATAATTGGCTTTTGCAAATCGGGTCACATTTGACGAAGTTATGGCAGTCGAAAGATTTAACCAATGCCCAAGTCAATTTTTGTTTATAAAATTTTAACATGAATATGACCAAAATCGAAGTTTATTTATATGTTATTTCTTAAATGCAGTTTTATTTAGAGGTCAAACCATGACTTTTGATAATGGCTTTTGCAAATCGGGTCACATTTGACGAAGTTATGGCAGTCGAAAGATTTAACCAATGCCCAAGTCAATTTTTGTTTATAAAATTTTAACATGAATATGACCAAAAATCGAAGTTTATTTAATGTAATTTCTTAAATGCAGTTTTATTTTAGAGGTCAAACCATGACTTTTGATAATTGGCTTTTGCAAATCGGGTCACATTTGACGAAGTTATGGCAGTCGAAAGATTTAACCAATGCCCAAGTCAATTTTTGTTTATAAAATTTTAACATGAATATGACCAAAAATCGAAGTTTATTTATATGTATTTCTTAAATGCAGTTTTATTTAGAGGTCAAACCATGACTTTTGATATTGGCTTTTGCAAATCGGGTCACATTTGACGAAGTTATGGCAGTCGAAAGATTTAACCAATGCCCAAGTCAATTTTTGTTTATAAAATTTTAACATGAATATGACCAAAAATCGAAGTTTATTTATATGTAATTTCTTAAATGCAGTTTTATTTTAGAGGTCAAACCATGACTTTTGATAATTGGCTTTTGCAAATCGGGTCACATTTGACGAAGTTATGGCAGTCGAAAGATTTAACCAATGCCCAAGTCAATTTTTGTTTATAAAATTTTAACATGAATATGACCAAAAATCGAAGTTTATTTATATGTATTTCTTAAATGCAGTTTTATTTAGAGGTCAAACCATGACTTTTGATAATTGGCTTTTGCAAATCGGGTCACATTTGACGAAGTTATGGCAGTCGAAAGATTTAACCAATGCCCAAGTCAATTTTTGTTTATAAAATTTTAACATGAATATGACCAAAAATCGAAGTTTATTTATATGTATTTCTTAAATGCAGTTTTATTTAGAGGTCAAACCATGACTTTTGATAATTGGCTTTTGCAAATCGGGTCACATTTGACGAAGTTATGGCAGTCGAAAGATTTAACCAATGCCCAAGTCAATTTTTGTTTATAAAATTTTAACATGAATATGACCAAAATCGAAGTTTATTTATATGTAATTTCTTAAATGCAGTTTTATTTAAGGGGCCAAACCATGACTTTTGATAATTGGCTTTTGCAAATCGGGTCACATTTGACGAAGTTATGGCAGTCGAAAGATTTAACCAATGCCCAAGTCAATTTTTGTTTATAAAATTTTAACATGAATATGACCAAAAATCGAAGTTTATTTATATGTTATTTCTTAAATGCAGTTTTATTTTAGAGGTCAAACCATGACTTTTGATAATTGGCTTTTGCAAATCGGGTCACATTTGACGAAGTTATGGCAGTCGAAAGATTTAACCAATGCCCAAGTCAATTTTTGTTTATAAAATTTTAACATGAATATGACCAAAAATCGAAGTTTATTTATATGTAATTTCTTAAATGCAGTTTTATTTAGAGGTCAAACCATGACTTTTGATAATTGGCTTTTGCAAATCGGGTCACATTTGACGAAGTTATGGCAGTCGAAAGATTTAACCAATGCCCAAGTCAATTTTTGTTTATAAAATTTTAACATGAATATGACCAAAAATCGAAGTTTATTTATATGTAATTTCTTAAATGCAGTTTTATTTAAGAGGTCAAACCATGACTTTTGATAATTGGCTTTTGCAAATCGGGTCACATTTGACGAAGTTATGGCAGTCGAAAGATTTAACCAATGCCCAAGTCAATTTTTGTTTATAAAATTTTAACATGAATATGACCAAAAATCGAAGTTTATTTATATGTATTTCTTAAATGCAGTTTTATTTAGAGGTCAAACCATGACTTTTGATAATTGGCTTTTGCAAATCGGGTCACATTTGACGAAGTTATGGCAGTCGAAAGATTTAACCAATGCCCAAGTCAATTTTTGTTTATAAAATTTTAACATGAATATGACCAAAAATCGAAGTTTATTTATATGTATTTCTTAAATGCAGTTTTATTTAGAGGTCAAACCATGACTTTTGATAATGGCTTTTGCAAATCGGGTCACATTTGACGAAGTTATGGCAGTCGAAAGATTTAACCAATGCCCAAGTCAATTTTTGTTTATAAAATTTTAACATGAATATGACCAAAAATCGAAGTTTATTTATATGTTATTTCTTAAATGCAGTTTTATTTTAGAGGTCAAACCATGACTTTTGATAATTGGCTTTTGCAAATCGGGTCACATTTGACGAAGTTATGGCAGTCGAAAGATTTAACCAATGCCCAAGTCAATTTTTGTTTATAAAATTTTAACATGAATATGACCAAAAATCGAAGTTTATTTATATGTTATTTCTTAAATGCAGTTTTATTTTAGAGGTCAAACCATGACTCTTGATAATTGGCTTTTGCAAATCGGGTCACATTTGACGAAGTTATGGCAGTCGAAAGATTTAACCAATGCCCAAGTCAATTTTTGTTTATAAAATTTTAACATGAATATGACCAAAAATCGAAGTTTATTTATATGTAATTTCTTAAATGCAGTTTTATTTAGAGGTCAAACCATGACTTTTGATAATGGCTTTTGCAAATCGGGTCACATTTGACGAAGTTATGGAAGTCGAAAGATTTAACCAATGCCCAAGTCAATTTTTGTTTATAAAATTTTAACATGAATATGACCAAAAATCGAAGTTTATTTATATGTAATTTCTTAAATGCAGTTTTATTTAAGGGGTCAAACCATGACTTTTGATAATTGGCTTTTGCAAATCGGGTCACATTTGACGAAGTTATGGCAGTCGAAAGATTTAACCAATGCCCAAGTCAATTTTTGTTTATAAAATTTTAACATGAATATGACCAAAAATCGAAGTTTATTTATATGTATTTCTTAAATGCAGTTTTATTTTAGAGGTCAAACCATGACTTTTGATAATTGGCTTTTGCAAATCGGGTCACATTTGACGAAGTTATGGCAGTCTAAAGATTTAACCAATGCCCAAGTCAATTTTTGTTTATAAAATTTTAACATGAATATGACCAAAAATCGAAGTTTATTTATATGTAATTTCTTAAATGCAGTTTTATTTAGAGGTCAAACCATGACTTTTGATAATTGGCTTTTGCAAATCGGGTCACATTTGACGAAGTTATGGCAGTCGAAAGATTTAACCAATGCCCAAGTCAATTTTTGTTTATAAAATTTTAACATGAATATGACCAAAAATCGAAGTTTATTTATATGTAATTTCTTAAATGCAGTTTTATTTAGAGGTCAAACCATGACTTTTGATAATTGGCTTTTGCAAATCGGGTCACATTTGACGAAGTTATGGCAGTCGAAAGATTTAACCAATGCCCAAGTCAATTTTTGTTTATAAAATTTTAACATGAATATGACCAAAAATCGAAGTTTATTTATATGTATTTCTTAAATGCAGTTTTATTTTAGAGGTCAAACCATGACTTTTGATAATTGGCTTTTGCAAATCGGGTCACATTTGACGAAGTTATGGCAGTCGAAAGATTTAACCAATGCCCAAGTCAATTTTTGTTTATAAAATTTTAACATGAATATGACCAAAATCGAAGTTTATTTATATGTAATTTCTTAAATGCAGTTTTATTTTAGAGGTCAAACCATGACTTTTGATAATTGGCTTTTGCAAATCGGGTCACATTTGACGAAGTTATGGCAGTCGAAAGATTTAACCAATGCCCAAGTCAATTTTTGTTTATAAAATTTTAACATGAATATGACCAAAAATCGAAGTTTATTTAAATGTAATTTCTTAAATGCAGTTTTATTTTAGAGGTCAAACCATGACTTTTGATAATTGGCTTTTGCAAATCGGGTCACATTTGACGAAGTTATGGCAGTCGAAAGATTTAACCAATGCCCAAGTCAATTTTTGTTTATAAAATTTTAACATGAATATGACCAAAAATCGAAGTTTATTTATATGTATTTCTTAAATGCAGTTTTATTTAAGGGGTCAAACCATGACTTTTGATAATTGGCTTTTGCAAATCGGGTCACATTTGACGAAGTTATGGCAGTCGAAAGATTTAACCAATGCCCAAGTCAATTTTTGTTTATAAAATTTAACATGAATATGACCAAAAATCGAAGTTTATTTATATGTAATTTCTTAAATGCAGTTTTATTTTAGAGGTCAAACCATGACTTTTGATAATTGGCTTTTGCAAATCGGGTCACATTTGACGAAGTTATGGCAGTCGAAAGATTTAACCAATGCCCAAGTCAATTTTTGTTTATAAAATTTTAACATGAATATGACCAAAAATCGAAGTTTATTTAAATGTAATTTCTTAAATGCAGTTTTATTTAAGGGGTCAAACCATGACTTTTGATAATTGGCTTTTGCAAATCGGGTCACATTTGACGAAGTTATGGCAGTCGAAAGATTTAACCAATGCCCAAGTCAATTTTTGTTTATAAAATTTTAACATGAATATGACCAAAATCGAAGTTTATTTATATGTAATTTCTTAAATGCAGTTTTATTTTAGAGGTCAAACCATGACTTTTGATAATTGGCTTTTGCAAATCGGGTCACATTTGACGAAGTTATGGCAGTCGAAAGATTTAACCAATGCCCAAGTCAATTTTTGTTTATAAAATTTTAACATGAATATGACCAAAAATCGAAGTTTATTTAAATGTAATTTCTTAAATGCAGTTTTATTTAAGGGGTCAAACCATGACTTTTGATAATTGGCTTTTGCAAATCGGGTCACATTTGACGAAGTTATGGCAGTCGAAAGATTTAACCAATGCCCAAGTCAATTTTTGTTTATAAAATTTTAACATGAATATGACCAAAAATCGAAGTTTATTTAATGTATTTCTTAAATGCAGTTTTATTTTAGAGGTCAAACCATGACTTTTGATAATTGGCTTTTGCAAATCGGGTCACATTTGACGAAGTTATGGCAGTCGAAAGATTTAACCAATGCCCAAGTCAATTTTTGTTTATAAAATTTTAACATGAATATGACCAAAAATCGAAGTTTATTTATATGTAATTTCTTAAATGCAGTTTTATTTAGAGGTCAAACCATGACTTTTGATAATTGGCTTTTGCAAATCGGGTCACATTTGACGAAGTTATGGCAGTCGAAAGATTTAACCAATGCCCAAGTCAATTTTTGTTTATAAAATTTTAACATGAATATGACCAAAAATCGAAGTTTATTTATATGTTATTTCTTAAATGCAGTTTTATTTAAGAGGTCAAACCATGACTTTTGATAATTGGCTTTTGCAAATCGGGTCACATTTGACGAAGTTATGGCAGTCGAAAGATTTAACCAATGCCCAAGTCAATTTTTGTTTATAAAATTTTAACATGAATATGACCAAAAATCGAAGTTTATTTAAATGTATTTCTTAAATGCAGTTTTATTTAGAGGTCAAACCATGACTTTTGATAATTGGCTTTTGCAAATCGGGTCACATTTGACGAAGTTATGGCAGTCGAAAGATTTAACCAATGCCCAAGTCAATTTTTGTTTATAAAATTTTAACATGAATATGACCAAAAATCGAAGTTTATTTATATGTAATTTCTTAAATGCAGTTTTATTTTAGAGGTCAAACCATGACTTTTGATAATTGGCTTTTGCAAATCGGGTCACATTTGACGAAGTTATGGCAGTCTAAAGATTTAACCAATGCCCAAGTCAATTTTTGTTTATAAAATTTTAACATGAATATGACCAAAAATCGAAGTTTATTTATATGTAATTTCTTAAATGCAGTTTTATTTAGAGGTCAAACCATGACTTTTGATAATTGGCTTTTGCAAATCGGGTCACATTTGACGAAGTTATGGCAGTCGAAAGATTTAACCAATGCCCAAGTCAATTTTTGTTTATAAAATTTTAACATGAATATGACCAAAAATCGAAGTTTATTTAAATGTAATTTCTTAAATGCAGTTTTATTTAAGGGGTCAAACCATGACTTTTGATAATTGGCTTTTGCAAATCGGGTCACATTTGACGAAGTTATGGCAGTCGAAAGATTTAACCAATGCCCAAGTCAATTTTTGTTTATAAAATTTTAACATGAATATGACCAAAAATCGAAGTTTATTTAAATGTAATTTCTTAAATGCAGTTTTATTTAAGGGGTCAAACCATGACTTTTGATAATTGGCTTTTGCAAATCGGGTCACATTTGACGAAGTTATGGCAGTCGAAAGATTTAACCAATGCCCAAGTCAATTTTGTTTATAAAATTTTAACATGAATATGACCAAAAATCGAAGTTTATTTATATGTAATTTCTTAAATGCAGTTTTATTTTAGAGGTCAAACCATGACTTTTGATAATTGGCTTTTGCAAATCGGGTCACATTTGACGAAGTTATGGCAGTCGAAAGATTTAACCAATGCCCAAGTCAATTTTTGTTTATAAAATTTTAACATGAATATGACCAAAAATCGAAGTTTATTTATATGTATTTCTTAAATGCAGTTTTATTTAGAGGTCAAACCATGACTTTTGATAATTGGCTTTTGCAAATCGGGTCACATTTGACGAAGTTATGGCAGTCGAAAGATTTAACCAATGCCCAAGTCAATTTTTGTTTATAAAATTTTAACATGAATATGACCAAAAATCGAAGTTTATTTATATGTAATTTCTTAAATGCAGTTTTATTTAGAGGTCAAACCATGACTTTTGATAATTGGCTTTTGCAAATCGGGTCACATTTGACGAAGTTATGGCAGTCGAAAGATTTAACCAATGCCCAAGTCAATTTTTGTTTATAAAATTTTAACATGAATATGACCAAAAATCGAAGTTTATTTATATGTTATTTCTTAAATGCAGTTTTATTTAGAGGTCAAACCATGACTTTTGATAATTGGCTTTTGCAAATCGGGTCACATTTGACGAAGTTATGGCAGTCGAAAGATTTAACCAATGCCCAAGTCAATTTTTGTTTATAAAATTTTAACATGAATATGACCAAAATCGAAGTTTATTTATATGTAATTTCTTAAATGCAGTTTTATTTAGAGGTCAAACCATGACTTTTGATAATTGGCTTTTGCAAATCGGGTCACATTTGACGAAGTTATGGCAGTCGAAAGATTTAACCAATGCCCAAGTCAATTTTTGTTTATAAAATTTTAACATGAATATGACCAAAAATCGAAGTTTATTTATATGTAATTTCTTAAATGCAGTTTTATTTTAGAGGTCAAACCATGACTTTTGATAATTGGCTTTTGCAAATCGGGTCACATTTGACGAAGTTATGGCAGTCGAAAGATTTAACCAATGCCCAAGTCAATTTTTGTTTATAAAATTTTAACATGAATATGACCAAAAATCGAAGTTTATTTATATGTAATTTCTTAAATGCAGTTTTATTTTAGAGGTCAAACCATGACTTTTGATAATTGGCTTTTGCAAATCGGGTCACATTTGACGAAGTTATGGCAGTCGAAAGATTTAACCAATGCCCAAGTCAATTTTTGTTTATAAAATTTTAACATGAATATGACCAAAAATCGAAGTTTATTTATATGTAATTTCTTAAATGCAGTTTTATTTTAGAGGTCAAACCATGACTTTTGATAATTGGCTTTTGCAAATCGGGTCACATTTGACGAAGTTATGGCAGTCGAAAGATTTAACCAATGCCCAAGTCAATTTTTGTTTATAAAATTTTAACATGAATATGACCAAAAATCGAAGTTTATTTATATGTATTTCTTAAATGCAGTTTTATTTAGAGGTCAAACCATGACTTTTGATAATTGGCTTTTGCAAATCGGGTCACATTTGACGAAGTTATGGCAGTCGAAAGATTTAACCAATGCCCAAGTCAATTTTTGTTTATAAAATTTTAACATGAATATGACCAAAAATCGAAGTTTATTTAAATGTATTTCTTAAATGCAGTTTTATTTTAGAGGTCAAACCATGACTTTTGATATTGGCTTTTGCAAATCGGGTCACATTTGACGAAGTTATGGCAGTCGAAAGATTTAACCAATGCCCAAGTCAATTTTTGTTTATAAAATTTTAACATGAATATGACCAAAATCGAAGTTTATTATATGTAATTTCTTAAATGCAGTTTTATTTAGAGGTCAAACCATGACTTTTGATAATTGGCTTTTGCAAATCGGGTCACATTTGACGAAGTTATGGCAGTCGAAAGATTTAACCAATGCCCAAGTCAATTTTGTTTATAAAATTTTAACATGAATATGACCAAAAATCGAAGTTTATTTATATGTAATTTCTTAAATGCAGTTTTATTTTAGAGGTCAAACCATGACTTTTGATAATTGGCTTTTGCAAATCGGGTCACATTTGACGAAGTTATGGCAGTCGAAAGATTTAACCAATGCCCAAGTCAATTTTTGTTTATAAAATTTTAACATGAATATGACCAAAAATCGAAGTTTATTTATATGTAATTTCTTAAATGCAGTTTTATTTAGAGGTCAAACCATGACTTTTGATAATTGGCTTTTGCAAATCGGGTCACATTTGACGAAGTTATGGCAGTCGAAAGATTTAACCAATGCCCAAGTCAATTTTGTTTATAAAATTTTAACATGAATATGACCAAAAATCGAAGTTTATTATATGTAATTTCTTAAATGCAGTTTTATTTAGAGGTCAAACCATGACTTTTGATAATTGGCTTTTGCAAATCGGGTCACATTTGACGAAGTTATGGCAGTCGAAAGATTTAACCAATGCCCAAGTCAATTTTTGTTTATAAAATTTTAACATGAATATGACCAAAAATCGAAGTTTATTTATATGTAATTTCTTAAATGCAGTTTTATTTTAGAGGTCAAACCATGACTTTTGATATTGGCTTTTGCAAATCGGGTCACATTTGACGAAGTTATGGCAGTCGAAAGATTTAACCAATGCCCAAGTCAATTTTTGTTTATAAAATTTTAACATGAATATGACCAAAAATCGAAGTTTATTTATATGTAATTTCTTAAATGCAGTTTTATTTTAGAGGTCAAACCATGACTTTTGATAATTGGCTTTTGCAAATCGGGTCACATTTGACGAAGTTATGGCAGTCGAAAGATTTAACCAATGCCCAAGTCAATTTTTGTTTATAAAATTTTAACATGAATATGACCAAAAATCGAAGTTTATTTATATGTAATTTCTTAAATGCAGTTTTATTTAGAGGTCAAACCATGACTTTTGATAATTGGCTTTTGCAAATCGGGTCACATTTGACGAAGTTATGGCAGTCGAAAGATTTAACCAATGCCCAAGTCAATTTTTGTTTATAAAATTTTAACATGAATATGACCAAAAATCGAAGTTTATTTATATGTAATTTCTTAAATGCAGTTTTATTTAGAGGTCAAACCATGACTTTTGATAATTGGCTTTTGCAAATCGGGTCACATTTGACGAAGTTATGGCAGTCGAAAGATTTAACCAATGCCCAAGTCAATTTTTGTTTATAAAATTTTAACATGAATATGACCAAAAATCGAAGTTTATTTATATGTAATTTCTTAAATGCAGTTTTATTTTAGAGGTCAAACCATGACTTTTGATATTGGCTTTTGCAAATCGGGTCACATTTGACGAAGTTATGGCAGTCGAAAGATTTAACCAATGCCCAAGTCAATTTTGTTTATAAAATTTTAACATGAATATGACCAAAAATCGAAGTTTATTTATATGTAATTTCTTAAATGCAGTTTTATTTTAGAGGTCAAACCATGACTTTTGATAATGGCTTTTGCAAATCGGGTCACATTTGACGAAGTTATGGCAGTCGAAAGATTTAACCAATGCCCAAGTCAATTTTTGTTTATAAAATTTTAACATGAATATGACCAAAAATCGAAGTTTATTTATATGTAATTTCTTAAATGCAGTTTTATTTTAGAGGTCAAACCATGACTTTTGATATTGGCTTTTGCAAATCGGGTCACATTTGACGAAGTTATGGCAGTCGAAAGATTTAACCAATGCCCAAGTCAATTTTTGTTTATAAAATTTTAACATGAATATGACCAAAAATCGAAGTTTATTTTGAATGTAATTTCTTAAATGCAGTTTTATTTTAGAGGTCAAACCATGACTTTTGATATATGGCTTTTGCAAATCGGGTCACATTTGACGAAGTTATGGCAGTCGAAAGATTTAACCAATGCCCAAGTCAATTTTTGTTTATAAAATTTTAACATGAATATGACCAAAAATCGAAGTTTATTTATATGTATTTCTTAAATGCAGTTTTATTTAGAGGTCAAACCATGACTTTTGATAATGGCTTTTGCAAATCGGGTCACATTTGACGAAGTTATGGCAGTCGAAAGATTTAACCAATGCCCAAGTCAATTTTTGTTTATAAAATTTTAACATGAATATGACCAAAAATCGAAGTTTATTTATATGTAATTTCTTAAATGCAGTTTTATTTAAGAGGTCAAACCATGACTTTTGATATATGGCTTTTGCAAATCGGGTCACATTTGACGAAGTTATGGCAGTCGAAAGATTTAACCAATGCCCAAGTCAATTTTTGTTTATAAAATTTAACATGAATATGACCAAAAATCGAAGTTTATTATATGTAATTTCTTAAATGCAGTTTTATTTTAGAGGTCAAACCATGACTTTTGATAATTGGCTTTTGCAAATCGGGTCACATTTGACGAAGTTATGGAAGTCGAAAGATTTAACCAATGCCCAAGTCAATTTTTGTTTATAAAATTTTAACATGAATATGACCAAAATCGAAGTTTATTAAATGTAATTTCTTAAATGCAGTTTTATTTAGAGGTCAAACCATGACTTTTGATATTGGCTTTTGCAAATCGGGTCACATTTGACGAAGTTATGGCAGTCGAAAGATTTAACCAATGCCCAAGTCAATTTTTGTTTATAAAATTTTAACATGAATATGACCAAAAATCGAAGTTTATTTATATGTAATTTCTTAAATGCAGTTTTATTTTAGAGGTCAAACCATGACTTTTGATAATTGGCTTTTGCAAATCGGGTCACATTTGACGAAGTTATGGCAGTCGAAAGATTTAACCAATGCCCAAGTCAATTTTTGTTTATAAAATTTTAACATGAATATGACCAAAAATCGAAGTTTATTTATATGTAATTTCTTAAATGCAGTTTTATTTTAGAGGTCAAACCATGACTTTTGATATATGGCTTTTGCAAATCGGGTCACATTTGACGAAGTTATGGCAGTCGAAAGATTTAACCAATGCCCAAGTCAATTTTTGTTTATAAAATTTTAACATGAATATGACCAAAAATCGAAGTTTATTTAAATGTAATTTCTTAAATGCAGTTTTATTTTAGAGGTCAAACCATGACTTTTGATATTGGCTTTTGCAAATCGGGTCACATTTGACGAAGTTATGGCAGTCGAAAGATTTAACCAATGCCCAAGTCAATTTTTGTTTATAAAATTTTAACATGAATATGACCAAAAATCGAAGTTTATTTTAATGTAATTTCTTAAATGCAGTTTTATTTAAGGGGTCAAACCATGACTTTTGATAATTGGCTTTTGCAAATCGGGTCACATTTGACGAAGTTATGGCAGTCGAAAGATTTAACCAATGCCCAAGTCAATTTTTGTTTATAAAATTTTAACATGAATATGACCAAAATCGAAGTTTATTTATATGTAATTTCTTAAATGCAGTTTTATTTTAGAGGTCAAACCATGACTTTTGATAATTGGCTTTTGCAAATCGGGTCACATTTGACGAAGTTATGGCAGTCGAAAGATTTAACCAATGCCCAAGTCAATTTTTGTTTATAAAATTTTAACATGAATATGACCAAAAATCGAAGTTTATTTATATGTATTTCTTAAATGCAGTTTTATTTTAGAGGTCAAACCATGACTTTTGATATTGGCTTTTGCAAATCGGGTCACATTTGACGAAGTTATGGCAGTCGAAAGATTTAACCAATGCCCAAGTCAATTTTGTTTATAAAATTTTAACATGAATATGACCAAAAATCGAAGTTTATTTAAATGTAATTTCTTAAATGCAGTTTTATTTTAGAGGTCAAACCATGACTTTTGATATTGGCTTTTGCAAATCGGGTCACATTTGACGAAGTTATGGCAGTCGAAAGATTTAACCAATGCCCAAGTCAATTTTTGTTTATAAAATTTTAACATGAATATGACCAAAAATCGAAGTTTATTTAAATGTAATTTCTTAAATGCAGTTTTATTTTAGAGGTCAAACCATGACTTTTGATAATTGGCTTTTGCAAATCGGGTCACATTTGACGAAGTTATGGCAGTCGAAAGATTTAACCAATGCCCAAGTCAATTTTTGTTTATAAAATTTTAACATGAATATGACCAAAAATCGAAGTTTATTTATATGTAATTTCTTAAATGCAGTTTTATTTAGAGGTCAAACCATGACTTTTGATAATTGGCTTTTGCAAATCGGGTCACATTTGACGAAGTTATGGCAGTCGAAAGATTTAACCAATGCCCAAGTCAATTTTTGTTTATAAAATTTTAACATGAATATGACCAAAAATCGAAGTTTATTTATATGTATTTCTTAAATGCAGTTTTATTTTAGAGGTCAAACCATGACTTTTGATATTGGCTTTTGCAAATCGGGTCACATTTGACGAAGTTATGGCAGTCGAAAGATTTAACCAATGCCCAAGTCAATTTTTGTTTATAAAATTTTAACATTAATATGACCAAAAATCGAAGTTTTATTAAATCTTATTTCTTAAATGCAGTTTTATTTAGAGGTCAAACCATGACTTTTGATAATTGGCTTTTGCAAATCGGGTCACATTTGACGAAGTTATGGCAGTCGAAAGATTTAACCAATGCCCAAGTCAATTTTTGTTTATAAAATTTTAACATGAATATGACCAAAAATCGAAGTTTATTTATATGTAATTTCTTAAATGCAGTTTTATTTTAGAGGTCAAACCATGACTTTTGATAATTGGCTTTTGCAAATCGGGTCACATTTGACGAAGTTATGGCAGTCGAAAGATTTAACCAATGCCCAAGTCAATTTTTGTTTATAAAATTTTAACATGAATATGACCAAAAATCGAAGTTTATTTATATGTAATTTCTTAAATGCAGTTTTATTTAGAGGTCAAACCATGACTTTTGATAATTGGCTTTTGCAAATCGGGTCACATTTGACGAAGTTATGGCAGTCGAAAGATTTAACCAATGCCCAAGTCAATTTTTGTTTATAAAATTTTAACATGAATATGACCAAAAATCGAAGTTTATTTATATGTAATTTCTTAAATGCAGTTTTATTTTAGAGGTCAAACCATGACTTTTGATAATTGGCTTTTGCAAATCGGGTCACATTTGACGAAGTTATGGCAGTCGAAAGATTTAACCAATGCCCAAGTCAATTTTTGTTTATAAAATTTTAACATGAATATGACCAAAAATCGAAGTTTATTTATATGTAATTTCTTAAATGCAGTTTTATTTTAGAGGTCAAACCATGACTTTTGATAATTGGCTTTTGCAAATCGGGTCACATTTGACGAAGTTATGGCAGTCTAAAGATTTAACCAATGCCCAAGTCAATTTTTGTTTATAAAATTTTAACATGAATATGACCAAAAATCGAAGTTTATTTAAATGTAATTTCTTAAATGCAGTTTTATTTTAGAGGTCAAACCATGACTTTTGATAATTGGCTTTTGCAAATCGGGTCACATTTGACGAAGTTATGGCAGTCGAAAGATTTAACCAATGCCCAAGTCAATTTTTGTTTATAAAATTTTAACATGAATATGACCAAAATCGAAGTTTATTTATATGTAATTTCTTAAATGCAGTTTTATTTAGAGGTCAAACCATGACTTTTGATAATTGGCTTTTGCAAATCGGGTCACATTTGACGAAGTTATGGCAGTCGAAAGATTTAACCAATGCCCAAGTCAATTTTGTTTATAAATTTTAACATGAATATGACCAAAATCGAAGTTTATTTATATGTAATTTCTTAAATGCAGTTTTATTTTAGAGGTCAAACCATGACTTTTGATAATTGGCTTTTGCAAATCGGGTCACATTTGACGAAGTTATGGCAGTCGAAAGATTTAACCAATGCCCAAGTCAATTTTTGTTTATAAAATTTTAACATGAATATGACCAAAAATCGAAGTTTATTTATATGTAATTTCTTAAATGCAGTTTTATTTTAGAGGTCAAACCATGACTTTTGATAATGGCTTTTGCAAATCGGGTCACATTTGACGAAGTTATGGCAGTCGAAAGATTTAACCAATGCCCAAGTCAATTTTTGTTTATAAAATTTTAACATGAATATGACCAAAATCGAAGTTTATTTATATGTAATTTCTTAAATGCAGTTTTATTTTAGAGGTCAAACCATGACTTTTGATAATGGCTTTTGCAAATCGGGTCACATTTGACGAAGTTATGGCAGTCGAAAGATTTAACCAATGCCCAAGTCAATTTTTGTTTATAAAATTTTAACATGAATATGACCAAAAATCGAAGTTTATTTATATGTAATTTCTTAAATGCAGTTTATTTAAGAGGTCAAACCATGACTTTTGATAATTGGCTTTTGCAAATCGGGTCACATTTGACGAAGTTATGGCAGTCGAAAGATTTAACCAATGCCCAAGTCAATTTTTGTTTATAAAATTTTAACATGAATATGACCAAAAATCGAAGTTTATTTATATGTAATTTCTTAAATGCAGTTTTATTTTAGAGGTCAAACCATGACTTTTGATAATTGGCTTTTGCAAATCGGGTCACATTTGACGAAGTTATGGCAGTCGAAAGATTTAACCAATGCCCAAGTCAATTTTTGTTTATAAAATTTTAACATGAATATGACCAAAATCGAAGTTTATTTAAATGTAATTTCTTAAATGCAGTTTTATTTTAGAGGTCAAACCATGACTTTTGATAATTGGCTTTTGCAAATCGGGTCACATTTGACGAAGTTATGGCAGTCGAAAGATTTAACCAATGCCCAAGTCAATTTTTGTTTATAAAATTTTAACATGAATATGACCAAAAATCGAAGTTTATTTAAATGTAATTTCTTAAATGCAGTTTTATTTTAGAGGTCAAACCATGACTTTTGATATATGGCTTTTGCAAATCGGGTCACATTTGACGAAGTTATGGCAGTCGAAAGATTTAACCAATGCCCAAGTCAATTTTTGTTTATAAAATTTTAACATGAATATGACCAAAAATCGAAGTTTATTTAAATGTAATTTCTTAAATGCAGTTTTATTTTAGAGGTCAAACCATGACTTTTGATAATTGGCTTTTGCAAATCGGGTCACATTTGACGAAGTTATGGCAGTCGAAAGATTTAACCAATGCCCAAGTCAATTTTTGTTTATAAAATTTTAACATGAATATGACCAAAAATCGAAGTTTATTTATATGTAATTTCTTAAATGCAGTTTTATTTTAGAGGTCAAACCATGACTTTTGATAATTGGCTTTTGCAAATCGGGTCACATTTGACGAAGTTATGGCAGTCGAAAGATTTAACCAATGCCCAAGTCAATTTTTGTTTATAAAATTTTAACATGAATATGACCAAAAATCGAAGTTTATTTATATGTATTTCTTAAATGCAGTTTTATTTTAGAGGTCAAACCATGACTTTTGATAATTGGCTTTTGCAAATCGGGTCACATTTGACGAAGTTATGGCAGTCGAAAGATTTAACCAATGCCCAAGTCAATTTTTGTTTATAAAATTTTAACATGAATATGACCAAAAATCGAAGTTTATTTATATGTATTTCTTAAATGCAGTTTTATTTTAGAGGTCAAACCATGACTTTTGATAATTGGCTTTTGCAAATCGGGTCACATTTGACGAAGTTATGGCAGTCGAAAGATTTAACCAATGCCCAAGTCAATTTTTGTTTATAAAATTTTAACATGAATATGACCAAAAATCGAAGTTTATTATATGTAATTTCTTAAATGCAGTTTTATTTTAGAGGTCAAACCATGACTTTTGATATATGGCTTTTGCAAATCGGGTCACATTTGACGAAGTTATGGCAGTCGAAAGATTTAACCAATGCCCAAGTCAATTTTGTTTATAAAATTTTAACATGAATATGACCAAAAATCGAAGTTTATTTATATGTATTTCTTAAATGCAGTTTTATTTTAGAGGTCAAACCATGACTTTTGATATTGGCTTTTGCAAATCGGGTCACATTTGACGAAGTTATGGCAGTCGAAAGATTTAACCAATGCCCAAGTCAATTTTTGTTTATAAAATTTTAACATGAATATGACCAAAAATCGAAGTTTATTTATATGTAATTTCTTAAATGCAGTTTTATTTTAGAGGTCAAACCATGACTTTTGATATTGGCTTTTGCAAATCGGGTCACATTTGACGAAGTTATGGCAGTCGAAAGATTTAACCAATGCCCAAGTCAATTTTTGTTTATAAAATTTTAACATGAATATGACCAAAAATCGAAGTTTATTTATATGTATTTCTTAAATGCAGTTTTATTTTAGAGGTCAAACCATGACTTTTGATATTGGCTTTTGCAAATCGGGTCACATTTGACGAAGTTATGGCAGTCGAAAGATTTAACCAATGCCCAAGTCAATTTTTGTTTATAAAATTTTAACATGAATATGACCAAAAATCGAAGTTTATTTAAATGTAATTTCTTAAATGCAGTTTTATTTTAGAGGTCAAACCATGACTTTTGATAGTTGGCTTTTGCAAATCGGGTCACATTTGACGAAGTTATGGCAGTCGAAAGATTTAACCAATGCCCAAGTCAATTTTTGTTTATAAAATTTTAACATGAATATGACCAAAAATCGAAGTTTATTTAAATGTAATTTCTTAAATGCAGTTTTATTTTAGAGGTCAAACCATGACTTTTGATATATGGCTTTTGCAAATCGGGTCACATTTGACGAAGTTATGGCAGTCGAAAGATTTAACCAATGCCCAAGTCAATTTTTGTTTATAAAATTTTAACATGAATATGACCAAAAATCGAAGTTTATTTATATGTAATTTCTTAAATGCAGTTTTATTTTAGAGGTCAAACCATGACTTTTGATATATGGCTTTTGCAAATCGGGTCACATTTGACGAAGTTATGGCAGTCTAAAGATTTAACCAATGCCCAAGTCAATTTTTGTTTATAAAATTTTAACATGAATATGACCAAAAATCGAAGTTTATTTATATGTATTTCTTAAATGCAGTTTTATTTTAGAGGTCAAACCATGACTTTTGATAATTGGCTTTTGCAAATCGGGTCACATTTGACGAAGTTATGGCAGTCGAAAGATTTAACCAATGCCCAAGTCAATTTTTGTTTATAAAATTTTAACATGAATATGACCAAAAATCGAAGTTTATTTATATGTTATTTCTTAAATGCAGTTTTATTTTAGAGGTCAAACCATGACTTTTGATAATTGGCTTTTGCAAATCGGGTCACATTTGACGAAGTTATGGCAGTCGAAAGATTTAACCAATGCCCAAGTCAATTTTTGTTTATAAAATTTTAACATGAATATGACCAAAAATCGAAGTTTATTTATATGTAATTTCTTAAATGCAGTTTTATTTTAGAGGTCAAACCATGACTTTTGATAATTGGCTTTTGCAAATCGGGTCACATTTGACGAAGTTATGGAAGTCGAAAGATTTAACCAATGCCCAAGTCAATTTTTGTTTATAAAATTTTAACATGAATATGACCAAAAATCGAAGTTTATTTATATGTTATTTCTTAAATGCAGTTTTATTTTAGAGGTCAAACCATGACTTTTGATATTGGCTTTTGCAAATCGGGTCACATTTGACGAAGTTATGGAAGTCGAAAGATTTAACCAATGCCCAAGTCAATTTTTGTTTATAAAATTTTAACATGAATATGACCAAAAATCGAAGTTTATTTATATGTAATTTCTTAAATGCAGTTTTATTTTAGAGGTCAAACCATGACTTTTGATATATGGCTTTTGCAAATCGGGTCACATTTGACGAAGTTATGGAAGTCGAAAGATTTAACCAATGCCCAAGTCAATTTTTGTTTATAAAATTTTAACATGAATATGACCAAAAATCGAAGTTTATTTATATGTTATTTCTTAAATGCAGTTTTATTTAGAGGTCAAACCATGACTTTTGATATATGGCTTTTGCAAATCGGGTCACATTTGACGAAGTTATGGAAGTCGAAAGATTTAACCAATGCCCAAGTCAATTTTTGTTTATAAAATTTTAACATGAATATGACCAAAAATCGAAGTTTATTTATATGTATTTCTTAAATGCAGTTTTATTTTAGAGGTCAAACCATGACTTTTGATAATTGGCTTTTGCAAATCGGGTCACATTTGACGAAGTTATGGCAGTCGAAAGATTTAACCAATGCCCAAGTCAATTTTTGTTTATAAAATTTTAACATGAATATGACCAAAAATCGAAGTTTATTTATATGTTATTTCTTAAATGCAGTTTTATTTTAGAGGTCAAACCATGACTTTTGATAATTGGCTTTTGCAAATCGGGTCACATTTGACGAAGTTATGGCAGTCGAAAGATTTAACCAATGCCCAAGTCAATTTTGTTTATAAAATTTTAACATGAATATGACCAAAAATCGAAGTTTATTTATATGTATTCTTAAATGCAGTTTATTTAGAGGTCAAACCATGACTTTTGATAATGGCTTTTGCAAATCGGGTCACATTTGACGAAGTTATGGCAGTCGAAAGATTTAACCAATGCCCAAGTCATTTTTGTTTATAAAATTTAACGAATATGACCAAAATCGAAGTTTTTATGTATTCTTAAATGCAGTTTTTTTAGAGGTCAAACCATGACTTTGATAATTGGCTTTTGCAATCGGGTCACATTTGACGAAGTTATGGCAGTCGAAAGATTTAACCAATGCCCAAGTCAATTTTGTTTATAAAATTTTAACATGAATATGACCAAAAATCGAAGTTTATTTATATGTATTTCTAAATGCAGTTTTATTTAGAGGTCAAACCATGACTTTTGATAATTGGCTTTTGCAAATCGGGTCACATTTGACGAAGTTATGGCAGTCGAAAGATTTAACCAATGCCCAAGTCAATTTTTGTTTATAAAATTTTAACATGAATATGACCAAAAATCGAAGTTTATTTATATGTTATTTCTTAAATGCAGTTTTATTTAAGGGGTCAAACCATGACTTTTGATACTTGGCTTTTGCAAATCGGGTCACATTTGACGAAGTTATGGAAGTCGAAAGATTTAACCAATGCCCAAGTCAATTTTTGTTTATAAAATTTTAACATGAATATGACCAAAAATCGAAGTTTATTTATATGTAATTTCTTAAATGCAGTTTTATTTTAGGGGTCAAACCATGACTTTTAAGCTATTGCTTTTGAAAATCGGGTCAGTTTTGAGGAAGTTATGGAAGTCGAACGATTTAATTAATTCCCAAGAAGAATATAAAGTTCAAGTTCAAGTTGAAACAGCTGATTTTAAGCTTATTATATTATAACGCTAACATTTTAAAGCAGCCTGCTGCTGGGGTATTTATTATATTATTCTACTATTCCTTTTTTATATTTGAAGGCAACAGTTTCACGTTTTGCGTTGTGGCTAGAATATCAAGTTTAGTTAAAGATAAGTTAACGTTAAGTTCGGGAAACTGAACCTAAAGAACATTTCGAAAGCATAAGCAACTTAACAAAATAATTAATTTCAAGAAGCTTAAACATCTCCCGTGTGATGGGGATAGGCAAAAGGCTGTCATCGATCGATAAATATCGATAGTTTATAGAATTCCGAACCTGTCTTGTTGATGAAACGTATTTCCTTTATTTTTGTCCGTGCTTCCAAGTGACATTAAGTTAGGAAACACTTAAAAGAACTAAAGATGCCTTTCTCTTCCATAACACAGCACTAGATCCACATACTAACTAACACTTACTTAAACCCAACATATCACTACAAGCTACGAGTATGGCTTCTTTCCTTACAGTCTCAACCCACACTAAATCCCTAGGAGCGATTGTCTCTGCATTATTTGCATAAATTCTGTTGCTGCCATTTTCCAAGTTGTCGCATTTGCTTTTCCACACTTCGAGTTGAGTGTTGCTGTTGCATTTGTGTTTGTTTTGCGCTGCGATTTAAGCAGTCGACTCGACTCGACTTGGTATCACAAACAAAGTGTGTTGTCGACACAAAAGCCCAGCATAAATCCCATCGCCACGCCTTCGCATTCGGATGCAGTTTCCTTTATACAAGTTAGTACTGGGCTGCTTTAACTGCCATTGTCACATGGCCTGGCAAAAATAAGACTCATAAACAGACAGAAGCGACACAACTGTGGCCCTATGCGAAGCTAAATTAAAAATTTTGCAAAACGCAAAAATCAGCGATAAAAATGGGGCAGCAATAAACAAAAAAATAACAAAAAAACTTTCGAAGCGGACAGTTCGCTGGGGAAATATAAGATTCACAGTCAATTTTCTTTTATGTGGCGGCAACTACTCACACCACTGTAATACAGTCGCTACGCACACGATCTATATATGTAGATATTTATTTTTCTTTTTTATAGCGCTAAGCATATTTTACACTCGGCATATGGTTTTTTTTCCGTTGTTGTTTTTATGTTTCGAGTTTTCATTTGTTTTATAGAGTTTTTGCAGTCAGTCTGGCAACACTGTCAGTCTAGGTAAGTGTTGGTGTGTGAGTATATTTTTAATACATTTTTGGCCAAAACTTTTACAACAGCCAGGCGAAAAACACACACAAAAATTACCATGCGGCCCTTATCAGCATACACACATCAAGAGTGTTTTGCTCGATGGCACTTTGGGGAGCAACTATGACCAGGCTGAGCGTTGATGTGTGTATGTGTGTGTGTCAGTGACTAATAAAAGCGTTTCTGCCTTTATATCCCCCACAAAAGCAATATAATAGTCAAGCAGCGCCGCTTGTGTAATATGCATACAATATTTTCATTTCGCAGCTTTTTATACACATTTATTTTTTTTTTTTTTGCTCAGAGTTTTTCATTTGTTATTGCAAAAACAACAATAAAGTGGAGTTTGTGTCGAAGTAACGAAGTTGGAATATCCTTGCTAAAAGACAGAATATTTGAAAAAAAAATATTATATATCGTGAAAGCTATTTATAAGATTTGGTTTTGGAACATTAGATTTTCAATGACCTTTACAAAGTAGTTGGACTTGCGTATTACTTGATACTTGATTGGAGTTCTTCCAATTTATGTTTTCTTTAAGAAATTCCATTGTCTAATTATTTTCCAAACAAACACAATCAAATATTTCGCTCAAGATATTTTTAGATAAGATTTTCCAATTATTTTCATAAAAATTCCTGACATATGCCTTGAAAATATTAAACTACCTCCCTGAAAGTTTATTAAAAAAAAAAAAAACAACAACGAATACAAATGCTGCTACGTAGTTGTTATCTCACTTGTCTGTCGTTTCGTCTTCGAGTCGGTCTGTCGTGCAAATATCCTATATAGCCGCTGGCAGGCACAACACACACACACACACACACACATCTACACATACTGACAGCAAATAAACTGCTCATAAAGCAGAAAAAAAAGAGAAGAAAAAAAAACAATGGCAAAAAGGCGTAAGAGACCAGTTGAGAATGGGGTTGGGGTTTGGGGTTGGTGTTAAGAGAAGTAAGGGCATTGGGGGGGGGAGCATGAGACTTAATCTCCATCTAAACGTAATGGAGTCGTAATAACTACAGAAAGCAAATAAAAACATAGTGGCGCATAGTTAATTTTGGCTATGCCAAGACTATGATACCCTTCACACAGCCAAATCAATACTCCCCCCTCTTATGTTTCTGTGCAGTTGTTGGTAATTTTTCGCTAATATTTTTACTCTTGAGCGTCATTTACTTGTTCGTTTTCGACAAAAACAACATATTGACATGTAGGTACTTGAAAGTGCACGACAGAGACAACAATTGATAGTACGATATGGTAAGCAACATGATCTAAGCAATCTGTGAAAGTTTCATCAAGATCGGTTAAGCAGTTTGGCCGGAAATCGTGTTGATATGGTAAATTTATATGGTGGCTATATCGTAGAATGCTCCGATCGGGATGAAATTTCATAGTGAACAAACCCGACATGATCTAAGCAATCTGTGAAAGTTTCATCAAGATCGGTTCAGTAGTTTGGCCGGAAATCGTGTTGATATGGTAAATTTATATGGTGGCTATATCGTAGAATGCTCCGATCGGGATGAAATTTCATAGTGAACAACCCGACATGATCTAAGCAATCTGTGAAAGTTTCATCAAGATCGGTTCAGCAGTTTGGCCGGAAATCGTGTTGAACAGACAGACGGACAGACGGACAGACGGACAGACGGACGGACGGACGGAAATCAATTCCTGAGCTCGTCCTGATCATTTTGATATATAGTTTATGGGGTCTCCCATCATTCCTTTAAGGCGTTACAGATTCATGACAAACTCAATATACCCTGATTCACATGTGAAGGGTATAAATACAAACACAGTCGCACACACACACATTCATATAGCCACATTCATAGTTTACGTTCTGCCACTTCATTTTATACGCTGCCATTTTTTTATTTTTGTTGTTGTTAAAGTTTACTTTTTGACTCATCTTTGTGTAGAACGTTCTTGTTGTTGTGGTTGTTGTTGTTGCCAGAAATCGTTGGAAAAATGGCCACTTTGTTTGTATTTTGTATACTTTATCCTCTAAGGGGTATGATGAGATGCGCAGTCGGTATGAAACATTAACTGAGATGCAGATTCGATTTTGGAAAGGGAACTATTATTACATCTGATGCAACTCTCACTTTTGAGCTGAAATTACTAACCTTCAGGGGTAATTCTTAGTCGAGCACTTTGAAAACTAAAATCAACTGTTAGAACCTTCGTCTATGGCCGAGGTTTCTCTATAAGTATAGCACTCCAGTGGGCAATAGGTACATGTATTGAGGTAACAGCCGACGCTGTCAGTCTGGGGAAGCGTAGTTGCTTAGCTGATTAGCCCACTTGGGTGCCATTGGGTGAGCTTCATTTGCTCCATGGCCTGGCCCAATGTGCTTTCTAAGGATACTACGATTAAGTATGTACATACTACTTATACAAGCACACACACACACACACACACGAATACTGTTTGTATATTTTTATTTTTCATTGCTTACTCATCCTGGTCCCTGGTTTGGTCTGTACCGAATGACCGCAAATATGAGTGTATTGGGGACAACAAAAGGACTCAATATGTTGGCCATTTGTTGGCTCCTGCCTCAGAGTCCTAGCGTGTGTGTGTGTTTGTTCTTGCCTGGAGCATGCTGACTATAGCAAGAGTCAAGACAAATAGAATAAGAGATGATATTTGAGATGAGCGAGGAATACGAAATTCATTCATGATTGTAAAAAGTGTTGATGAATTCGATTTCTAGGTTTCCTATTTTTCATTAACTTTTTAATAACATTATTAAATATATTTTCAGAGTATTTTTAATGCCGTTTTTCGTTGCATTTGAATTTTACCTTGTTATTTTGTTTAGTGCTTGACAAGAGAGAGTCGCACATTTAATGAATGTGTTCGTCTCTGACACCCCATAAGCCATCCCTCGTTGAACTTTAATATTGTTCATGTTCTCTTGGCCAACTCTAATTTGACCATTACGTACGTTGATTAGCTCATAAAATGTGTGTTTGCGACAGAGCCAAGGAGGGACAGTTCTCAGGTCATAATTTAATCCCAAAATCATCACATCAATCGGTTCAGCTGACATAATGCAAACTGGAAAACAAGTGAAAGATAATTTAATTAAGTTATGTGCTTGCAAGAGTTATGTGCTTTAAGGTTTTTTGAGGTTTCTTATCTTCTTAGCTGTTATTTTAACCGAAATTTATGTATATTGTGGCCTTGAATAATTAGTGTAGCAAAGACAATATAAAGTGTCGTCAAGGTGTGGCATAGACGCTGGCCAATATTTATTGCATGACAGCGCGATAAAGGGGAAACGAAAGAGGCAGAGGGAGATAGATAGACTGACTGACTGACTGACTGAGGCGAACTGAGTTTATTGACATGCTGTTGCCATTTTGAGAAGGCGCCCCACTGGCCAACAGTCTGTTGCAGCAGCCACACTCTTGCTTGCCTTTTAATTTACAGCCACGAATAAATAAAGAACGAAGCGAAAATATACTAAAAAAAAATAAATGGAGTAATGGCTGGCAAGCCGGGTCTGATGGCCACACGACACATGGCCAAACAAGCTGATAAAGTTAAGTGCAGACTGCAACGTGCATGTGTGTGCGTCTGTGTGTGTGTGTGACAAAGCACACGATTAAATTACAAAATGTCAATAACGATAACGAATGAAATTGATTGAAACGAGCAGCGACCACAATGCAGAGACGCAGCCTTTCCTCTGCCCAACCAACCCAAAAACTGACGGGTGATATATTATGTGTGCGGCACAATTGTGTATGTGTGTGTGTGCATGCAACACCTTATCGATAGATCGGCCCCAACAACAACAAACGAATGGCATGTCAATTAAAATGCATGATGTTGAAATCATTCGCAATTAATTCATAATTAAAACGCGACACATTATCAAAAGTGTGCGGCGCGCGCAATGCGCATTTACATAAATGGCGGCGTATGAATATTCATGAGTATTATTTCATACATATCTGTAGCGTGGCGCCTCTGTTTGCTGTCAGCATTGGCTGTGCAGCGACGTGGCGATATGTTGTCCATATTTTCAATTGATGCCATTTAATCGCTTCATGTTTGTATGCATCTTAACGCATTACGTATACGCCATGGAAGTCGCTATTAAAGAAATGCCATTGAATTAATTTAAGTTTCAATTTCGTTACTCTCTCACACCTAACGCTGTTGTTGATGAATGACATGCTAAGGTATGCAAACTCCAAACTTCCGCAATGCCTTGCAGCTACATTTTTGGGCACAAATTGTGAACCTGCATACCCAGACCCCCCCTCCTCCCCCCGACACCACCCTTTTTAGGCCACTGGCAGTAAACAGACAAATGCACTTAAAAGCATTTAGTTGTGCGACAAAATTTTGCAACATTGAAATGTGGTTTCGGCGGTTTTGCAAAGCTTTTTCTGGCCAGCTGCCGCAGTTGCAACCCCTCCAAACTTTTTGCTCTTGCTGCCCCTTCCCTACTGCTATTACATGTGGCCAGTGCAGCCCTTTTTCGAAATTAATGTGCGTGCATAAACAAGCAGGCGGCGGTGGTTCAAGGGGTCTTAAGTTTTGCAACTTGGCCCTGTGTTAGAGAAAACGAGCTGCTGCCAGTTGCTGCTTGTGCGTCTTGCCTCCGCGAACCCCTTTTGCCTCATGCTCTTCTGCTAGTGTCATTTGCTGTTCTACCTAAATTAGCGCCATAAAGTATGCAACAAGCTTTATGGCAGCGCTTTTAATTTGTTTTCTCTAACGGAGCAGCGCTATCAAATATTCATTTGAGCTTCCTCTGAATCCGAGGGCCTATCACAGTTCAAGATGGCAGCTGGCACAACCATCCACACCCACTAGCCAGTGGGCAAAAACTTTCAGCTAATTTGCGTGCGGCAACTAAAACATTTTGCTTGTAGGCCGCGGTTAACAGAGAGAGAGAGAGGGGGGTTGGGGTTGGGTGGCGGGGTGTGTGTGTGTGTGGTCTGTTTTGTGACAGTGTGGCGAAAGCTTTGTTTAAAACTAAATTCCCATTCAACTGTCATTTGTGGGCGCAATGGCGCAGACATTCTCTTTAGAGCATCCACACTTAGGAAAAAAACTTTCATTTTAAAAGTAAAAAAAACTTTAATAAAATATTAAAATCAAAAATTATTTGATTGAAATATACATTTTGCTTAAAGTTTTTTAAATGAATTTCCTTACTTTATTATTTAATGTGTATTTTTCTTCAAGTGTTTTCAAAAAATATTCGCGCTTTGTCTTTTGTGAGTCGCTTGTCAAATTACAGTGGCGGCATAAATTATGCGTATGCCTGTCTCTTTGTGCGCCCAAATAAAACTTTGTCAGCGTTTTGAATGTTAATGGCATTGTTGTTGTTGTCATAAGTTGGCTGACTGACACCTAATTAAAAGTGTGTTATGAATTTTTGGAAATCTTGTGTCCAATTCTCTCCTCCAACAACTGACAGCTTGTCAAAATTGTTATTGCCAGCAGGAAGGACGGCAGGAAGGTATGCATTAGTGCGATTTATGTACTATATCTGTTATTGTATGACGAAAGCTGTTTGATTGGAATCGATGAGGGTCATCAAATTAAATAAATGGCAACCAAATTTACTATTAAATTGAATTTGCCAATTTGTCTTCGAACTTTTTTTTTTTATTATGCAAAGGGCGCTTGGAAACTGTATATGTTTGCTGGTAGAGTCACTCGCCGAAGCCATTGATATAGGGTGTGAGGTGGGAGGGTTTTGGTTAAGCTGGGTTGGGGGTTTTGGGGTTTGTGGGACTGTGAAAATCACATTTTGTTTGTAAATCAGCAATTTACGCCCAGGCAGCAAACGATGTCGCTTTTAAAACACAAACACTAAAACACATGCACAGCGCGAAAAGAATTGGAGAAAAAGTAAACAGATTTCTACAATATGAATATTCATTCTAAGCATATTTTAGGCAGCTCTTCAAACTTGTTTTATATTTCTTTGTTATTTGTAAAATTGCAACCTTTTTTCTCCATGTGTATCGGCACTTTTAAACGCTCAATAAGATTGGAAAATTGATGGCGGTAACGCTCATTGCTTGGTGTGGCTTGGCTTTCGAAGTGCGAGCTACCCGTTCGTTTTACACTTTGCCCCACCCGCGCTGCTCCACTTCCTGTTGCCGCAGAGCCTGTGAGCCTGTGTTCCTTCCACTGTGCATGGTAAGTAAATCCCTCATTTTCAGTGAATATAAAAATTGCCCCAGCGTAACGCAAAATAAACACATTTAAGTTGCAAATTGAATTTTGCATAATCCCAAGCGCTCGCTCTCGCTCTCTCTTTCTATCGCCTTGTCCGTCTCGTTGCTTACAAGCATTCGCTTTTCCTTTGGTTTGCTTTCCTTTCCTTTTTTTTCACGGGCCGCATTGTGGAAATGGTCGCGCATGAGACGGAATTTCTGATTAGTTGCCATGGATCTGCCAAACCCCCACCCACCCTCCCCTCGCTCAGAGACTCACCTCTCTCTCTCTCTCTCTCTCTCTCTCACTTGTTTACTTGGCTTTGAGTTTAGCGGAATTCTATTTATTTTGAAAAAATGAAAAAAACATTTTCCTTTTGGGACAAATTTGGCACTCACACATGCAATCATGCCTACACACACACACACCCCTTCACACCCACACTCGCACACACTCGCACACACTGCTTCGCGAGTGTATATGCAAATAATGGCAACCCTGCTAGGCGTGTGATCCTGGGGATTTACAAAGTAGCTGCTGTTCGCCGCGTAATTGAATTTACTTTATACTTTGCTGATTAGAAAAATGAAAACGTTGATTGGATTTTTGTCAGTGTGTGCGTGTGTGAGTGTGTGTGTTTGCTTTTTATTTTCATCTTTTGGCTCATATGTTAGCTGTTGCTGATTCTTTCACTACGATTTATCTGTCTGGTCGAAGAAAAGTTAACTTGAGTTTAGCTTTAGTTACAGCAGAAATAGTTTTAGATAAGAAAATGTTGATGCAACATAAACGATTTATGCATGAAAAAGTGATAAAAGCTTGCCACAATCGAAAACTATGATATTTTGTAATATTTTAATTTCAAATTTCGAAAATCAAAAAGCTAACCTCAAATGTGAAATGGCAATTATTAAACGAAAATGCAATATAAAATAAAATCGTGCGTGGAATCGGGTTTTGATACGAATTTTATGCATTTTTGGTTAGCAATCCGCAAGCCACATTAAAACACGCTCAAACCTGTCGCGTTATAATTAAATGCCAGCGGCTAAATTGAACAGAAATTATCCCTTATAAAATGTAGTTGACAACAATGCATTGTTGTTTATGTGTTGATTGTTTGTTTGTTTGCTAGTTGCTTTTTTGTAATTATAGTTGGCAACGCGAGGCGAAATATTGTGTTTGATAACAAGCCACAGAGCAGTGGAAAAGAGGCTTGTCCATAATTAAACTAACAAACATGATGTCATTGCATTCATTGATGTTCTGTTTGTGATGAGCGCACATTTGTTGGACCGTAATGAGTGCCATATTGTCCGGTCAACCTTTTGACCTGAGCGTTTGCCTTTGCGTTTTTGTGGCATTTTAATTAATAAATGCAAGCGCATAGTGCAACGTTTACATTGTGGTCAAAAGCTTGCTCGCCATTAGCTGCCATTCAAAATTGTCAATCGACTTCTAATTAACTTGCATTCGGCAAATAAACGTACAAATTGACTGTTAATGTGGAGTGGGTTGAGTTAGGCTATGAGTTCGTTAAGTTTAGGTTAAGTGAGAGCGCTCTTCGTTAAGCTGTAGCCACAGCAGCAGAGATCAGTCAGCTAGCGGCACTTTACTTATCGATAAGCTTTTGTTCAAGCCGCTCAAGCAAGATTCTTAATTGCGTTTTGCGTGGCGAAGCAGTTTGACTTTGCCCATTATGAGAATGAATAACTATTTGTAATTAAAATGCACACATACTACAGAATCACTGAAGCTTAATAGTTTGAATTTTTGCCACTCTGTGAAGTATGCAATGCATTTGCTGTTTGCTACAACTTTTGAAGCTTCCACTTTTTGTGCTGAGTTTGCTGATCTCTCTTCTTTTTTTTGTAAGTTTAATCAGCCTTAAGGCACACTCACACATATACACATTGAATAGTTGTTGCTGGAATGCCTTCAGTTCATTGGAGCGTCACGTACTTTGAGTTGAGAGTTTGTTTGAGGGTGGTTGGTTTGGCATGAAATATTCTCGATTATACTACGTTGAAAATCAACTTTGGTGCGTAATTATTTCAGCATTAATCCGAAAGCAGCAGCAGCTACACAGCCAGGCAGTTTTAAGTACAAAAAACAACAAGCCAAACAAAAAAGTTACTCATCATATTTTCCAACAGCTCTCCGCTCTGCCCCCCTCTGCCCTTCTTATACATTCAAGTATGTTCTCGAGTTGAGAAAAATATTCATGATAAACAAAAGCAATACAAATTAGACAAGTTTAAAGTAGATGCTCTGAATTTTTCTATTTCTAACCTTTACAAATGTTTATTAATAATTTATATTTTAAAGTCTTTATATTCTTATCATTATTTTCATCACTTTTATAGCCTCTTTTCAACATTAAAAAAAAAAAAAAATGTTCGTGGAATAATAAATTATCGTCTATCCTAATGCGCGGCTTTCGCAAAGTGGCAAATTAAAAGCATTTTCATGCCACCCAAAAAAAAAATAGGAAACAATAGTCCATTGTGCGGCCGATTGCCCAAATGCGGCTTAGGGTTTGGGATGCTTTCAGCTCATCATAATGTTGGCGAATGGAAACAAAATGGCTGGCAAAAGCTGAGTACTCTCAACATCATCCTACAGCTCAAAGATAGTTCACATAAGAACAAGAAGAAGATGAATGCAAAGCTAGCCACATTTTATTTACATACTCGTAATATTTGCCTTCAAGTCGAATGTCTATGGTTGCTTTTAGTATGCATTTTCTTTCCTTGGGCTTCGATTCGATTCGTTTCGCTTCGCTTCGATGTGAAACACTAAACCTTTTATGGTAAAATGCTCTGGACAAACAAAAGCCTTTAAAATATTCATAGAATTGCTTTAATAACGCTAAATGTGGTAAAGTCAAGGATTCGAACCCCAAGGCAAGTCATTCAGTCAGCTATCAAATTGAGTCTATTGGCATCAGAAGTGGGCGGTAGAGAGGGGTGTATGATAGGCCACAGGTTATGCCTTAAAAAGTAATTTTTAGCTACCAAAGATGGGGTGGATGAAGAGCGTGGAAAGCGTTGACTGATTGGGCAAAGACTGGCGACAACAACTGGCTGGCGTCCAGTGTTTAGAGATGCGGCGCCACCTTGCAACAGCGTTGCCCTGCCCTGCCCTGCCCTGCGCTATATATTTGGTATGCAAATCAGACCGACCCAAAGGGGAGAAGGAGAGGAGGGTGCGCCATAGCGACGACGACAGTCAAGCCGGAAGTTGATTAAATGACAAAATAAATAGAAAGTGAAGGATAATGTCAACATTCTAAGTGGTTTTCTTTTAAAAAGCTTAACTGACAATGAACCGCAGGGCAGCCATCGAGTCGGTGGACCAAACGACCGCCAACAGCAGCGCCAAACGTATCCAGTTGAATAAATTATTTTCGTTACTTCCAGGCACAACGAGACGAGACAGGAACCGCAACTTGGCCAAAGTTGCCACCGCAGGCCGCCTTTCACTTCTTCTACTTCTTCTTCTTCTTGTTACTTGTTGGTGAAAGAAAATTGACTTTGATAGTGCATGAAATTTGATGATATCGCCAACGTAGCGCCGTTGGCTGCTGAGGGTATTTCACGTTTTTTCTGATTTTCATTAATGCAATTGAGTTGAGAAGGAGGCCCTTCCAGTTGCCCGTTGGCAAAAATATCTTGTTCGAATTAAGTAAAAGTACTAAAAATTGATTAAATTTTGATGAAGTTCAATCTAAATAATTAAAGTTTTGCTCGAAACTAGCTTTATCGAGTTTATAAAGAGTTTCTCCTATGTTGCTAAACTTAAATATTATCTTGAAAGTATTTTAATTGTTTTGTCATAAAAAAGCAGGTTCTTGAGCGCCCCTTTTTCTTATTTTTGGCAGTGTTCCTAATTGGTTTTTATACTGTTAGAATGTGTCAGCATCCGCCGTCTTTATATACTGTCCAAAACAAATGGCGGCGACACATATGCTTCATTAAACAACTGGCAAAGTGCCAAAAGACAAAAAAACCAACCAAAATGATGTCACTTCAAAACGGTGCAACTTTGGCTAAGAAAAAAAAATCAAAAAAGAATATTTGACTTGTTTAAAAAAAGCAAGCAAGAATTATTTAGTAAAACAATAGTAAATGACAGCGTTTTTCGGCAAGTGTACAAAGCTTCTGACCTGAGCGCTATCAGCTGCTGATAAGGAAACCTTTCTCTCTCTTTCGAGCTGTGGCTCTGCTTCGATCCCAATTCAGTTGTTTGCGACATTGGAATTTGAGCAGAACATATTTTTTAAAAGAAATGAAATCTTTGGCAATTGTAGCATTGCTGCTAATCTCTCAAACTTCGGCCAGTACCGAAGTTTTGGGTAAGTAGAAAAATCAAAAATAATAATATAATTTAAATATTCATTCACACAAGATTCAACTGAGGCACCGCCAACTGGAGAAATAGATGAAAACATACTTAGTCCTCGATTGCTGGTGATTCCGAACAAAAGCGATACAGAGCCAATTACAGGCACTGAGAATCCCGTTTTGCTGGCACGCAAGCTGCTCAAAGAGCTAAGACTATATAATCTTATGGCTGAGGTTGCGCAGGCAATGTATGTGGATGGTGCCTTTGGTCGTGGACTGCTCTTTGCGATGAGCAGTTCACTGCAGGCAAGCGAAGTGGTCAATGCTTGGGTCGATCCAACTGGCGAGCTCACCCAACACTTGCAGGCCGCTCAGGTTAAACGCGATTTCTTCGAACAATAAGCGACTTTCCACCAACTCTCCCAAGAAAATCATATTTATAAAATAAGTAAATAAAAAGCGCTTTGCATTTAAAACTAATGTGGATTACGGCCAAACAATGAGCTAGTCAAACAATGGAACTTGAGATTTCGCTGTCGACTCAAATGACGCCCCTTTCTATAGAATGCTAGGTAAGGTAAGGAATACGTTCTATACACATATTTGCCCACTAATGGCGGAAAGCATTCAACTAAAATGCTTACGACATAATCATATGCTTAACAATTCATATTTTCAGTGTAAGCTAGAGAGAGGGAGAGGGAGCGGAGAGAGGGTTGAACGGAATATAATGCATATATGAGACAATCGGATTTCATGCTCATCATGTTGACGATGCTGCAGAGACATGAGACAGGAGACATGAGATGAGCTGGGTTAGGATGGTGGTAAACGTTGTGTTGCGGATTTGTGTAACGATTTTTGTCTTACCATCATAGAGCAGGCTATAACTATAAATGATGAGCTAGAGGGGGAGGGGCTGGCTTCGTGTAGCGAGTTTGATGCTTGTCAAACAAATTATAAGCCGCTGTCGCGCTGTCAGCCACAAAACTCAAGTTGCAAACCAAAAGCGGTTTATGTAATTGTTGTTGTTGTTGCTTGCTTACGTGCTTGTTGGTGGTTGTTGTAGCATGTTGTATGTGGCGCTTAGCGCTAGTTGTTGCTGCTGCTGCTTTGGCTGCATGCAGTTAGTTGGCAAGTTGTTTGGCCCTATGGGCGGCTCAGGGGCTTAAGACTAATCCGCATATGGAAAATTATATATAATATGCATGAGAATGTCAAGGAAATGCCACAGTATGCGTGCGTGTGTGTGTGTGGGTGGATCGACTTTGGATGGATATGGACTAATGCTGACAAAGCAATTTTCACAGTGACACATTTTCAGGCATTCACATAGAAACCAGGGCAATATTATGTAGTCGAAACATCTACTATATACACGTACATAATATTTTTAAGATACCCTGTAACCCATTTAAAATGCGTGTAGAAAGGGTATGATGGTGTTGGGTAATAGCTGTGAAAGGTTCAATAATATTTAAATATTTTCGTCAACTATTAAAAAGAGTAATAAAATATTCTTAAAGGAATTACAGTCGAATTTTCTCTATAACGAAGTTTTTTCTTGTCTCCTTGAGATTCGTTACACGGAAGTTTGACTGTATTTCGCTTAAGAGGGTATCTTCTAGTTCAGTTCTTGCCATTACAGCCTCTCATCGAGTTTTTGATAACAATCGCTGAAAAAGCACAACAATGGTTTACTTCAAAGTAGTAATACTTTCAAACAGGGTATCTTATAGTCGCACACACTCAACTCAAGCACACTTTATGCGTTTTTTCAATGTATGTGTGTGTGTGTGTGTGCACTTTACTTTTGTCGAGTGCAATTTATTTGCAACATGCACACACGAATAAATATAAACATAAATAATAAAAGCATATTAGTGCACATTTTAATTCGTTTTTATTAAAATGCGCGCAGGTACTGGGCCAAAGGGGAAGGAAGGCGAGGTTGGTGGGTTGCCTAAAAGGGAATGGTTTGCTGTTTGTTTGGTTTGCGGACGCATGGACGCAGGGACGCAGGGACTGGCGCGCGCTGAAGTGCGGAAGACGCACTTACATCAGTGCACAATTTTTACATTAACGTAAAATGTACAGAAAAAGAACAGAGTGAGAGCGAGAGAGAGAGAGAGGGAGGGAGGTTGGGAGTGGAAACAAGACAATGAGAAAGATGAGGGCAACGTTGAAAGGCAGCTCTGTTTCTGTTCTTCATACACCCCATGTGCCGTCGTGGGAAATTAAAATAAAAGGCAAACACACACAACACACACAACAACTACTATTGCATATGGTGCGAAGGAAGGGAGGGGAGAGAAATGCAATTTTTGACTTTTTCCGGAATATCCGAAAATGTGCAATAAAAAGGGTGAACTTTTGGCACTCTTGACTCTCGCAAAAAGCCAAGTGAATTGCGGTCTGATGGATATTTTTTTCATTTCACTTTAGCTTCGTTTTTGCATTTGCACATTTTTGGATTTTCAACATGTCCAAATTCCACATACCTAGCCAACCCAAACCCAAACCAAACCAAAAAAAGAAGAAATAAAAAAGAAAATGTGTTAAGTGCCTGATGTTTGTTTTGTTTGTGTTTCATTTGCTGGGTTGCCAGTTGAGCGGTTTATGGGTTTTTTTTTTCATTCGCATAATACCCTGTTCTGAGTAAATATGTAATGGGATTGGAATTCCAGCGAACTTTTTTAAGGTAATCTTTCAACAGAAAGACCTTTGAATTATGCTGATTTTATTGAGAATCGATTAAACATATCGAAAGCTCAATCAATCTTAAATCTTAAATCATTTTGCCATACTGACGAATCATTTTCAGGTCGTGCAACTGAGCCAAAATGCAATCTTATTTATTTTCTATGGTTTTAGTTGTGCTGCAAAACGTTTGCTGTTGTTGCCGCAAAATGCAGTAGACCAAAAAATGATGTCAGTCTGTTTTGTGTGGGAAACTCAAATAAAGAGTAACAGATAAAGTGGAGATGTCGACTATCGAACGCAAAAGCAAAAGCAATTAAGAGCAAAAATTCTCTTTATATTTGTATATATTGTGTGAGGTAGGAAGGAGGAGGCAAATAACATTTTGCTGCCAAGTGTGGCATGAAATAAGTGCGCGATATATTCATAAATTATGCGCTTTTCATTGCCAATTAGAAAATCCTGATTGCCTGCCTGCCTGCCACACTAACACACAGACACAGACATGTGCAGTCGCCACACACAGCACAGCACACAGCAGCAGCCACAAGGCAACCCCAAATGAAGCCAATTAGTTGACGTAATGCTAACGACGATGCCAAGCAAGCGGCGGGGGAGGAGGCTGAGAATTGTAGGGGTGAAACGACAGTTTTTGAACTGCCTGCAAAATGAAACATTTGAAGCTTGCCGCCGCCGCCCAGCTGCGACCTGATATCATCTACCTGCCTCACTCGCTTCCTCTGTGAGTGGCAAGGAGGTCGCGCTGGCTTCGAGTGGCTAATTAATACGCCCCGTTGCACCAAAGAGTGACACAACTAGTCCACCCCCCTCTACCGTCTCTCTCTCTTCAGTTAGCATCAGCAGCCTGTAATGAGCGTTCAGAGTTAATTGGCGTGTAAGAAAAAAGGTAAAAGGCATTTGCTGTTAGTCAAGCACCAAAAGTAAAGACGCAGCAGCAGGGAGCAGCAGGGAGCTTGCTGCAAAATTTAAGCAAAAATTTTCCTACAACTCCTCGCGCTGTGCAACAAAGCACATTAATTAGAAGTAATTGCCGCTGACTAATGAGCTTTGTTTTTGTTGTTTTTTAAGGAACATTTATAATATTGTGAGTGAAATTTTGTTGAGACTTACGATCTAATTTAGAGCCCCGTCAATAGTTGAGGCTGTCAAGCATTTCGCCCTTTTTTTTTTTTCTTGGACAATCAACTCATATTTCATGGCATGTTCGACTGTCATTATGATTGCAAATGGCGAGAGGGGGGTGTAGGGTTGAAATTGGGAAACGCGAAAAAACAATCAAAACTTTTACGTTAACATGGCATGGAGGAGGCAGAAAATCAAATCACAAAAACCTAACGCAACATACAAAAATAAGTATCGAACGGCAAAACTTGTGCCGCACACACTTGTGAATATTTTTCGATGCCCCGCCCTCCACCCACCTATACCCTTAATAACTGCCACAACAAAAATACGCTCAACGCCTCTGGCTTGGTTTTTGTTTTTATGCGATTTCAATCAATGGAACCCTAACAACAACAAGTTGTAATATTTTATTTCAGTGTGGAGAACTATAAAAAAATACCCTGTAATATGGAAAGTTAAGATTAATCGATTATTCACCATTTGGAAGCTTGAGGAAAACAGTTAAAAGTAACGTTACACCCATTTTTGAGGTAAAGCTATTATCGATATTTATCGATATGCTAAAAGTTATCGATAGCAAGCACACTTTTAAGTCTCTGGATTTATTCTTCAAGATCTAAGCACTTCAGACCCAAAAAATTGACTTTACATACGATATTTATCGATTATCGATTATTGTTTTTTTATGTTTATAGCACCCCACTTGTATCCCTTTAGTGCCACAGGGTATAGCATCGACAACAGAAAGCATTGCAACAATTTCAAGCGGCGCCGCCTCAAATGACGCGCGAAATGAAATGAAAATTTTCTTGCAACACTCATCGCACCACCCACCACCCCACTCTCTCCAGCCATTCAACGCCCACCCACACAATTCAAAACACCGCATCTAGATCGAGTAAAGTGTAACACTTGAATGTTGTTTGTGTTTTTCTGATTGTATTTTGTTGCCTGCCATGGATTTGCCATATTGAACTCTGACACGCAACACGCCAACGATATGGATATGAATGTTGTAAGGCAACAGCGGGGGGGGTGTTAGGGACGTGTAGGCAAGGGAAATTGAAGCCAAGGATATCAATAACGAATAATGAAATATGCCAACTTTGATGATGTGTCACATATCGAGCGATTGAAATGCTATCCGAGCCGAGCCGAAACTGCCAACAATTTCTTTTTGTTTTTTGTTGCCTATTTCGATAATGTGAATGGCAAACACTTTTGCAAATAAACTGGTTAAAAATAATGCAACGGCTGCTGCCAGTTTGGCAAAAAAAAAAAGGCATAGAGGCAACGGTAATTGAGTTGCTATTGGCAACAAAGCGGCTTAAATGCTTTATTAAATGGAGCCTCACAAAGAATATATATATATAATGTATCAGTCGAGTGAAAAGCTGCCAAGAATATGCCAAATGTCAAAAGCAGCTTACAGCAGCTGAAAAGGCAGCAGCAAAAGTTCATCATCATATTTTTCACTAATGAGAACTGAATGTAAAAAAGATATTTGAAGTACCGAAGCAAAAGCTAGGCTAGTAGAAACAGTAAAAATATTTATTATAAAAAAAATATATATATATATATGAATTTCTTGCTTAATTCCACTAATGACATTCTTTACCTAAGCGACGGCTTTTCCTTATTATTTTTTATGAAAAAAGAAATGCATAGAAAACATGTTGAGATTTGCGAGTTCAATGAGAAAATGAGGCTTTCTTATATGCAAACATATTTTTGTACTACTTGGAATGTTTCTGTAAGTCAATAAACTAATTGCTGGCCTTACACATACATTTCCATTATACTAGAATTACCATTTTATTGCCGTTATTTATTTTAATTTTTTTTTCATGTCAGCGAAGCGGCAAAAACTCTAAAATGGCCGCAAATTAATTTTAATTTTCGACATTTTCGCTGGCCGCACACAACTGCCAGCTTAAAACGCGCCAACAGCAGCATCTCACAATGACCTTCGGCCTTTTTTTTTTGAGGGGAGGGAGAGGGGTAGTATGGGGGGTGTAGTGAACAGGAGGAGTAATGAGTCGGGTAGGTCGGTCAACTTGTTTTTGGTCATTTATTTCTGGCCTCGGAGGCTTTGTTTGTGCGCCACAACTGCTTTTGACGTGGCCGTAATTACAATTTTCGTAACGTGTTTGAGCAGGCCCCGTCAACTTGACGTCACTAGAAAGCTGCTTGCCCGCCGGCGCCGATGAGTAGATCCTTCAAAAACGTATGCAAAAAAAAACCAAGCAGAACAAATTTTTCGTTTTTGTTTCTGCCTCCCCGCCAAACGGATGCTCGTTGGCCGGAAGGCGTCAACTGCTTGGCGAGAGTTTATGGTCAGGAGGAGCAGAGAGAGATTAGGAGCAGAGGGTGGGGAGCGCCCCCTAGCTGCCCCTCTTGCAAAATAGACTGCTATACATAAATAGCGGTTATCGCGTATGGTCTAAGCCATAAGCCATAAGCCATAACCCACTTTCACAACGTATCGAGTTGGCTTTCGTGCAGCACATACAAATGCCGAGCATTTATTTTAATCCTCCGAGACACTGAGAAAAATTAACGACAAAATTGCAATTGTTCCTTTAGGAATTATATTTCTAATCAAATTTAATTCAAAGGCTCATAAAAAATATCCCAATTTTCAATCGAATATGTTTTTAAAAGTTTCTTTTATTTTCTGCAAGTGCATGGAGCGCGGAGTGGTGAACTTAGTTTCGAGTACGGGCGTATTAGTAATCGGCATTGGCATTCATACGAGCTCCTCTTTCACTTCTCGCCTTATGCGCCCTTTGCTTCAGCCAGCAGGGCTTGGGGCCATCGAGGACCAACAAAGTTGCGGATTCATAACTCTTTCATTTGGCCATATCTGCAATATTTTCATTTTTTTTGCCTTTCTTTTTTTGGTATATATGTATGTGGTGTTTCCCGTTGCGCCACCCGGGATCCTCTTTGGTGTCGTTAAGAGCGCGCTGAGATTGGCATTTGGCTGGCTTTGGTTGCCAATATTCAGGCTTTCATTTTGTGTCCTTGTACCTTGTTTGGTTGCCGCCCACAGCTGCTGCCGCTGCTGGCTGGTCTTGGCTTGCCAAGGCATTCATCAAATTCAAGTCATGTTATCGCAGAAAATGAAACAAATTTTTGCAATTTGATTGCTTTTCGTGTTGTTGCCAGCACAGAGAGCGAGAGAGAGGAAGAGGGGAGAAGTTGAAGCGTGCTCTCAATAACTTGCCAATGTACTTATTCTCTCTCTCTGCCATAGATGAAGTGGCAAAGATGAAGCACGACTCTGGATTTCATATTTAATATGCATGCCTATGTTATAAAAAGGATCCTGCATCCTCCTCCTCACCTCACCCGCCACGTCGGCGTCGTCGTCTTTCGCGAATTTGCGCAGCGAGCTATAAACTTGTGTGTGTATGCGAAATTTTTCATATTTTTTACGTGCTTAAAAATCAAATGTGCTGATGCAAGGTAAGCCACACACACACACACACACACACACACACACACACACACCACACACACACACACACACACACACACACACACACACACACACACACACACACACACAGCAACCAATGACTGTGGCAACAGTTGTAAACACGTGTTACATCATTATTTCTCCGGATGGGTTTCTCATCGGCATGATACACTTGCTGCTTGATGCCTGGCTATATATTTTGGCTTGCCATTGCGAATTTGGCATACACTTCTATAGAAGGGAATTTGAACTTTATAAAGATTTGTAAGGAATGTAATGAATGAGCTTCGTCTAGAAGCATTTGGGGAATTTTTCTGTATTATTATTATAGGGAATTGAAATTTCTGCCTTATTTACATAGCACACATACATGCCCATACATAGATAAGTCTGCAAAAATGAAGGCAACGTCGGACGCCTATCATTGCATCGAATGAAAGACTGTTGCCCATCTGAGAAGCTGAAGTTGCCTTTTGTTGTTTATTTCAAAAGTTAATTTTGTGCTTTATCAAGGCAACAGCAACAGCCAAGGACTACTCGGTGGCAGGCGTATGGGAAGCGTATGGGAAATGAAAGTTTTCAGCGGAAACAGGATGCTGTACACGTTGCGCCCAGCAGAGTCAGCAGAGCCAACTTTTGCAGCGGCGTGTGAATAAAGTGAAACAAATGAAAAACCATACCACAGTCACACCTCCCTCCCTCCCTCCCTTCACCATTATTATGCCAGTATCTCTTTTTTTTTTCTTTGGCAACAATTGCATTTGCGGCAAACAATATTTTTGTTATCTTTTGCAATACACGCGGCTGGCGGGCGGTGGGCGTGGCCTGGTGTATACTTTACAGCGCCGTTTCCGTAGCATTTATATAAAGTTTTGTTGTTTTTGTTTGGCTCAGCCAAGTGTTCAATGCACAACTTTTAGCGCTATTGTTAAAAGAATTAAAAGCATGAGACAACAGAGAAATGAAACAAAAGCCAGATAGTATGATAACAGCCCAGTGGGTGTGACTGGGAGGCGCCGTAGCTAGCGGTTGTCAAGCAGGAAACGGAAGAGCTGCCACACACACACCCAACACACACACACACGTACTGTGATTCTGGTTAGTCAACACATGCGAAAGTGAGAAATGTTCCGTGACGCAGCAAATGTAATGGAAAATTTCTTCTTGCCAAGAAATTGTTACTGCAACCACCCCCCCCCAAGCCACCCCTAAAACAATTACTTGCTGTATTTGTATCCTCAGCATGCAGCGTGTCAATGTGTTTTGAGCTGCTGTCGAAGCAGGAAACAAAGGGAAGAAAAAAACTGTCAACCTACTTATAATAATTCCCTGCAAAAAAAAACCTACACACATAACATACTACAGTCGAACTTCCATATAAAGAACTTCCGTATAACTAATTTTCTGTACAACGAAGTCAAAAATCAGAAAACCCATTCAAAAACTCATTCTATATAACGAAATTTCTCTATAAAGAAGTTTTTCCTTGTTCCCTTGGGCTTCGTTATATGGAAGTTCGACTGTATATATGCTTCTACTCTATATGCACATTCTATGTTTATTCTCCATGACCACGGCGATGATTTTCATGGAGTCAGTGAAGCTTTGTATCGTTGCCAACAGTGAATCTGTGGCAGTCGTTGCCAAGTGCGTTATTTCCCCAATGCATATTATTAGATTTGGTTTTCTTTTATACCCTTCAGGAGGTATAAAGAGGGTTAGTTACCTGCAGCAAACTTATGTCAAATTCTAAAATATTTCAGTGAATAGCTAAACTAAGGAGAATTCCACATCAATTAAAGTACCTAAAGAGCAACCTATAAGGATTTTTACAGGGAAACAAAAACAATCCCTGAAAAATCTCTTCCAATCTCATAATATCACAGATCAAACTTCCTTATCGCATGGCTACAAGAAGTTATGGTATCTTTGCATCGTTCGTTCACATCGTTCTCAATCCCAAAAGAATTCTACATGTTTTTCTACTTCGTTCCGTCGGGCTGGAGACGCCGCAATGCCTAACAAGCAACGTTTATTGCCATAAAAGTTTACAACAAAAACTCATTTCCGTCACAAAGGCAATAAATGTACATTTGCAACGCAACAAAAGAAAGAGACGAAAAGAGAGCGAGAGGGAGGGAGGGAAAAGGGGTTACCAGATCGATGCTATAGATCTGTGACTGTGCGGCAAGAGAAACTTGTGTCAAGAAATTGAAGCCACTATTCTCAGCGTTACAACAACAACAACAACAACAAGAAAACATGTCGCTCGGAGTCACTTCCGGAACGGAAATCCAGCACTTAGCCAAAACGGATGTAACCATTTGTTGGATAGCGATTTGCTATGCAAATTGAGTGTGTGTGCGTGTGTTGCGGGGTAAAAAAAGAAGAAACGCTAGAATAATAATAATAATAATAATTTTTGTTGACACCGGCAAAAAGCCAAAAAGGTGGCTGAAAAATGAGTGGAAAGCAATTTAATTATGTAGATGAGTTACAATTTTTTTGCTAGCCTGACTAAAATTACCTTAACAGCAGCAGGAACTGAAACAGGATCAAGAGTGGAAGCTACAGCAGCCATTGCTCATTAGTGTCAATCTATTTAGCATAAATTTCAATTAAAGCAATATCCTGCAGCAGGCAGACAAGCAGACAAGCAGGCAGGCAGGCTATGTTTTTTAGCCATGGCCAAGGATGACACGGCCGGGCGCGTTGTTAAACCGACTTAGCGCACTTTCTTAGAATAATAGAGCGGAAGCAATACGCAAATAAACGAAGAAGAAGAACGAAGAAGCAACGACTTATGGCTGTTGGCTGCTGTCATCATTATACTTTGCTGTGGCTCATATTTCAGGCCGACTTCAACGTTGCTAAACTCATTAAAATGCAAAATGAGAGGAGAAAAAATATATATTGAAAGAATGCAAACCATTTTTCCCTTCTTTGCTATCTGGGATCGAGCCAGCCTTTAAAATATTTTTGTTATATTTATAAATATCGGATCATAAATATATTTTCTTTGCTTGCTCAACTAATTCCCCAATTATTCCGCTTAATTCTCCATTTTTTATCACAAAAAGTTCTTCGCTTTTATGCCACTGTGACCAAAACTAGGAGGAGGAGGAGGCGAGGGGCACCATCGAAGAGCTCAGCATAATCCCCGTGCTACAGTTGAGACATTGGGCATGTTTTTCTGGTCTAGCTGGAAAACAAAAATAAAAAATAAGCAAAAGCTTTTCGACCACGCTAAGGTTATGAGCAAACTGCAATATTTCCGCACAGCTTATGTGGCAGACACACACACACACACACACATGCGGTAAATCCCAGCAGCAAACCAACAACAACAACAACAACAGAAAGTACTCGCAATGCTTAGCAACTGACATTTGTATATGTCTGTATCCCTGCCAGGCAGGATTCTAGTTCCTGTCTGAGGTCTGAGGAGGGGGAAGGGCGGGTATGGGTGATTGCACGGTCTTGCCGTGGCAAGGCGGAAGGAAACAGTTAATACTTCTGTCTGTTATGCGCTTACTTCCTGTCTCCATTAAAAGTCATTCTTTTGGATAATCCTTTTGGCAACATTATGGCAAGTATTAAAAACTTTTTTCCACCAACTATTCGCTAGACCAGTCCGACCCTACCCTACAGTTCCCCCTCCCTTCACCTTATGGTTTTTGCTCTTATTACCTAGCATGTAAAAGTTTTTCTTTTTTTTTTGGTTGCAGATTCTTCTGCAGTTGGATTTGGAGTTGGATTTGTTGGCCAGGCTAACAGTCTTTACTGTCTGTAGTTTGACTGCGGCTGGCAATGTATGATAACCATAAATATTGTGTGTAATAGAAAATGTTGTGTAAGTGCCTTGTGCCCTCGTTTCTTATTTGTCTTCTTTTATTTTTACGCGTTTCGTTGAAGTTTGGCTTGTTTGTTGTGTGTTTTTGGCTTACCTTTTGATACAACTCTATTTGTTTGGCCAATTTTGCATTTTGATTGAGAAAAGCTCAGGCAGGAACAAACGAATATTATTATATACTAATCAGATTTGAAGTTCGTCTGCTAAAGAGTCAAATTGAGTGCTACTAAATTATTTCAATAATCCTTTTCAGTATCCCCTTTTCTTTCTGTCACTCATTTCGTCACCGAATTATGTCAAGAAAATAACCCTTTTTTGCGTAGTCGCATTAGCTCCCTAGGGGGCTGAATTACAAAGTTAGCAGGTTAAGAAATAAAAAAACAGGAAACAGCGTCAATGTCAACGGCAGGCAGCACTATTGTCGTTAAGGACACACGCCTCAATCAAACGCCGGCATTTAATAAACAAACTGAGTAAAAATGTCACAGAAATTGTGTTTCTATGGGGCGGGTAGACGGGGGACGGTGTGGTTTGTGGGCCATTGATTTCTATTGAAAAGTGTTGAGTTGTCAATTTTTCATAGACTAAAACCCAAAAATACGAGGTGAGGAATAGGAGTAGGTGTGGCTGACAAGCGACGATATAAATTTGCATAGAAAACACATTCCCCAAAAAAACACAAGGACATTAGCATATTTTAATGGTGTGCGTGTGTGTGTGTGTGTGTATGGATGGCGTTGAAAATCAAGTAACAATATGGCCGCTGGTGTCATTTTAGCCTTTGCTCCTGTTTGCCTTCAGCATTTTATTGATGCCAAACACGTTTTGGCGCTAAACCCAACTTTTTTCACTTCCTCGTCTTCTTTTTTTTCGGGCCTCACTGCAGCCAAAATTTGAATAATTTGTCGACAAAGACCAACAGGTAGCAGGCCAAAAAAGCGGTGAAAAAGCGTTAGGATAATGCAAAAAGAGCGTTTATTTTCATTTAAAAGAGACCAGAAATAAGCCGACTTTTTGTGTAGAAGGGGAAAACGAAACCATATGGCCAAAGGGCGTGGCAATCAGGCAAAACAACAACAAGGAGGTGATAGAGATAAATGTTGTTATTGATGAAGGATGAAAGCCTTTAAGATGGTAAGAGTATTGTTTTGTTCATAATAAAAGCTGTAAAAGCTTTCAAGGGCCAATTTTAATTAAGTTCGTTGAACCTTAAAACATATGTAATCAACTCTGTCTGTTGTGGAGTATTTATGATTATTAAAGAAAAACAAAACAACAGCTGATCAACCTCAACAGCTGTCCAAAAAAAGCTTTTCCAAAGAGCAGCTGTTTTTGAATTCCAATTTACTGCACTGATCTCGAAACATTTTCCATCGATAGCCAAACAAAAAAACCAAAAGCTCTCTTTTTAGTTTCCCAGTTTTCCGTGCAAACTCGAAACATACGTAACGCATGCGGCTAAAAGATATTTGTGTCGTCGAATAGCCGAAATTTTTGAGAGTTTTTTGTTGTTGTGTGCAACATACTAAAAATTCCCGTCTGTTCGGCAAACATACAAAAAAGAGATAGAAAGAAAGAAAATGTGGCATGGAATTGCTTTGTTTTGCTGCATGTGGAGTGCATTTTTGGTGCAAAACAGCTTGCAACAACAAATCAGCATTGGTAAGCCAACTACTAGAATAAAAATAGATACATGAAATATTTTTCCATCTTTTATTTACTTTTTTTTTTTTTGCCAACTCAGGCGCATTTTTCTATGACAATGAACTGGAATTGGAGAAGGAATTCATGGCGGTTTTGAATGCCATTAATAAACCCGAAATGGAACAAACTTTTTATATAAATCCATTGATAAAGCGTCTAAAGCCTGAAGATGGCAGCGTTGTACTTCAAGAACATGGTGAGACAATTTTTAGTTAACGAAAAAGCAACACATAAAAATAGAAAAATAAAACAAACTCTTCGTTTGCAGCTTGCGATCTAATAGATAATGGTGTCGCTGCTATTTTTGGACCAAGTTCACAAGCGGCTAGCGGTAAGTAACGAAGGGGCAAGCGGAGGTCTATAGACTTGTTGTCTGGTTCCTCCCGATGTCTGAAGAATTTGTGTAGAAAACGCAAAGCAAAATAGAAAGCGAAAAAAGCTTTTTCGAAAACGAATTGGCAAGCGAAGGCAGCCGACAAAAATTATGTTTGTAAACAGAGAAGAATAAGAGAGAGAGAGAGGGAGAGTACTAAAGCTAAAAAGACCTATTCGTTAGGGTAAATTTTCTTATTTTGTTTTGTTTTTGGTTTTTTCGCATAGATATTGTGGCTTTAGTGTGCAATAATACGGGCATACCGCACATTGAGTTCGATTTGGCTGATGAGGAACATATGGAGGAGAAACCTAATCATCAGATGACCCTAAACCTATATCCCTCACAGCTGGTATTATCGAAGGCCTATGCGGATATAGTGCAGCATTTTGGCTGGCGTAAGTTCACAATTGTCTACGATGCAGACGATGCCAAGGCAAATGCTCGTTTGCAGGATCTGTTGCAGTTGAGAGAGGTGCACAATGATATTGTGCGTGTGCGTCAATATCAAAAAGGCGACGACTATCGTGCCATGTGGAAGAGTATCAAGGGCGAGCGACGTATGGTCTTGGATTGCGCTCCCGATATGCTGGTCGAGTTGCTCAATTCCTCATCGGAGTTTGGCTTAACCGAACAGTTTAATGTGAGGAATGAAACACAACTTGGAACAATTATTTTCACTTTTGATTTCAGAACATTTTCCTTACCAATCTGGAGACTTATAACGATCATTTGGAAGAGCTAACTGCAGATAATGAAACATTTGGTGTGAATATAACAGCAGCTCGATTGCTGACCAATCCAGAGCCACCAACTGTAAGAGTTCTAAACTAATATATTTCTTACTTATAATAGTTTCCATCGTTTAGCACCTGCCCCTATATGGCTATGTAACTCAAAGGGATAATGTTGTTTATGAGAATAATGAGCCAACACGCACTTTGATGCACGATTTGCTACACGATGGACTCCAGCTGTTTGCACAAGCCTGGCATAATGCCAGCTACTACTATCCGGATCGGATGGCAGTGCCCCGGATGAACTGTGATTTTGCCGCGTCCGGTGGTCGCACCTGGCAAATGGGTCGCTATTTGACGCGCCTTATGAAGGAGGTGAGTGAGGTAGTTGAGTAGTAGAGGGAAACTTATCCTTGCCGTTTGCAGACTTCCGGCGTGAATAGCCCGAACTTTCGCACCAGCAATTTGCAGTTTGACGACGATGGACAGCGAATTAATTTCAATATTGAGATTTATGACCCAACCGACAATATTGGCATCGCCGTTTGGGATACGCGGGGTCAAATAACCCCACTGGCTACTGTCGCCAAGGTGCCAAAGAAGTTTGTGTATCGCGTGGCAACAAGGATTGGGCCGCCATATTTTATGCGCAATGAGACAGCAATGGAATTGAATATGACTGGGAATGCTATCTATAAAGGATATGCTGTGGATCTCATTGAAGCCATTTCTCAGAGGATGAATTTCGAATACATATTTATTCCCGTCGCAGATCAGCAATATGGCAAACAGGACAAGGATACAAAACAATGGAATGGCATCATTGGCGAAATAGTTAATAATGTAAGTTGGTCCCATTTCTCCTCTTTCAATCGGATCGATCCATGAGTAAAAGTTTCCTTTCTATATACAGGACGCCCACATGGGCATTTGTGATTTGACTATAACGCAAGCTCGTCGCACAGCTGTTGATTTTACAGCGCCTTTCATGCAGCTGGGTGTCAGCATATTGGCCTACAAGAGTCCACACAAGGAGAAGGAGTTGCATTTATACTTGAAGCCCTTTGGCGGAGAGGTCTGGATTTTGATACTCATTTCGGTATTTGCCATGTCATTCCTAAAGGTTATCATTGCAAGGTAAGGAAGTTTCTTCAACCTTGTTCCCCAAAAAGCAATCCTTCTTCCGTCCGACCTACAGAATCGCTCGAGCTGAGTGGGAGAATCCACATCCGTGCAATCGGGATCCCGATGCATTGGAAAATCAATGGCATTTGCACAATACTTTTTGGCTAACGGTCGCCTCAATCATGACGGCTGGTTGTGATATTTTACCCAAAAGTCCGCAGGTGCGATTTTTTGAGGCCACTTGGTGGATATTTGCCATCATTATAGCCAATTCGTATACGGCCAATTTGGCTGCCTTCTTAACCAGCTCCAAAATGGAGGGCAGCATTGGCAATCTGAAGGATCTGAGTGAACAAAAGGAAGTGAAATTTGGCACAATTTTCGGTGGAAGTACCTACAATCTGTTGGCTGAATCCAATGAAACAGTTTATCGGCTTGCTTTCAATCTGATGGAACAGGATGATCCCTCGGCGTATACCAAGGACAATGATGAGGGTGTTAAGAGAGTTCTGACAAGCTTTGGCACCTATATGTTTCTCATGGAGACAACAACATTGGAATATAATCGGGAGCAGAATTGTGATTTGAGATCGGTTGGTGAGAAGTTTGGGGAAAAGCATTATGCTATAGCGGTACCCTTTGGCGCCGAATATCGTTCCAATTTGAGTGTCGCCATCCTGCATTTGAGCGAACACGGTGTCCTTTTTCAATTGAAGCAAAAATGGTGGAAGAATCCCAATGTCAGTTGTTTTGAGGAGCCCGATCCGGATGCCACGGCCGATATGACCTTTGAGGAACTGAGAGGTATTTTTTATACCCTCTATGTGGGTATACTGATTGCCTTTTTGGTTGGGATTACGGAGTTCCTACTCTATGTGCAACAGGTGGCGCTTGAGGAGCGGGTAAGTTTAAGTTTTCCCCTCAAATTTCCTTCTACCTTTCTTACCCATTCCTGGTGCCAGCTCACTTTCAAGGAGGCCCTCTCCAAGGAAATTCGCTTTGTGCTCTGCGTATGGAACAATAAGAAACCCATTTTCAATAGTACACCCGCCTCAAGTTTGGGTACAACGTCGCGTCAATCGGATGAGAAGTCCATTGTAAGGACACCCAAGTCGTCGCGTCGTATTGTCCTTGGTCGCTCTTCCGAGGAAATGAGAGAAATGCCGCCACCAATTCGACGTGTCAGAGGCAACAGCCGCAGCAGCAGCAACAGCAACAGCATCAAGAAGGAAAAGCAACCCCAAAATGAAGCACGTGTCTGATATTTTTTTCATTAATGTGTTAACTGTAATTTTCCTTCTTCGATTCCTTTTTAATCTTCTTTCAGTTTGCAGTCATTATAATAATAAACAAAATTGAAAGCCCATCAGTTTTCGGGTTTTCGGGCCGTGTAATCAATTTGAAGCCTTTTTAAGCTTGAAATTACTTCGAACGTTGCCGCAGGGCGCGCGACATACGAAGCGAGTCCTTGTTTGAGTATCTGCATAGCGTTGCTCGCGACTCTCGAACTTGCCACACGCTTCACTGGGCAGCCTGCAACCCACGTTAACGTGCGACCCCCGCTTCTTTGGCTTTATGTCATGCTGGTTTATTTTTGCTGGTCTTTTGCCGCTTGCCAACGTTTGGGAGCCAGCCACCAAAGCTTGCCTCAGCTTGTCAATTGCGTTATTGGAGCTTATTGACATTTTATATCTCCAGCAAACTGACGAACGTCGTCTTTTCACTGCCTCCCAGCCCTTTTCTGACTTTTTCTGTGCAACATTGAAAGCCAAAGGACCTTTTTTGATTGACGAGCAAATACCCCGCACAGAGAGCAAAAACATATTGTTCTTAAATTAAGTTTCAACCAAATCGAATTGAAAAAATATTATCTTGAATCAAGTAAAACTCTGCATGGTATCGATAGGATTTCTACAAACTTATCCTATTCGACCTTTTGTACAGGGTATAATTGTTAAAGCAGCTTCGGGTGCCGTCAAGCAGATGAAACAGCAGCTGCATGTGGTGAAAACAAAGGTAAAGGTTGAAGGGGGGATAGTGGGGATAGTGGGAAGGCGCCGATTGAGTGGAAAAATATACTTTAGTTGTTGTTGTTGTGTCGCCTTTGGCTTTTGTTGGTTTTCTGCGCTGTAAAACGAACAGCTAGCTTTTGCCACGCGCCCAACGTCATTGACAGGAAGAACATTCACTGGAAAACAACAACAACAACAACAATAAGAGCAGCAACATCAGCAACAAAGTGAATTTTATTTTCGTTATATCGCATTGCATTCGTTTTTTACCAAGTGTCATTCGGAGTTGCCGTGCAATTTTTTAATTATTTTGTTGTGAAGTGACTTTTGGCATCAATATGCGTCATTTGAGTAGCTATACCCCCCACCCACCCCGTGTTCTTTCCATCGCTAACAGCTTAACTCTTGCGCTGGCTTCTGTTAGTTGACTGTTAGTTAACAGTGCGCTGCTAAAAGTCTCCACTTGAACTCAACACACTTGTTGCCGTTGCTTACGCTGCGCACAAGCCAAGCAGTGAAACTCACCATTGTTGGTCAATGGCTGAAAGGCGAGCGACAAAGCGACAACATCCACACCATCCACAAATTGCAACCCCAATCAAGCAAACACAAAAAGTCTTATACGCGGCGGGTAGGAACGGGGTGGTTTGGTTGAATTTCTGTGTTGGGTTGTGAGAATGTCATTTGTTAATGCCACGCACGTAAGCAATTTCCGCACGAAAGCGCATTCTTTGAGCCTTTAATGTACTTTTTGATGTTAACAAATTTTTGAACATTTGTTGTTGCCGCTAGAGAGTCAGAGAGTCGTCGTTGGTGACAGCGACAGAGAAATAAAGCGAGACAAATGCTGAATGTTAAGTTTAATACTTATTGGGATATTTCTTTTGGGCATCAACTTGAATTGAGTGTGAGTGATTAGTAAGAGCATAACAAACCGATTAATAAGTGAGGTTAAGTTCACTTTTAGTTCGATAATAAACAGCTTTTAAAACGATGCAATTTCACGAACTGTTAAGCAGTGAAAGAGATAGAAGAGAGAGACACAAGAAGTCAAGGGTATGCAGCATTTACACACACAGATACACATCTTAAGTGCCACCTTGCAACAGTTGATGGCCGAACAAATTGCAATTGCAATTGAAATTCACATGGCAAATCTTGAAAAGAAAGGCAATAAGTTAAAGTAGTCCAAGTCGAAAGGCAGTTGCCAAGGCAGTAGGCAAGCAATTAGCTCTAATAAATTCTCGATTCACATAGGTGGGAATAAAATAGCGGGCAGCATTTTTAATTAACTGCAAAGTGCAGCAGCAGCCAGCTAAAGTCAGCAAGCAAAGTGATATTGTACCGTTATATACGAGCGTCCAGTGATTTGCGATTTACAGCACGTTTCACAGCACAAATTGCTTGTGCGGTTGGTTGAGGAGGGGGACAGACGGAGGGGGGCGAGTTGGTCTCTTTCCAATCAAATGTTGTTTCTCCAACTTATTTGTGACGATGAGCGATGAGCGCTTGGAGTTGCATGGTGGATAATAAATTCCATTTTAAAGTTGAAAAATTATAGATTTTAAAGAGTATTATTAAACTTTTCGGCTAGCTCTGTCCCCCCCCGACCCCAACAACTCATAAATTTTGAGAAACATGCCGCAAAGTTGATTGAAAATACGCTTGATGGCGGCTTCCTCCTCTTCGCTTCTTCTGCTTCGTCTTTTCCCAGTGCAGTTTACTAAAAATGCAAAACTCAAGTAAATTGTGCATGAAATCTGAGCTGTAAGCCGTATGCCCCGTAAGCCGTAAGCCGTAAGCCCAGTTAACAAGTTGTGTGTTAATTACTCAGCTGCCACACACAAAGCGGCAATTTTTCGGCTCCAAAAACCTAAACTGCATTTCGGAACAACAACAGCAACAACAACATATAATGGGAATTATGAGCATAGGCACGAGAAATGGCAAATAGCACAGCACAAATGCTGTATAACCAACAACAACAACAACAACAACAACTGCTTTTAGCCAGTTGGCAGTTTCAAACAAGCTTTCTTGTCACGAGAACTTAACCAAGGCGATTTGCAGTTTGCCTTCGTTTGTTTTGTTTGCTAAGCCCCAAATACCCATTCATAATTTGAGTCAAAAAGGGTATAATTAAGCGCTTGCATGTGTATGTTTGAGAGACGATGACGAATCCAATCGAAATGTTACTTACTTTTGATGAAATTTGGAGAAAAGTTTTCCATAACAGCAAATTTCTTAGAAATGCTTTGAAAACTATTTGTTTATGCCTAAAAGTATGCAACGATTTTCAAGAACGAATTTCGAGCCTTTAATGATCAAAAATTATCACTTTGCTCAAGAACTAAACATAAACTGAACCGATTTCATTGAAATCACAGGGTATCTCATAGTCTCACACATCATAAACACCTCACCCAAGCTATTTGATGTTGCTGTTTGATTTGCTTTGGTTGCCACAATGGAGTTAGTTGCTGCTGTTGCCGTTGCATCTTGGACTGTTGCCTGGTTTGGTTTTGTCAAACTGTTTACAGAGTTATGCAAAATGGTCGATGTGTGTTTCCAAAATTTACATTTACATAGTTTGCTCTGCTCACATAAGTTGCGAAATTTCTAGATTGAATTCCATTTGCCAGCTTTCTCGCTCTTCCAAACGAAAAAAATGAAAATGGCGGACGACGCTTTGCCAGGCACGATCGCTGCCCGCAAAGCACACACATTCTATACAATATTTTGCAAAGAAAAACAATTGCAAAACCATTGCAATATTTCTTGGGCAACGTGGTTGCTTGAGGGTGGGCAGGCGAAGAGGCGCGGATGGGGGGAAAGGCAAAGACAACAGCCAACACGGAAAACAAATAAACGCAGATAAAGAGCTGCGAGCTGCTTGGAAGACAAAGAGCAAACAACGCGCGCGAGAGTCTGCTGTTGAGGAAGAAAATCCCCACAGACGAGCACAACACACACCAACACCAACACACACACACTCACTCACATATAAGCCATCAAGTAACGGAAACGAGAAACGCACGTCACACACATATGTCGAAGTGAGAAGGGGATTGAGTGAGGGCGTTAGATATTTATTTGTTTCTCTCTCTCTCTAACCCTCTCTCGCTGTTTGAGCACATATTTGCACATGTTTCACATTTGTATTCGATGCGTTATTGAGCTGAAAATTGATGCACATTACTTACTCTATTGAATTACACATTAGCCAGTGGCTTCGCCCTCTCTCTCTCTCTCTTTTCCCTTTGGCCCACAAGCCAGCAATAAATAATTTGAAAATAACAAAATAAGCAAGTGGAGTAAGCAAAAACAAAGACGAAACGAACAACAACAAAATCAACGTCGATTGCAGCATGCAGCGAACGACAACGCTTTGAATTATGCATGTGTGTGTGTGTTGTGTGTTTGTGTGGTTGTCTCCCACTTTAGTGCTTGCAGTGCTGCCCATAAATTGCCCAACTAAATACAATTTATTTCGTCTTCGTCGCCTGGTGACCCGTGTATTTTATATGTACATATATGTATAAATATTTATACTATATATGTATCTATTCTAACGTTACCCAGCACTGCACTGTGCGCTCTGTGTGGCGTTATTTATGCGCTGCTTTTAGCATTTTTATACCCTTTCAGCTCTTTTTTTTTTTTTTTGCTCATATGCGGGAAGCACATCTTCAATATAATATTTATGTAGTTTTAAATAGTTTGCAAAATGCCCCGCGGTCTCATGTTAAGCTGTCTGCTGTTAGCAAACAGAGCTCTTAACAGCTCTTAAAAGATGCCCCTGCATTGAAACTATGTTAACCGTTTCGAGTTGTCAAACTGTGCTACTACTTTGTTACCCCTTGAAGCAGGTTTACAGTTAACAGTGCGCTGTAATGTTATGTTGAACAGGCAGCGGATAATTTTTATAGCACTGTTATGGCAGGAGCTCCTGCCCGCGGATAATGTTATGTTAAGTTGAATGGAAAATTATTCAAATATGGTTTATAACAGGGAAAACAAAAATTATACAGTTCATTCATTTTGATATTGACATTTCAGAGTGTTACTAACGAGCGATCTGTTGCTTGTGCCTCATATTGCTTCTATAAAACTCACATCGAAACCTAGTCGCTACGTATGGCAAAATTCTAACTGTCAAATGTTAACTCAACAGCTCAATCAACAGAAGCAGCAACAAAATCTTACAAAATAAAATAAAAAGGAAACTCAACTCACCTCACCCAACTCAAATCCTGTGCACTGTTAACTCTCGTGTGAGTGTGTTGAATGCGCTCTGGTTTTGTACTCTGCTGTTATGGGTTCGCGTCTTTGTTTGTGTTTGTGCTCGTGTGCGTATATAATAACGAGTGCGCCAACTGGCTGAGTTTAGTCTTCGTTTTGCCACTGAATCGTGCGGTCAGCAATTGATAACTGGACTGCGAATCCACGCGCTGCGTTCGCCGCGCCGCGATTGGCTGAAATGAGCAAAACAACATAAAAAGTTTACAAAACACACAAAAGCGCTTTAAACATAACTAAAATAAAGGTCAAGCGAGTAATTATGCAGCACTTTCAATTAGAGTAAATCTTACGAAAATAAATTTTGAATTATTTTTTTTTTGAAAAATTGCGCGTTTGTTTCTGAAAGCAGATTTTATTTAAAAATAATAGTAAGCTCGTTTTTCGTTTCCGTTGTCCCGTTTTGCTCTGTGCGTTACAGTTATATACGCTGTGTTCGCTCTGCCGGCGTCCGTCTGTGAGTGTGAGTGCGTTGCGTGGTGTGCCTTTCTTTATGTGAGCGCGCGCGTGTGTGTGTGTGTGTGTGTGTGTGCGTATGAGCTTATGCATTGTCGCACACAGCATACCAAAAATAAATAAAGAAGAGAAAAGAAATAATAATAACGGAATACACTTCCGCAGTCGCCGCGAGCAGTGCAAGCTTAAACTGCAGCTATAAAGTGACAGCAGGCAAGTATTTACTACTCTAAAAGAGAGACAGAATAAGAGAGAGAGAGAGGCTTTTTGACTTATTTATGGAAATCAAATATAAGATGCTCTTGTTGCCCATCTCCTCAAAGTGGAGCTTAACTGTTGTTTTTTTTTCTAATGCAAATTTTTGCATGCAATCGAAATCTGTTTGTGTGGGAACTTTTTACTCTCTCGCTCTCGCTCTTCCTTTTGTACTGTGTGTGTGGGGTTTAACGCAAAGTTTTCTAGCTTTTTCATGCAGTACAAATATTTGCACAACAAATATTTGCACAATGCGTATATTTCATGAAAATTTGCTATGCAAATCATCTAGGCTACAAAATTGAAATTAAATTTGAGAGTAAAAAGAAGAAAAAACCAAAGCTGACTCAGCTGCCTCGTGAATTTAATTCGGGTTAAGGCCTTTTGCGGCGCGCGTCTAGGAAACAAAAAAAATAATAATATAAAAATTCAGCTACAAAAAATAAACCGCGTATTGGGCTAACCCCAAAAGCCGCGCCTTGTGGCAAGCATTTTGTTATTGTTATTGTTGTTGTTGTTGTTAGCAATTGTGAGAGCAGCTTTTACCCTTAGCTCCACTTTCGCTTCTGCCTGCTTATGGCTGAGCTGATGCTGATGCTCTGCTTTGCTCCCTGCCATATGCGGCAGCCACAAAACTTTTGAATTTTTAAGTGGCAATTCGTGTAGCCGCTTCCTTTACCCTCTATCCAAACACACACACACACACACACATAAACAAACATAAAACAACAACAAGAGGCTCTTGTCTGGCTCTGCCATATAAGGGTTTTGCTCGATTTTTATTTTATTTAAATTTTTATTAGGCAAGCGAGTAATTGCAGTCAGAGCGTTAGGCTAAGTGGGTCTATTATTTATATTATTTTTTTTTTCTTTTTTATTGTTATAACTATGCTAAGAATAGAATGCTTTTTAGCATGGCTTTCCGCTTATGAGCCTCATAATACGAATTGCTTGTGTGAATAATGAATGGGCTTTCCGGCAATACTCAGCGAAATTACAAAGCGTGCAGGAAAATAAAGAAGCAATAAAAGTGAAGTTAACAATATGTGTGCAAAATATTAATAAGAAAATGAATTATTGCAACAAAATATTAAAAATCGTGAGAATTTCCTACCAAGACATAAATAAGGAATATTAACGATAATAAAGAAAATAAGTTTAAAAGTCAAAAATCATTTGAAAGGTGATAACAAACATGTTTATTAGTGAAATTCTGTTGTCATATCTGTTTTGGGTTTTTTCGCGATTTTTTCCATTTAAATTGAACACATTTAGTATTTATTTAATTTAAATTTGGTCAGCTACAGTTTAAAGTTACGCCACAAAAGTTGTCAATTCACTTTGTTCACTCGTTTAGTTTTATATTTGTGTGTGTGTGTGAGTCTCTCTCTCTGTGTGTGTGTGTGTGAATGTGAGCCTAATATTATGCAAATTAGTTTGTTTGTTTGTTGGCCGCATTACGTTTTCCATGGGCCTAATGAATAAAGCATAGCCAAATTATTGCACGAAAATTCAATTAGCATGTTTTTCCCACTCAACTTGTCTACTTACAATATATATACACATATATATATATATATCTATCCAATTCCAAAAATTTCTATGCAGATATGTTTGTAAAAAAAAAAAGTGAAAAGTTGTGTTCTTTTTTCTCTTTGTTTGACGCACATAAATTAGAGTGCCTTTAGGAAAAGCTGAATAATCTAATAAATAAATTATGCGTGTAATTTGCTGTGGCAACAATTAGATAAGTTTTTGCGAGAAGATTTCGGGGCTAATGTGTTTTGCGTAAATCGTTTAAAAATTAACAAATCCACAAGTAGAAAATTGCTTAAAAATGTAAATAAAAATAAGTAAAATGCTGTTAAATGTTTCTATTTCAGATTTTGATACAATTCAACAGAAAGTTGAAAAGTTCAGTAACAAAACTTTAATCTATTCTCAAGTCAGCTTTCAAACATTTTCCTGTGACAAAAATATGTTATTATTTTTGGAAAAGTAAGGAATCGTATTATTATTAAAATTTGCAGCTGCGGTCTTGTAGTATTCAAGTGCCAAGAAATCGAAGTAATTTGCAATGCCAATTTGTAGCACAGCTGAAAACTTGCAACTTGCTGCAGTTTCTCTCATCTTTTTTATTCATTTCTATTTTGCGGGGCATCATATAAATCGAAATGAAATGTGGCAAAATAAAAGTTGCGCAAGCCGGCAAAGAAGTTCAATGCAACTTTCGATTTTGTAGCAATTGATGTCTGTGTGTGTGTGTGTGTGTGTGTGTGTAAGGGACTTTGCTGCAATGTTTTCTTCATTCAGTTCATTTGCCAATTCACCTAAACCTCACTCCGCCCCACGCATGCTCTAGCTGCAGCTGCAGCTGCAGTTGGGTAGTAAAAGTGCAACTTTGTCTGCTTGTTGTTTTAACTTCTCCCCCCCATCTTTGCGAAATCCTTCCCCCCCGCCCCCTCGTCCAGTTTCTAGGTGAGCTATATAACTGAGGCGCCAGCTGCTCTAAATATATGCAAAAAACAGTTCTCTCTCTTTTGCTGCTGCCATAAATGCTGTAACCTTGGCTTGCAGCTTGCCAAGCGTTTGCACTGACAAAAATTAAAGTCTGTTAAGTTTCAGTCTCCATTTCAGCTTTTTTAAAGCCAGAATTATGAATTTTAATGCTTAATCTAAGTCTTTGCCGACCTTGGATAAGCAATATTATCCTTTCTAGTAACAACAGAGAACTAAAACCCATAAAATTCGACTTTAAATTAAATCTAGATTTTTGTATAGAAATTTGCTGAAAATGCTATAAACTAAACCTTTTTTTCTGTGCAATTGAAACCACAAAGCGCAACCACAACTCACACCAACACATACACACACACACACGAACAGCTAGCTGATCTGCAGGCGTTGTCCTTTTTTGTTGTTGTTGTTGTTGTTGTTGCCTTGTTGTATTGTTTTTAGGGGCCACAGCAGCTGTTGTAATCCACTTCTGCATGTCCTGTGCAGATTTTCAAGTATGTGCCGCTGGACTCGAGACTAGCTCGCTCTCTTTCTCGCCCACTCTCCGTCTCCCTCTCGCTCTGCGCGTTATGCGAAACTAACTTTTTCCATTATTTTGCCGCCGCCGTCGCCGCCCCGCCGCTGCTTGTGTATTTTATTATTATTTTTGTTTTTTCTCTTCTATATATATTTTTGTTTTTTATTTATTTTTAGTTAGTTACTCGACTGGTTGGTTGCAACGCGCTCGCCAGCTTGCTTGCAGTGTAAACAAAAGCCAACTGCAAAGTTTTGACAACACTTTTCGGTTATGTTTGTTGCATACAACATGAACCCACCCGCACGCTTCCCCCTCTTTCCAAAAATTGGGTCGGCAAAAAGGGAAATTTATGTCGCAGCCGCGTGCAAAGTGACAGCAAACAAATTGCCGCGAAACACAACAAGCCATGGCTAAAATGTTAACTGTTTAATGCAAAACAGCCAAAATAAAAATCGCCAAAAAATGCTAAATGCAGCCGCAAAACTTATTTGCCCCCAGGACTTTGGTTAATCATGTGAAACAAGCCAAGCCTTCCGATGAAAGTATTAAGTAATTTTAAGTAATAAAAAATAAATTACAAAAAATAGATGAATCTTAAATTAAACATTTTTCAACATCAAATTTCAAATTCTATGTTTGTGAAATGAAATTCGATTGTTTTTGCGATTAATTTGACAAACTTTGCTTGAATTATTATTTTTCTGCATTTTATTTCCACATAAAATGAAACATATTCTTTATTTAAGCTTAACTCAATTAAATTTGAATGCATAAATTACAATTGCGTGGAAATTGTTGGCTTTAAATTTGCCCACAGTTAAATAATACTTTTTTGTTGTTGCAAATTTTCTCCTCACTTACGTTTTGAAATCGGAAATTCCAAGTATTTTGAATTGATTGCAAAACAAGAATTAATTATCAAAAGCATTCTAGTTATTAAACGAATACTACAATGTGTGCGTGTGTGTGTGTGTGTGTGTGTGTGTGTATATATATGTAACTTTAGCCTTGCCATACGTTTGAAATCTGTGTGCCTAAATGCCGTTCAGGCTGTAAAGTTTTAATGTTTCTTAAACCGAACTTGAATTATTGATAAAATACTTTGACAGTGTGTTTGTGTGTGTGTGTTTGTGTGTAGGTGGCATAAGGGAAGGCAACTTGCCACCACATAATCTGAACTCCTTTCTCCTTGCTGCTGCTGTTGCATCGTGCGCAAACAAATTTCCAACTCGCACGCTCCAAACTTCTTTGATGCACTTCAATTGAGGCAGCACCCCAAACACAGAGCTACGAAGTCTGCAAATCCAGCACAGAGTAAAGCAATACACACACACACACACACACTAAGCTCCACCAAAATGGCGACATTGATAAATGTTATTTTGCTAAACTTTCTTTACTAAACTACACAAAAAAAAAGCATTCACAACTTGTGTTTGTGTAAATGTGATTGAAATCCTTAAAAGCGGAATTAGTTTTACGAATTAGAAGGTTTAATTTTAAATATTGAGGCGAAGCTGCGTTTGAGCTTACTAAATGTTAAGTTCAATAGAAATTGTTATGACAGTTGTAATAAGAAAATTGTTTCTAAATCTAATTTATTTCCAAGTTCAAGCATTATTTTATGGAAATCTTTGCAGTAGTTAGTTTCTCTTTATGATGAAAGAAACAAAATATCTGCTAGAAGCATATTTTCTCAACTTTCTCATTACAAAACCTTCACAGCTTTAAAAGTACACACAAATATATGAATATGTTTGTTTCTTAAGGCAATTTCTCTTTTTCTTCCTGTTTTTGCTTGTTTTCTAATTAAATTCTTAATTAAATTTAACGCATATTTTTGAAAAGACGTCGAAAGTGTTAAGCGCAAGCGGTTACCAAAAATTTCACTGCTGCTTTTGTTGCTGCATGCAACTTGCTGGCTGCTGGCAAAAGTCGCAAGTTGCCACATGAAAATTGAAGTTTTTCCCAAACCAAAAAACTTTGGCGACTTTGTCTACTGCCGCCGCTGTTGCTGCTGCTGCTATTTGCCTTCTGGCCATTCTAGCTCAGTGGCAGTGTCAAGTGACGGCAGCTGTTGCAACATCAGCTCAGGCCACAGCCTCAGCAGCAACAGCCTCTGTCACTCGAGCGGCAACGACGCGTTCTCTCTAATTTAGCCAAGTCACTTTTTATGTATGTGTTTGTGTGTTTGTGTCGTGTTGGGCCAGGCCAAATCAAAGGAGCTAACGAGATAATTCTAGTGACCACATGGCGTATGCACAATATGGCTGCAAAAGGCACACGGCATTCGCGGTACACAGCAAAAATGTTTAAGAACTTAAGCAAAAAACTTTCCTTCATAGTTTTTGTCTTAGAGGATATCAAATTGAAACTAAATTCCGTTAACTGTATATCAGCCACGCCCAGCTCGAAAGCAATTGCAAGTTGAATAAATTCTATCGTGCAAACGCGGCGTATGTGTGATATGTGTTATTTAGACTCGCCGTCGGGCTGTCGTCGCTGTTCTCCCCCAAACTCCGCCTGCTGCCGGCAATTAAAGCCAAATGCGCTAATGATATTCAATTTCAACGAGCTGCCTATTCAGCATTTTGTCAAAATGTCAAGCAGGCGGCCAACAAAAGGGCAAACACACACACACACACACACACTGGCAACACACAACGAAACAGAGTTAGAAAGTCGTGGTACTGTGTGAACCGTTGCAGCTGAGCGAAAATATGTGAAAAAAAATTATATTTATTATTAAAAAAAAAGAAAAATAAGCTAGTAAAAGTACAAAATCACTCAATTGGACTTCTAACTGACAGCTACACATTATCAAATATTTATGAGCAGCGAGCGTGCAATCGCAGCTGACCGAGGGGCGGCGGCGGCGGCTGAAGGCGTGGCTGCGTGGCTCATTGAAAACATTTGGCCCTGTCGCGACAGAGGCTAAAATGTAAAAGCAAACGAAACTTTGACACCAACGCCCCAAAATGACATACAGAGACAGACAGAGAGAGAAAGAGAGCGAAAGGAAAAATGTGTATGAAGAATGTGGGAAACACTTGAACATTTTTATATATAACAAAACATCTGCTTGTAACGACACCCGAAAAAAAAAAAAAAAATTATATGAAGTGGAAAGCATAAGAAATTTGGCTCACATGACTAGCTATAAATGCGCGACACACAAACCGTATTCTCATTTATAATTCAGCAAAGTAAAACATTGAAATAATGAAATTACACCTCAAGAATTTCTATGGCGACGTTACCAAAGTCTCCCTGGACAGTGGGTTGAAAGTATACATAAAGCTGATAATATAAATGTTATTGAAGATAAATTTTGGACAGTCTTAGGAAAGATCTCTGCATTATTTTCATTGAAAACTTTGCCTTTAGCTATTGCAAAACTTTTATTAGACATTTCTGCTTTTGAGTCATTTATTTCGTTCCACTGTGCAACATCTCGACGCAACGCAGAACAAAAAAAAACAGCGGACTCATGACGCAAAAGACGTACCGTTTATGCTGGAGAAATATGAGCGGCAAATAAATAAAAATTTAATGAAAACACGTAAACGCAACATGCGCCATTGCCAGCACACCCCTCCCCTCTGTCGCACAACCATCGAAATGCCTCCGCAACGCAATTGCCGACGGCGCGGCGTCCGCCGTGTTTTTGCATGCATGAGAAGAATTTTTTGACAAAATTGTTGTTATGTTTTAGCCTCGCATTGAAAAACGCAAATAATTGAATTTCTGTCAGGCAAGATTAAATTACGCAACAGCCCCGCCCTTTTGCCACCCCTTTGGACAGGTCCTTTAAAGCTGGCTGGGCTATAATGCATTTTAAATGTGCATAATTAAAATAAATGCAACAAATGATTTAAATTTATTAAAATGTTTGCAACACAAAAAATAGCCACCGCATATATGTGCAAGGGGGGGTTTTACAGGTGCGGGGCAAGGCAGATAAACACAATAAAACTTAATGACAATGCATAAAAGTTCATTACAGACAGATATGCGGACAACAAGTTAAATATATAGCAAAAGATATAAAAGCGAAAAAAATGAACAACAAAAAGGGATAAAATAACCGCTGTTATCTAAGGATTGACGAGAGTGTAATGCGTCCGATTTTAAAGAGTATTTTTTACTAAATTTAGCATTAATTTTTTTTTGTATTATCTGAATCGCAACAGTTATTATAGACTAGAGGAATTTACATATAGTTCGTGCACAATTGTATAAAGGCATTATGTCTGTCTGGCACTTAAAAGCGATGCATGATTAATGCATGCAACACACAAATGACAGCAGTTGAAGCACAATATCCCACCCCCACTACCCCCGCCAGACACAATCAAACATGTGTGCAATCATCGCAATGATTGGTTGCATAAAAAGTGACCACTAATTAACCCAATTTCTAGAGCCGCGACACTAAACAAAAAGTTTGACTCACTTATATGTATATGTATGTATGTATGTATATGACTATATAGATAGATATCTGTATAAAGTTTGGGGACGATGGTGGATTGAGAATGACAACATTTATTGTTATTATTATATATGTCGCATGTAAGGTTTGGAAACATTTTGGGTAATTATTTATCAATATCAAAATTATTTCAATATTAATGCAAACAACAAAAATTTCAATAATCCGTAATTATCGACAAATGTAGATCAAATAATCACATTTTAGCTATAACAACAACAACAACAAACAACATACAACATTAGCGCGCGGCAAGAAAATTAATTATGAAAATACAAATAGAAATAATTTACCATGAAAATAACAAAATGACCTGCACACCCTGCCCAGCATAATGTGTGTGTGTGTGTATTGGTGTATAATTGAGGGTAAATGGACACAACATAATTTTAAGTACAATTCCGTTTTAGTTTTGTGTGCAATTAAAAAACATTCCCATTAACGCTTAAAAGTATGCTACGAAAATTTGGTGTAAACTGAAAACAAAATTCTTCCGTTGCCGTTGTTAATGTGTGGGGAAGGGTAGCATGAATTTCGTGTAAGGTTTGCAATGGCCGAATGTTGATCCTCAATGTGCTATTATTATGTATTATGGTTTTCATTCCTTTGTAGATGGTTGTAATAATATTCAGCTTTGTTTTCTTCCCTATCGAAAACTTTACATTCTGGTAATAAGAGAGTATTTACTAGTCTGCCAAATTGTTCTACATCGCTTACTTACTTACTTACTTTCTTGTTTACTAACTTTATGTTGTTGTTTTCTTGCTTTTCTACTTACAGTTTTTTGGGTATTGTTTGACACACGCCCACTGCGTGCGGCAGGGCAAAGGCGTTCTGTTATGCAACGATACGAAAGCAGAGCAGAGAATAGAGCAGCTGTGGCCGGCCGCAGAGAATGCAAATAAATGCAACGAATACGAAGAAAACTCAAATAAATTAAGAAAATCAACAATAACAACAACAGACACACACACTAATACACTACACAAACATATGCACACACATACAAAAGTACACACACATACACATAAAACACCTAAAATGCAACGAATTCTGCCGCACGAATACAAGAACAACAAGAATCGCCAGCAGAGATATACATGAAATATTCAAACTAACTAAAAGCAAGGCAATTCATAAGAATATTCTTGAAAATCTAAAGCACAACGCTCAAGTGCTGCTGCTACGGCTGCTGCTGGCGTTGGGCACATGACGCTAATGGAGCATCGCTTGGCCCAAGCACCACCACAACGTCGACGACCAACAGCACTGCAACACGGCACAATGCTTGCCAAACTGTGGCCTTGGATGCGCCAGGAGGCACGCCTCCAGCAGTGGCTGCATAAATCAAAGTAAGTTCTCCCACCCCCCGGTTTTTTCTTTCTTGTTATTAAGTTCGTTCTTTCGTTGTAGCAGCAACAAAACCTAAAATAAAATTTCTAATTATATATTTATATACTGCTTTTAGAGGAATAAGAGTTGCAATGAAATTTTCATTATGAAAAGAGCATCTCCAAGTCGTTGCATACTGCTGCTGTATATTTTCCAAGCTCGCCCCTGTTGTTATTCTTATTCCACTTTCTTCGAATATGTCAAGTTTCTCAATAAATCCCACACAAAATGCATTGTGTATGCGAATTGAATGGCCAAAAATTCAGAATAGAAAAAAAAGTTGAACAAGAAAATACGCAAAAATAAATATTCACGATATATGTATGCAAAACATATTCTATAGCTACAGAGAGAAAGAGAGAGGGAGACAGGAAAAGAAAGTTAAATTTGCCATCGCTGAGCTAAGCTATTTTTAAAAGATGCCACACATAAAGTTAGGCTTTCCTTTCCCTTCCTTGCTGGCTGCATTGCCCACCTGTTTGCAAGTCGAAAGTCCACTTGAGCTGCTTAAGAGATTTTAGTCGGAAATTGTCACCGGTAGCTATGGCATTTCTTGGCACATAAATAGCTCAGCATTGAAAACAGTTGATACAACCATGCAACATTTATTTTTTGACATTGGCGATTGGAAATTGTAGTTGAGAAGTTTAAGTTGCATTTTTCTTGAAAATTCTGAGCTTTGAATAATGTTAACTGATTTGCTAAAATCGGTTTGCTTTAAGAGCTAAGAAGAAGAGAAGTTCAGGGAAAAGTGCTTAAAGAACGAATTTTATTAGAAAACATTATTCTCAAAGATTAAATCCTGTAAAATACTTTAATTAAATCGCATCTTCAGCTTGAACAGCTGTTTTACAACACAGCATAAAATCCTGATGAAAAATCAAAAATGTTCTTATTAAAACCAAAAAACCGATGCGACGAATTCGAACTAAAGGAAGAAAAACACAGCTGTGACCAGCTACCAAACTCTCGAACTGTCCTAGCTCTTGCCACGCCCACCGTTAGTCTAGTACATGACCAGCATCAATAAGTTTCGGGGAGTCCAAAGTTTGGGATGTGCAGCTGCTGCTGCTGCTGCCTCTGCCGCTTTTGTGGTTATGGCGGCTGCCGTAAAAATGAGCAAGAAACTTATTTATACACACACACACACACAAAGGGAATTTTATGTTTTTAGGGAGGCGAAGTCAAACTTGAGCTAAGGACCAGTCGATAATCAGTGAACAAAAATCGAGAAGAGAAGCAACGAAACCGAAATCGACTCAAGCAGTGCAAATTTGAGGTTAATGCACAAATAAATCTGCCACAAATTGAAGGACATCAAAAGCTGGCGGCGCACGTAGTCCTTTCACTCCTGCCTTCAGTCTTCAAATAAAATATTGTAAATATATCATCTTGTGCAATATATTAGAAGTGAAGAGGATACAAAAAAAGAAAAGAAAAAAAAAAGAGAACAAAAATGATAATTATTAACGCTCAACTGCGTCTCAATCAACAACATTTAATCTCGCATTTCCCGATTAGGTTTTTTTGTTTTTGTTTTGGGGAGCCCGTTTGTGTTATATTCCTTACGATACCCTGTATAGAATGATGGAAGATTCAAAGACCTGCGAGTATTTTGTCGTAGCAAAAACACCAACTTATTAGTTGATTTTTATGTTGATTTAGTCGGCGTTTTCGTTCTTTTGGTATATTTCCCGGCGAGCACTTTTTCGCTTCTTTCGTTTCTTGCGTGTTTATGTTGTTTGATTTTTTTCTCCCCTTCAGCGAGTTGAGTTAAAAACTGCGACAAACAGGAAACCGCTGGCTGATATCGTGCGCCTGCTAACTTCCGATTTCCGTTGCAAGCGCTCTGTGTGATTGAGCGACGCTTTATTTCCTGTCAAAACGGCAACTCTCAAGATAGGCGCCAAAAACTCTGTTTGCTTGGAACAGTAAAAGGCCTACTACAGCTGCTGCTGCTGCTGCTGCTGCTGTCCAATGTCAGCTCATGATAAACTTATTAGGTATACTCGTTGCCTTTTCCTCCCCACACTCCCAATCCCAGCCAGCTCATTTGAGAGAGAGGGGGACGACGACTTTGGAGTTGGCTTGTTAGCGAAGCGTGTCGACTGCCTATTTCGAGTCGGTTAAAGTTTTGGGTGTCGCACAGTCAGTCAGTCAGTTGGGTTGGCAGTGGCGGGGTGGGGGGGGTTGCCTGTCGGCATCAATGTCAGTGATTTATCACAAGGCACAGGCACATAAATAAACACCGGGCCTGACACTCGGCGGCCCGAGACTCGCTGTTGGAGTCGAATTCGGATTTGCTGTTTCAACATTATTCTCTTCCTTCTTCGTTTTTTTCGTGACAGTGTGCGTTGCTTCGATTTGGTTTACGCATCAATGGATTTAACCCCCCCTCCTGCGTAGCTAGCAACCCGAACCCCCAACCCGAACCCATCTCTCACGAGCGTTTCCTTTTCATTTGACGCTTTGTGCACTTGACTTTGGCGTTGTTGCTGCGATTTGCTGCCTCTAACGACCCTCATTGTTTGACACTTGGCGTTGATTTTTTGGGGGAAATCGCAGCCAGCAAGCAGCAGCCTTCATCTTATCTCTGCCACGATAATGGCAGCACCCGCGCTCTCTTCAGCTCTTGCTGCTGCTACTGTTGTTGTGGCTGTTGGTTTTTTGGCTTGCGACATTATTTTCACTTTATTGAAAACTTGTAGCCGAAATTGATTTCCAGCGTCTCCTGACATCACATTCCAAGGCCCAGGGATTTGACATTTTCTTTACTCAACGTTCACTAAGCGGCTCGAGTTCGTTTACTAAGTTCTCTGTCTATTCTCACAAAAACCTCGACCGTGCTGTGAGTGCCACTTCTGTGTTTTTATACCCTTCCAAAAGGGTATTTGTATGAAGTGTTGAAGCTGTACTAAAATTCACAGTACATAAAAAAAAGAGTATTTAATTTGTCGCTCTACTCTTTGTTATTCCGAATTTTGCTCGTTTTGTTTTCTATCAAATTTATTTCGCATTTTGTTGAATACTTTTTGGCATTTGACTTGAAAATTTCGCACACATTTATTTTAAAGACTGTAATTTCATTTTATTCTCATGCTAATGTCCTGGGTGACTTTCTTTGTGTTATTTAGCCCACGCTCTCATCCCCCTCCTCACCTCCTCTGTATTCAGTCTGCCAATGACTTGCAATTGTCGTGTTGGGTGGTCGGTCTCCTGACTTTGGTCTTTTTGTTATTATGAAGTATTTATTTGTGCACATTCAGTTCTTAATGTGCTGTGCTCGGGAACGAAGTGAATTTGCAAATTTTTCATTTAAAAATCAATTGAAACGTGGCATTTTCCCGGGGGGGGGGGGAAAATGGGGACTCCATTGTCTTTTACAAATAAATATTCAGGTTTTAACATTTTGACAAATTATTTCGCCATGTTTTCAATTGAAAACCATATAGAAAAAAACACCAATAAACAAAAACAATGGCAATATCCTGCAATTCTAAAATTTAATATCAATAAATTACTATGCAGTACAGGTTTATATATATAGTATGCATAGATATATATTTGTACAAGTTTAGCTGTAAGAGCTGTGTCCATTCATTCTATGATTCTATTTATTTTCTATTTCCTTTTTTTTTCGGAACTGTTACCTCTTTTTGAAGAATATTTGTATATAGAAAAATTCGCTGTGTGCAAACGCTGGACAGCTGGAGAGAGTCCTGGAACAATAAAAGCAATCAGTGCTTAAAAATCAAATTCAATTTGCGCATATTCAGCATATTCCCGAACGCCGGACATGTTGCTGCTGTTATTGTTGTTTTTGGTTACGCTTTCGCTTTTGTTATTGCGGCAGCTCTCCTTTATTTTCATATACAATATTTTTAAAAATTTATAACAAAAATGTGGAAGAGAGAGAGATATTAAAAAATGCCAGCAAGGACAAAACGCAAATATGGAGAAAGAAAGAAAGAGCAAGGTTAACTCGGTTTGGAGCGCTGGCAAATCATAAATATTCCTGAATCAACAGAATATGATGAAAATCCATAAATCATTGTGTGAGGGTTGTGTGTGGGTGTGTGGGTGTTGTAGGTTGGGTTCTGGCAAGTAGTAGCAAAGGATTTTGCAAGGATTTCGAATGCAAATCAACTGTGTCAAAACTTTTGCTACCAAGTGCGCAGCAGTTGCTGCTGCCACCGCCCTCTCCGTCACTCGGCCCGAGCAAACAAATAATGAAGACGAATGCAAACAGCAGACAGCAAAACACCAAACAAATAGCACTCGAGTAGCAGTTGCCCAACACTTGCACGAGTGCGGGGTAAAATGCGATGAGAAAGTGTACAAATTTAAGCAAACAATGGACCGAAACCGAGCAGCAAAGCTGAGCCGCCAACTAGACGGTAGCTGGTAGATGGTAGAAAAAAAGGCAGCTGAGCAGTGCTCAGAGTTTTGCTCAAGTTCGCAGGGAAAGAGACGAGAAGAGAAAGAAAGCCTAGTTAAAACAGTTGGGAAGCTGCCGACTTTAAGATACTTCTGTTTTCGTAAGATTTGTAATATCGATATTTATCGATAACTTAATTTTTAAACAAAACTCATCGATAACTGCTGGCATTTATTATTACTTTGTAAGAAAGCTAATATCTTGATTCTCAAATCTTTAAAAACATCGATAACATTATTTTGAACATAATCGATTATAATTTAATGGTTTTTGTCTGTAACTACTAAATGCTTAGAAAAAAACGTATCCGTGGCAAAAACTAGAAAACATTTAATTTACAAATCGTTATCATTTTTATCGTTATCGATAGTTTCCAAAAATTCAGCTTCTTACTTAAATCCAAAACACCCTATTTATCTGGTTTATCGTAAACAGTGTATAGAAAACATCCATTGTTTTTTTTTTTAATGCGATAATTTCATTCGCAAGAATTTAATGGAAAATTATTTCAGCTATTTTCATAATGCTGCTCGGAATTTCTTCACTTCCAAAAAACTTTTCCATCTCTTTCTCGCTCTCCAATTTTTACTCAATTTCCAAATGGTTTACAACAATGGGAGAGGGATGCTTAAGATCTCTTCGAAGTAGAATTTACTATACAGACTCAACATCCAAAGGCAATGTGGAAATTAAAACTTTAATTCAAATGTGCGCAACAGAAGGATAGAAAGGGCAAGAAGGAAGAGGATTTTTGGGTTTATTGCGAAGCGCAAATTTGTTGCAGCAAATTTTCAATGAAATTTTATTGTGTGCTACGCTTTTCGTTGGGTTTTGTAGTTTTTGGCAACCCTGGCTGCTGCGTTGGCCAAGCGTAAAATTAAACGATTGCAGTCCAAATGGCAAATGTAGTTGAAATCAGTGCCAGCTTTGAGGCTAACCAAGCGTAGCACTTGCATGTTAGCCAGGCTAACTGACTTGTTGCAGGGTTTCTTTTTTTTTCTTCTCCTTTGCCTTTGTTCAGGTCAGGTAAATTGCAATTGTTGTTTCGCTTTCAATTAACACGTGGCATAGGAATATTTTAAGGCACATTAAAGCACGTCTCGATCTGGGATTGTGAGCACGTAACGCGGTCCAAAGAAGAATAAAATCAAGCAAATTTACGCAGCTGCGCAGCTGACGACACGGAATCTGGTGCGAACAGCGGCAATTGGCCAGGCGACACAAAATTTAGAGGCAGCAGATGGAAAGAGAAGATAAACACAGAGAGATAGATACACTCGGGCAAAAGAAGTAGGAGAATTGTCTACTTCCCAAATAGCTAATGATTGGAAATGTTGAGAAGTTCATAAAGCAAACTCGAATGTAAACAAAAATGCTTAGAGCACTAAAATCTTTCTTGTTTTCGAATGACAAGAATAGAATTTTTCTCGGTGTGGACTTTTTCTGCAGCACGAAACTTGTCGCCATAAAACTTGAAATTGAAAAACTTTTAACTTTATATTCGAAATATGTACCATACTAATATATATAAATACACACATATATATATATACATATTCATGCTTTGCTGCTCGTCTGGGTCGAAGGAGATGGGGGCAAAGGCAAAGGCACGAAACGGAAAAGCAAATCTCATAGGCAAATGCCAAGGCAAGTTGAAACTCTTTGCCTGATTACAAACGCGCAAATGATGCGTGCCTAATGCGAATCGAGGCCAATACAAAAGGCAAAGAACTGAATGCGAAGAGAGTCGGAAAGGTGAACTGTGAGAAGGGAAACTAACCACAAGCGCTGGCAACCAAAATTGACTTTCCAGCAGTGTCAGACAGCACATCTCGTTTATTTTTTGTTCTTTTCTTCTCAGTTTTTTTCCATATGTCGTGAGTTTTGCCGAAAAGTAGGCAACACGACAGCGCTACGAAACATGAAGCACAAGCTGACAGCCAGACAAATTTTCTATAAAAGCAATAAAGCAGATGTGTCGAATGAGAAATACCCCTTTTATTGAGTTTTTACTTAAACAGATGACAAAAATGTACCAAACAGTTGAAAGCAATCATAAAATTCTTTAAAATGATTCGCAGTTTGGTTTTTTTAAGCTTGCCTAAGACCTTATATACCCTATTTCTTAACAAGTCAAGTCCGTAACAAGCATAGAAAAATAAGAAGAAAAATGTTGCGTCAGGAAAACGTTTAACATATGGCACAGCACGGCCCACAGTGATAGAGAGAGAAAGGAAGAGACTATAAGGCACATACTAAGCTCAGGCGTTTACAAACGATAAGGGGCGAGGCGAAGAAGGGTATCGTTGGCGGTAGTCATATGGATATGAAGCGTAGACAAGCGTCGGTGGGGCATTCGGTGGCATCATATTAAACGCGCCAAAGAGATAAACACAGACAGCACTAAATTAATTCTGCTCAATTTGCATTAAAATATATGTATGTATGCATAACACATACACACATAAATACATAGTATATGTTAAGAGTCTGAGACTTTGAGCTAACTGAGTGACAGAGCACAAGGAAAATTGCCGATGTGTTTGTGAATATTTAAGTAACATTTTCGTGTGTATTTGCCTTGTGTGTGTGTGTCTGTGTTCTGTCTTTGTATTAGTTGATTTAATTCAAAAGCCTCGGGCCACGGGACGAATGCGAAAAACAGAGAATTCAGTTCTTTCTCTTTCTCTTACTTACTTTCGGTTTGTTGTTTACCTAAGGTCAGTTCGATTTCTGCTTCTTTTTGTTTTTTGTTTTTTTTGGTAGCTGTCACAGCCACGCCCACTTAAGAAAAGGCACGCGTCTTGTTGCCAAAAGCAAAAACAATAAACGTTTAAATGTAAACACAGGTATTTTTCATCTCCTTTGTTTTTTTTATTCGAGTGAAAGCAAATATCAAATATGAATACCAAAGAAGGTTGTTTAAAAAAAAGAGAATACAAATATAAATATGTATATTCAATATGTAAGCATAAATAAATATGCCACAACACACACTTATTCTTATATATTTGTGGGCAAAAAGAGATTGCTGCACACACTTTATGAATTGCCTAAGCAGACCATCGCTGTTCTCAGTGGATTTGCTTACTCGTTTTACACATTTATTTGTTCAGCATCCCGCTTTGGTTATTGTCTTTTACATCATCGCTTTACTTAGCATAAGTACACGCAAAAAACCAACAACGAGCAACAACAAATTGCCGACGTTGTTCCTCCACCTTCATGTTTCTTCTTTCCTTTCTTTTTTGGGAGTCATTTCATGCGCCGCGTGGGGCAGATACCGCCGGAAGCTTGCATAGTTACACTCAAAGAAAATATTATATTTATGAATGAGTCGTTGTCTGGAGTTGTTAGACGTTGGGGCTGTGCGTTAAAAGCAGTCAGTCAATAGGAACAAAGAATTTTGTTAATTAAAAGGTTAACAATGTATTCCCAAACAGACTTTCTATAAGCTTTACATTCTTGCTGTGTAGCGTTTGAGCAGCTGAACGCCTTTTTGCCCATTGTTAACATTTATTTTTATTTTATGCACTCACCGTCGTCCTGAGCTCCAAATAAGTATGCACAGCACGGGGCAACGCAATTTCTGGCCCAGCTACAATTCCAGTACTCGCAGCAATATCCACTGTCCCAAACACAGAACCTTAGCTCTTGGTTAATATTATTGACTGCTGTTGGGTGGTTGGTGCTTTGTTGTTGTTATTGTTGTGGTGTGCGTGGGCGCGTGCCAAAGCCAATATTTAGCTAATGGTCTTCATATTTTAAATATTGGCACGATGCGTGCAACATCCCAAAAATGGGAAAGTGGCGACGGAGGAATGGGAGGAGATGTGGTAGTGAACGTGTGAATTTGCACAGCTCAGTTAAAGCAACTGTTTCGCCTTGCTTTGCTGTGCTGTGCGTGCAAAATGTTTAAATTAAACTGCAAATATACACACCACACACACACACATACACACACACACTGGCGTAAATGCAATTTCATTTGTGGCCATAAATTGAGGGGGAGTCTTACTCTTTCTCCTCTCGTTCGCCCATTCGGGGAAAAAAAGCTCTGTTCCCATTTCCCGATTATTTTTTCTCTCTCATTTTTTTTTCGACGGTATTTATTTGCAAATGTCACGAGTGCGATGTTTTACTAGAATTGTTCTGGATTGGAGGTGTGTCAGCCTGTATGTGTATGTGTGTGTGTGTGTGTGTTGGTGCCTAGTGTAGTGCAACGATAGAGATAAAAGTATATTTGTTGCCATTATTTTTATATAAATATTACTTTTGTTTTCCTCTTGCACAAATAGCACTCTCCACGCTGTTGACAAAGCGAGAGCTGATGTTGAATTAACGACTTTTAACGATTTTATAGTTTTAATATATATAATAAAGTTAAGGTTTTTCGCATGAGAGAAGCAAGTCAACTTTTCTTACTTGAAAAATGAGTTCAAACATCGCTCATAAACAAAAACAGATTTAGCTCTCGTTCTTTACATTCTTTGTTTCTGTCCAGCATAAGTGGAAAGAATTTAAAACAATGTTAACTCAAACTTGCTGGCCATTGTTTAATTAAGAAGGCACTTTAAGTGCTGGCCATAAAGCAACAAGGATTGCATGCAAATCCGAATGGCAAAACTACTAAATCCATAGCTACAAGTTCCACAAGTTGCACTCAGTGCAAAATCTTGCTCAAGCAAACAACAATAAAACACACACACACACACACACATAGATTTTTGGGCACACTGCACTCCAAATAAACCATAAAAACGTGCTGAAACCGCACTAAAATAAACACACACACATGGAGAGAGAAAGAGAGAAAGGGTCATAAGCATATGACAATTTCAATAGTTTCACAAAAGCAAAAAAAGCATTTCTTTCTCTCTCTCTCTCTCTTTCTCTTTCGGTCTCTTGTGTGCGATGCGGAACAAGTGAATAGAACTAAAATTGTACGCACACACAACACAAAGATGAAAAGTAGCAACGACGGACAAGTAAAGTTATATTGATGTCAAACATGCGCCAAAAAAAAAGAGAAAATAAATATATGACAAAAAAAAATGGATACAAAACAGAACAACTAAAACGGAAAGGGGCGGATAAAAAAAATGAAAACAAACCAAAACAAAAGCCGGAGCCAAGCGAGCGGCGCTTTTGTTACCGAAGTGAACACAAAAGCCGCACAACCCAAAATAACTGGAACAAGCAGCAGCAGCAGCAGTAGCTAAAAAGTGTGTTAGTGTGGTAGAAGAGGTTTAGCTAAGAGACGGGCTGGGCTGTATGGCTGCTGTGCTGTTTTTGAGCTATCGAGGCTGAAGCAATGCAAACGATTTTCAAACTACGGCGCGTATACGTAATCTGCCATGAACCAAATATGCGAAGCGCCACAATAACGGCGGCATGTGGGCGTGGCTGCCAGTGTGTGGACCTCTTTATTTAGATGCTTTTTTGTTGTGTTGTTGCTGTTCTCTTTTTTTTTTTTTTACTCTGTGCTGTGACGGAGCACCTAAAAATTGGGGACACATTCGCGGCAACAATTTGTGCACTATAAAAAAGAGTTTGACAAAAAAACCAAGTACAGATGCACTAGGAGATACTCTTAAAGTCTATAAAGTGTGTGCTTATAAGGTGGAACTATTTCGTCTGTTTAAGAAAACAGAAATTCAAATTCAAAAGCTTGGTAATTAGCTAAAGTTGTTTATGGTGTAGGCTTTTAAACCTGCTCTTAGAGCTAAGCGCTTTAAACTTCTCAAAGATAATGAGTTCCTGGAATTGAATTTAATTTGTTTTCCATTAGAATTGATTTAAATGCGGATTACGACTAACGGCATTAAGTCGGTGTGGAAAATGTATTAAAATTAGAATATGCTTTAATGCAATTACAACCTTTATATACTCGACTTTAGGTTAGGGTATATAAATCACAAGAAAATAAGAGCACAACAATTGCCCGGCCTAAATGATTTGCCAATGTTTAAGGGCGCTAAGTGTGCGCCTGCAGGTATGCAACGCTTTTTTCTTCTTCTGCACTTTTATATTAGGTTTATTGTATCGCGCTTTGCCTCGAAAGCGGCCTAATTGCTTATGCCGTCAAGACACAACACACTCACACACACACACACACACACATGCACACATTTATAATGCTCATGTGCCGGGGTTATGCACACATTTTAATTTGTTTACTTTTTGGCATTGTTGTGAGGTGCCTGGCACCGCTTTTTGAATCCAAACTGCGAGGCATTGCTGTGCTTTTCGCATTAAAAACAGAGGGAGGGAGAGAAATGCGAAGGAAAGAGAGAGAGAGAGAGAGGGCGCTTAGCTTTTGCCTAAAACTAAATACTCTTTTACGTGACCTGGCGACATCAACATATGATTTTGATGGCAGACATTGCCACGTGCTCATTAATGCGGCACACGGCTGAAGGGGTTGGGGGCGAGTTGTTGCCACATGTGTGCAGTTCCTGCCACAATACATATACATATATTTGTACGTGATCGCATGTGTGTGTGTGTATTTAGTCTATAGATTATACCCTAAGCTTTCTGGTTACGTCTTAGTTTTGGGTGTAAAATTGGATTTTGGTCTTAATATACATACACTTAAACTGTAAGTGAAGAGGGAAATGTTCATTTAATATGTTAATGAAGAACGAAAAGATATCATTTATACATTTCAATGTTCTGCATTCTGTTTCTGAAATGACAAGCCCGCATTACATGAGTCAAAGGCAAAGAGTTCTTGGCTGCAGAAAGACTGAACTTGGTTGCACAACATGTCCCTGAGCTAATTTCGATTTTTCCTGCAACGCCTTAAAAAGCAAAGCTGAGAACGTAAAGGGATCGCTGGGCAGAAAACAAATTTCCTGCCTTCCTACATTGACACTGATTTCATTTCATTTAATGCACATCATACCGAACGAGATAGGCTTGCTTGTGCAGGAGTTTTCAATGGCAGCTGCATAACGGATGCATGAAAAGATACGAACGGAAAATCGAGCAAAAACCCTACCTCAGTCTCTCAAATGTGAGAGGCAATGCAAAACGCGGCATTTAACACATTTTGTGAAAGATATAATGAAAGAAAGAAATCATAACAACAACAACAACAACGAAGCGAACAGGTGAATGGCAAGCAAGAAAGCATACAAAACGGCCATGCAACCACCTTAATAACCCAAGTCTCGCTTTATAGGTGTAGTCGAGCTGGCAACCATGCCACAGCCACACTATGGTCCTGTAAAATGCTTACAAAATGTTGTTTTATATGAGCACAGCGCTTTTGTATATGTATGCGTGTGTGTGTGTGTGTGCGTGTAGCTTGCATTTTACATGTGGCGCACGTGTGCAGCAGCAACAACAACAAACATAGCTTGAAGCAGCAGAGCCGGGAAGAGCTGGGAAAAAAGCATAAATCGCTTCACATGCGCAAACAAACTGTTTTACCCTTCCCCACACTCACTCTTCACATACCGCTCTTGTCTTTCTCTCTGTGTGTGTGTGTGTGTGTCAGCACTCATTAGGATTAATTTTCCGGTTGCAGCATAAACTGAAGCTTACAGCAAAGGACAGACACAAGAGACTACATGATAGAGTAAAAGGAAAGAGAGCGAGAGATGCATGTTGAGTGTAACAGGCAGTCAGGCATTCGACTGCGCTTAAGTGTTGAGCGAAACATTCAGTCAGTCAGTCCGTCAGTCCGTCAGTTGAGTCTGGCAAGCCTTCATATGTTGTAAAAAACCGGGTATAAAACATTATCTATAAAGTTGTTGCAGTTGCAATGCTCTAACAGACTGAGAAACTATGGAAACTTTATAGGAAAGCTTCATTTCAATACACAGAAAAGGTCTAAAATCTTGGAACATTAATTAAATATTTTATTTTTGTACGATTTTCATTTGTGGTGCTTTGAACATCTTAATAATATATTATATACTTCTAATGAAGGTTTTCTGTAAATACAAAATAAATCTTGATAATGTAATCGCCTTTTTCTAACGGCTCAAACGTAACACGTTTCATAAGTGTTATGTAAAACCCTTAACCTTTTTGAAGGGTACATCAAACCTGTATATGTAAAGTTGCATACACTTTTTGCTCCCCTCGCCTCTTACCAAGCAATCCTCGCTTTCTTTTGTTAGTGAAAAGGGATAAAAAGAAAAAGTTAAACTGCATAAAATTTAATCAAGAGACGTTGAATGTCAGCCGGGTGGCCCTGGTGGCTGGTTACGACTGCAGTCGACGGCTCGACCCAAAGTAAAAGAGCCAAAACACACACAAACACACACAGATACACACATTAACATACACGCATAGGAAGCGAGCACGTAAAGGAGCAAAATGACATTTTATCATCAAAGGTGGGGCGAAAAGCGACAAGCGACAGCCGCGGCAGAGACAGAGGCAGGGGCAGCACCAGCAATAAAATGAATGAGCAACCGAAATGCAGAAAGACGAAAGGTGTGGGTGGCAAGGTGATGGGGCAGGCAGGAGACGCAAGGACGCAAACCGAAAAACGATATGAAGAGAGAGCATTTTGTGTGCGCTGAAGGATAACCTACATTTTACTTTTCATTTATAGTTCGCCATTTTATGCACGTCTGCATATACACCACGAGTGTGTATTGGTGTGTCTGTGATTGTGTGTGTGTGTGTGGCTAGCTGTGTGTAAGTATGTGTAAGTTACATTGCAATGACAAAGCAAAACTTTCCAATTAACTTTGATTAAAAAGTTTCTACTATCGCCATACAATGTAAACATGAGAAATTTGTTTGAATCAAACTAGCTAACCCTCTCTCTCGCTCACTCTCTCTCTCTCTCACTCACTCTTTCCCACTTGACTGGCCAATCAGTGGGCATGTCCTGCAACTGTACGTATCTGTGTCTCTGTGGTCTTGTGGTATTGGGCAGGTGGAGTTGAGAGAAGTGCACATAAAATCAATTTGCAATAAAATCAGTAAGTTGTATTTGTTCAGCGCAAACAGACAGAAACGTGGCACTGCTAAGGGGTTGCGGTTGGCGTTGGGGTGTTGCTTTAACAATGTTAACTTGCAGTCTGATCAAAGTTGTGGCACGCCAAAAACTAAAATAGTTAACTGGCTGGCTGGCAGCCCAAAAAAAAATCAGAAGCACTTTAGGCCATTGTCAGGCTTGGCGGCGATTTACGTTAATAAATCAACAAATAAATGAATGAAATGAGTGCATAAATGCATTACAAATACACTCAGTGACAGGCCCGCGAACAATTCGCGCCCAAAGGCAGACCGCAGACTGTGACTGTTGCAAAACATACAAATAAACCAAAAAGCAGCAATAACAACTGCAATTTCCAACTGTCTGCGTGTGTGTGTGCGTGTGTGTTTACGCTTTACAATGAATAAATTTGCAATATTTGTTTTCATTTCATTCAGTTAAAATGTTGTGTTATTTTCGCACGCACAATGGAAATAAAAGATGCGATTCGTTTGTTGTCATCTGCCGAGGTTGGGTTTGGGAAGAGTTGGGCAGCTTTTGCTACTCAATTGAATCCAAGCGATTGATTCAGTAGATTCTCTTTTATCGCAACTCGTAACTATTCAATTCACATTACCACTCAATGACCGTTAACTTCGCAACACCAGCTAAGCGTAACCTGTTACCTGTTTCATTCATATTTCGATTACGTTTACACTTTCCAATTGAGCGCATTTTGGGTTTAGTTTCTTTCGAGCGTATCTTTTCGTTAACAATCTAATACTAGTACAAGACTTAGCGAGATTTATAAAATCAGAGGAAGAAATACAGTCAAAATACCATATTAATAACCTTTCTATATTACGAGAAAATTTAGAGAACATTTCAATGTATATATCTGTAAAGTAACCTGAAAAAGGATTGCAAAACTCAACAAATGAACTTACATAATTATTTCTCCGTATTTTATGATGAATTTAGAACTCTCTTCATTTTGTTTTCATTTATATTTCTCAGAATTTTAAAGCACATCACTTTTCGCAGTAATAGAAGTAATTTCAGTTTTGCTTTCATTTATTTCTTTGTAAAAAAAAAAAAAATGCAAATGATTCATGAAAAGGATAACAAGCTTCAATTAAGACTCGCATTGTGCACATAAATACTACAAATAAAAAAAAACCTTGTGTTGGAATCACTTTTCAATGATTCCAACAAGCTGCTTGTTGTCCGCATAAAAAACCGTTGGCATAAAAAACATTTTGAAATGAATTAAAAAAGTAATAATTAAATTATATAACTTATAAATGATATATATACAAAAAAAAAAAAAGCTCTAGCTTGTCATGTCATATTGATTAATTCGTTGATCGGTTGTAACATGTACAACGTGTTTTGTGTACTGTGCCACAAAAAAAAAAAAACAAAAAGTAGGGAAAACATTGAACAATCGCTCATCTCGAATTCCGTTTCCGATACCAATTCGTATCGCTCGTTTTCGTATTCGTATTGCAATTGCAATTGCAAATTTCTATTGATATTCTTCTCTGGTCGTTGCAGCATTCAATATACCACAAATGGCACATCCATTACAGATGCAGCTGCATTGCAATATACAAATTTGCAACAGCAATCTGCAATTTGCTTATAAGCAACAACAACAACAACAGTTACAGTAACATGCCAAAACCCAATCGCCTCCCTGCAGTTTATCGCCGCCCATTTGGTGCACAAACAAATTGGGCAACTGTTTTGTTTGTGTCCGTTTCTGTCTGATTTAGCCCGCACATGACAAAAATGTTACACAATGGCACAAAAAATCTGTTAGTTGTCAATATGTGCACAGTTGGACCACTTTTGCCAACAGCGTGCAACCTTTAGCAAGGCAGGAGAGGTATGGGTATGGGTGTGGGCAGGAGGCAAGAGGAGGCAGGTTATTTGGTCACAACAGCTGCAACAAAACTGTGGCCATAGCACGAGAGCCAACAAAGTTACAGTCGTCGATGATGCTGCAACAGCCCCAAGGCAACCACACGAATTCACACACAGTTATACAGAGCCAACACTGAGAAAATTTTTAAGTAGTATCTCTAATGAAATATTTTCTGAAGCCATATTTTACTTTGCATTTTCTCTAAGTGCATACGCACACGTAGATAGAGAGATGCATTTTAGGTGCACGCTGTTCGTTTGCATTTGCGAATCAATCGTTGTGAATGATTGATAGAAATGTTTGATATACATTTGCTAGCTGGCAGCATAACGCACACTAAACACACACAAACACACACACACACACACACACACCTCAGAGACACACTCGAACTTGTCGATCGCCAGAGGCCGATTTAGAAATATAAAAATCTGTGGAAAAAAAGCGTTTCACATACGCCCCATGTTCCAAGATTGTGGCACGCGCGTGACAAATTTTAACGCTCTGGCGCGCCAACCGAATTTGTTGCCATCGGCGACGGCAGCTAGAGTTGAAGGAGCAGCAGCAGCAGAAGCAGTGGCTAAACCTAATAATTTGCAACATTAAATAACGAAACGTTGAACGAAAGTATGCAAAAGACATCAAGTGCCAAGACTCAAAAGATACTCTGTTTTCCAGCAGAAGATGCACTTGCAGTAGGATGTATAGTAGTAGAAGATACATATAGGGATGAATAAATGTACAAGTAATTCCTATAATATTTGATCGAATTTCTATTACATCTATCTATTATCTCCTTAAGAACTGGCACTTCACAACGCCATTTGCCAATTTCTGCAGGGTATATGAAAAAACCCGCATACATTGAATTACGTTTGGCTTACACGTAACGTTAACATATTTCTTATGCAAGATGCTGGCCGCAGCTGCCAAAAGGGTCTTAAAGCTGCTTAAAGCCCCGTCAAACGAGCACATTAAAAGTTTAGGGGCCGTTGCTTTCATGTGGTTTGGTTTCCTTGTCTGAATTAGTTAGAAGAATCGAGAGACGCAACCGCCTCTAAATGAACACTGGCCCAAACGCACTTTTACTTTTATTTGTACTTGAGCTGCTTTCTTATATTTTGTGCCCTTTTTTTCTTAATAAATAATTTGGCAAGCATAAATTTATGCTTCAATAAACCAGACCGCTGCCAAGGTCTGCCAAAGCAGCTGTATGAAGGCTGAAAGCTTTAAAAAAAAAAACCCCAAGAATCCCACTTCGGCACCATAACGGAAATAATCAAGTTTGCACACCGCTGAAAGCCAAACAGAATAATAATAATAAAAAAAAAAACTCTCAATGTCCAAGACGCACTTCAAAAGTATTTTGCACTTGTTCGTTTTTTTCTTCTCCTTCTTTTAACTCATATTTTGTGGCGTCCACTTTAAACTTGACGAAGAGTTGAACAGTGCCAGAAAAAGGGCAGGTGGCGAGTGACGAGTGTTAACTTAACTTTTCTTGGCGCACTTTCACAACGGATTCTTTCTTTACATTTTTATTTGGGTTACTTATATACTAAGGTCCAAAGGGGTACCAATTTTCATAAAGGGAACTCTCCACAAAAGTTATATTTTTTTTGTCTTCACTTACCGCAGCAGCCGCATGAGTTGGTCGTTTTCTGGCTGTGTGCATAAATTGTGGTATGAGTGTGCCTTTCTCTCTTTCCCCTGCATTCCTGCAACAATCTCTTACAACATGTGCTGCGATAAAACAATAAACAACGTGACTTATCACATTGCGTAACTTCTGATTTAATTGGATTTATACACACGTGTGTGTTGTACGTGTGTATTTGGGCTGACAGCCAGCCAGCCAGCAACAGTCACCACGCCTTCAATTTTTTCTCCAATATCCTCACATTTTTTATAGCAACTGCAACGCAACCCAACCCCAACCCCAACCAACACGCACTGGCAATCGCAATTGGCATCGGAATCGCAATCGATTGTGGTTGCGCAAAATTTTTAATTATGTTTGCGGTTAGCGATTCGATTTTCTTTACATGTTCGCCGCGTGACAGGTGCAAAAAGTTATTGCCGCTTGATTATTTTATGTGCTGCTAGCAGAGGAACATCCTGCACATCCTATAAATAAAAGGGAATGGGTATTAGTAATATATAACGTTGTGCGCTAAATGAATAAAATCGTTGAACTAAATCTATCCAAATGCCATTCTAATAGTTTGCGCAAGGCATCAAAATGGCAACTATGTATTAACTGGGGCGAATGGACAAATATTTACATCATACAGCGTACATACATCAAATAGCATACAGCATGATGTAAAGCATACAAAAAGGAATGTTAATGCTGCTGCTGCTGCTGTGCGGTGGCAAATCAAATGTGCGCCAACATGGCGTATTCGTAATTATAATTATGTAATACAAACAGCGCACAGCACACACACACACATACACTCTGTCACGGTCATAGACAGACAGACACACAATTATATATATGTATCGTATATATACAATAAGTATATATAGACAGCGGCATTCCATTTTAATTAGCATATAGAGCATCACGCATACGCCGCGTTTGGCCGGACTCAATTTCAGGCACTTGGCATTTGGATGTGCCAGTTATAATTGTTCAACAGGCTTAAACAGACAAACGCACAAGTGTGTGCGACACCCAGCGGCAGCAGCAGGGAATGGCTTGCTTGGATAATGATAAAGTAGGATGGCACAACAGTTGCGCATTCAATTAACGCAGCAGCAACACACACACACACACACACACACACAAACACATAACTAGGTTAACAGCTTCGTTTGTGCTCCCTAATCCACGGCCTGCCACGTGCACGTTTATCGAGACGCCTCACAGTTGCCCTAACCCTCTCGCTCAGCCTTCTTCCTCTCACTTTCGCATTTTGGGTATTCATTTTTCGGTCACCAAAAACATTTTTGGCATAGTAAATTCTATTCACCCCGCGTTTTCTGCTCTTTCTTTCTCTCTCTCTGTGTGTGTCTGCCTGTGTGAATGCATAATTAAGCCATTCACAGTTTTGAGCATTTAAATTAAATTATGATGGCAAAGTGTTGAAATATCCCCAACGTTTTAGATTAGTTTGCACTTGGAAGGGTTGGGTTTTAGTGGGCGACGCTTTTGATAATTGCGTGTGCCACTTAAAGGCATATATCGAACTTTGTTAATAGACAGCTGCTAATTAATACCTAATTATTATTTATGTGAGTGTATGTGTGTGTGTGTGTGTGTGTGCGCGGCAACAAAAAATCATCGATTTATCAAACTATTGCGATGATTGGTTAATGTAATTTGTGTTTGCCAATTAGTAATTGATTGGTTCAATTTTAATCGATTACAGCAACATAAATAAATAATTCGATAGACTATCGATTTTTATCGCATTATGCTAAATTGTTCAAACATCTTAAGCATTTCTTTCATACACTCAATGATGACATCATATCGATAAATCAATCGATAAGCTTTTGTTACAATCAAATGGAATTCAATGCTAGAAACAACGGCGACGGACTAAAAGGCTAAAGCGGAAGTCGACTTTCATAACTTTGCCGCTGAAAGCCGCTCGGCTATTGACTACAGACAGTTAGAGGGCGGGAAGCGGGGCGTGTAAGGGTTGCGAAGGCGGGCAATTGCATGGAATAGTTGTGCCAAAATGTTCAACGAGCTACAAAAACCTCCCACACTGAAAATCGGCTAAAATAAGTGCTGCATATCCCCCAGCCGCAAAAACTAAAACGAAACGAAACGAAAAGTTCCAACTGCTTTTGGGGTCTAAAAATATGAAAAGTTTTTGGCCCGTCGAGTGGTTTGGAGTTGCAAACACTCTCCCTGTTGCGAATGTGTGTGGGTGTGGTGGCATGTGGTGGGCGTTGCTGCTACCGCTTTTTCTGTGATTAGCATAAAACTGCCAAAGTCTGTGCAGAGGCCATAAACATTCGTACTACAGTCAAGGCACACGAATGGGACGAAACGCTTTTTGGTTTTTAAATACCCAAAAATATTGTTACGAGTACAGCAGCAGCAGCAGCATCGACAGGCAAACCACCCAAAGCCACACCCCAACCTCTCTCACTGTCTATCTGGTTCGACTTCTTCCATTCCCATTCATGTCCAGCTAAATCCGAAGCTCACAATGCGCCCAATGGGCCATTTTGGGCCATTGTGTCGACTTTCGACCATGTTTGCATGTGTTGCGCTCTTTTGCCGCCAGGCTTACCTTGCACAGCCGCATCCGCTCAAGTATACACACACACTCACACACACACACACACCACACATACGAATATTCGACTTGCCTGTGCAGTTTTTGTGGGCTTCGTATTTGGCAAGCTAAACGAGTTTAGTTGGCCAAACATTATCATAACTTGGTCGTTTGCAAGCCGCAATGGTGTAATCGTTTCATTTTTAAAACGTTTTCGGCATTTTTACAACACTCACACACACACACACATGTACACTTACACAAAATGACTGCCTTTCCGTTCATTATTATGATGTCCGGTTTCAAACATTTTGATACCCTTGCAATGTGTATTTCATAAATATGTTAAGCACTTTCAGTTAGAAATTTGCAAAGCCATAAACTTTTACCAAAGTTACGATCTGCACTAAGGAACTGAAAAGAGATTAAATCTTTATATCATAGAATTACTTAAGAAAAGTAAGAGTTGTTAAAGTTGTCTATTGATTCATCCATGCCTCCAAAATAATTTACTTTTCTAAAAGTACATATTTGAAAAAAGAGTATCAAACCTTCTACAACATTAAATGGCAATTACATGCATACCTATTATATATAGTATGAGTATTAGTTCACTAGAAAAGAGTCTAAAACGCTGCATACTTTTTTGGCGCATAATAAATGGACTTTCACTTTCTGCCAAACAAAAAAAAAAAAAACACCCGCAATGGAATATTTAAGTTTATTCGTCAGCAATTTGAGTGGCAAATGATTCGTTTGAACTTTAGCTGAAAACTACTGCAATGTGAACATATGAATGTGGGCGAGTCTTAACATACAACAGTGAATAGCTGAAAAAAAAACAGTGAGATGTTAAACCCTTTTCATAGTATATGCCGCCATATATGTATAATTAATACCTTGCATAATCAAGCAAGGTGGAATAAAAAAAAATGCCTATTAATTATTAGTATTGTCAGCTACCGAAAAAAAAGGAAAAGAAACCACTAAAAATAATAATACTCCCCTGGGCAGTAAAATGACTTCATTGCATATTATAGTTTATATACATATATGTATATGTATGTTGGATAGGTTTGTAGTATATAGTTTTTGTTTGCCATTGAAATTAATTCAATGCGCTTAAATTTCACGTCTATTAGTCTCCCGAGTGCGACGACGCCACTTTCTAATTTCCATACCAAATTCTTTCTTTTTTCGCCTTTCTAACGCTGTTTTTGGTATGTTTTGGCTGGCGCTGTAGCTGCTGCTGCTGCTGCTGTGTTTTGTCGCGCCAAGCAATTAATTTTGAATTTTAATACCCCCCAAAGTCACTGAGCGCCAACACACACACACCCATACAGCTGACTAATTGTGGCAAAGGCAATATGCAAGGCGCTTAATATGTTGGCTTATCGGTTGCTTAAAAAAGTTAATGTAACACTGTAAGAAATTAAAAGGCAAATAAATTGTTATTTTTTCTAATGTAATACATTTCTTTTGTCGAATTTAAAATACGTTTATTTTTATAGTTTATATTGATTAAATTTTATTGACAATAAATATATTAAAACAACTTTAGGTAAAAGCCAGAAAAAGTTTTAAATAAAAATCGCCAAAACAAGCCAAAATTGTTTACTGTGTTAGTTCGAAAAGGATGAGAAGAGGCAAAAAAAAAAAAACAGGCAGCTAAATAAAGAATCCGTTGCAAATCGAGACAACAACGACAACAAAAAGGACGACGACGACGACGTCGACGACCTTCGACGAAAGTTTTTGTGACATAAGGCGAAAACACATACAAACACACACTATTAGAACAACATGAACTGGCAAACACACGGAAACGGAAACATCGCGAAAATGTCAAAGGAACAACAGCCAGTCAGAAGCAGCAACAGCAGCAGCAGCAGCAGGACAGAAAAACCATTAAGGTGACAGCAGTTACTGGGTCAAAGGCACAGAGCAGGACATAGGCAATAATAAAAAAAAACAAGTGGGTGACGGGGCACAAAACGTGCCAGCAGCCATTAGATACCACCCCCAGCACACAAGCTGTGTGTAAACACTGTTTAAAGTGTGACCCTAAACAAAACAATGCAAACAAATTTAATCAACAATAAACGTTGAAAGCATGCAAAATAGACAAACAGCCGAGTCTCTCTGTGACGTCAAGTTTACGTTACGAACAGCTCGAGACAATGAAAAGCCAGTAATTTATTGTGTGGCAGCGCTAATTGCAAAAATTAAACATGATTTATGGCCTAGGACGAGTACAACAACTTGCCGTTTTCCAAATGCCCAAAAAAATATATAAACACAAAAATAAATCGAAAAGCAGGCAGCTGCCAACTGGAGGGCCCAATAACAGCAGGTCTTAGTGTGTGTATTTAAGGGTGTGTGTGTGTGAGTGTGTGCGTGTGTGGGGGACGCAAGAATTAAGTTGTAACACATAAAGTGCGAGCAGTGGCTTAGATAAGAGGGTGCAAATTATGGACTTGACCTTACTTTTATTGGAACACTTTATAGAATGAATTTATGTTTGACATATTTAAGCAGGAGAAACGCTTTTTATCACTCCTTCTGACGCCACTGCATAAATATCTAGTCAAAGAGCAAGTCAAGAAAACCTATAACCAAAGAAATAACGGAGAGACCAATTATATATAGATAATTGCTATGCGAGCGGCGATTTAAATGATTTGACAACCAAAATCGGATGATAATGTTCATGTGATAAGCAGTCAAAGCATGATTTGGAAGCAAATCAATCAGGCGCACACAAAGAGACCCATTGCAAACAAGTTGTTGTTCATTCATTTGAAAGGGGAGAGGTGCAAAGTGAGCCGGGGACAAGATTTCTCCATCTTATTTGGACCAGTAGTTTCTTATTACTTTCACTAGTTTAGCTGACACGACAGTCAATGGCTGTGGCAAAAGCAAAGCTCATCATTATGGCTCATTAGCAAGTAATTTTTTGTGTGTTAGTTCGCATTTTTCTTGTCCCTCGTCGTTCTAACCTATTTGTAGCATGTTCCTGGCGTTGATTATATTGAATGCTGCTAATTTGCACATAAGCCGCTTGTGGGCTCTCGTGCATAATGAAAAATATATATATGTATATCGCATCGGTCTGTTGCCAACAGGGGAGCCCGTTGGGAGCCAAGCAAACAAGCAACTAACTAAGCCCCTTTAAGCACCAGGCAGAAGGCAAAAGCTTGGAGCCTGAATCTAATCCAACTGCTTATTACATACAACATGTCTCTGCAGCACCCCCAAATAGATATTATAGCCAGGACAAAGCAGTCAACGTAAACGCGACTTAACTTTGCAATGGACTCGCAACGGACGACTCATCTCGTTCCATTGATTTTTAGGTGCCATTCATGAGCTGTTTGTAGAGTTTAAGGCTGTAGGACCTTTGGGAGAAACGAAAAAAATAATAATAATTAGCCGCAAAAACAAAGTATTTAGATTTCTGGACACAGAAAGAGAACGCTCGACTAGGATTGATGCGAATGTGTATGGTTAAAAGGATAACACATTTAAAGGAAATATTCTTTTATCTTAACAATTTAGGAATGCCTGCTTACATTCCATATCGTATATCGTACATTTTCTTATCGAGTATTTCTTAAAGAACAAAGCAATTATCCTTACCCTTACCCTTAACCTTATCCCTAATAAAAACTGAGTATAAAGGGACAAAAGTCTGCAACAAAAGCAAAGGAAAAACCAAAGAAAGGAGGTTGGGGACACGTGAACATTGCGGACTTTCAGACAACTCTTTGGACGTGGCTAGTAGGATGACTTTTTGCCATTCAAGCCGAACGAACAGCTTAATGTGACGGTGTGCTCATATGAGGCAATGTTAGCGGCATGTGTCCATTATTTGGTGCATTAAGACCTACAAACGTGGTCATAAAGGGGAGGTATAGGGTTAAAAGGGGTGTGGTCGGGGGCGACATAAAGGCATGGTCCGTGGTCGGAGACATGCACAAGCATAACGTTGCTGTTGATGGCCTTTATTGTCTGGCTGTTATAGCAACAACAGCAACAGCAACAACAAACTGCAACAACTGCTGCGACTTTTAATGTCAACGAACGGCATGAAGCGTGGGGGAGGGACTGGGAGTGGGAAAGAGGGCGGTTAACTCCACATGTTGACGTTTGCAACCGCAGCAACAAATGTGCATAGCGACAGCAACAGGAGTTGCAACAGTAGAAGCATCATAACGCCCCTCGCCTTCCCTTCTAACGCTCATTATGTGAAATGGCTGGAGGAGAACATCATCAACAAGAAGTCGGACTCTAGCGAAAAACTGGCTCCACAAATGTCAAACGAGAGAGAGTGGGAGAGGGAGAAAGCAATGAATGCAAGCTACCTGCACATTTTTCGCATAAAAGCCAAACAGCTACTGCCACAATATCTTCTTCTTCTTCGGCTTCTTGTTTTGCATTCACTTGCCCGCTGGCAAAAACACCAACGCCAACAACAGTAATGAGAAATACGAAAAAAAAGAAGTAAACTAAGCAACAAAAAAATTGAATAATAACAAATTTTTAGATGTGGCATTTATATGGCTTATTTTCAATTTAAATGAAAAACGAAAAGTAAATAAACAACATGCTTGGCAAATGTCCTTGCTACATGCAACAAAATCTAGAAATTAATGATATAAGCTCTAAGAAATGGGGAAGTTGTAAGAAACTTCAGAGGGAGTTTTTCTTGCTATAAATAATGTTATTCTATATTTAAGTTCCTTACTATATTTAACTTTTAATAACTTTCGATTTTGTTGTCTTACAGCATGGACTACACAACGCTGCTATGCTGCGGCCTGGCTTTCGTATTATATTTAAACACCCTTAATGCGGGCTTTGTCTATGACGACAGGTAAGAGAAGATAAAGCATGAACGAACTTTTACGCAATGTTTAAGCTTTAACGCAAATTTATGTATTTAAGTTAAGAGCAAACACTCTAACACACACATGCTCGCTGTGACAAACTTAAATGTCGCAAAAGAGAGAGCAAAAAATTAAATAAAGTAAAAATGTTCTGAAATTTTCGGGCAAACTGTGCTGGCTGTCTGCCTGGCTGGTGTGCGGCATGTGGCATGCCTCGGTTACTGCAATGGAATTTCTCAGTGGTACTTAAAATCGAATTTCAAAGCACACGCATACATACATACATACATATATGTATGTACGTAGTACGCTTTGCAACATGTTCTCGCTGCGGCTGACTGGCTGACAAGAGAGAAGGGCAGAGTCTTCTAGCGATTTTGTGCGGCATTAGAGTGGCATTTGTTTTTGTGAACCGCAAAGGCAATGGCAACATCAGTGCCAATACCCTTCACTCCCCACAATAACCACCTCACCAAAATCCCTACATAGTCATAGCCAGCTGTGCGTGCATCAAGCGTCCAGGTGAACTCCTATCCTAATGTCCACTCTAGTACAACCACCCACATTGATGGGGATGGTCCAATGATGTTTTCGCAGCCCGATGACACACTGACAACATCGAGATACATGCCACACATACCAACCATCCACCCCTTTAACCCAAAAACACCTGAGCTTTGTTTGAGTGCTGAAAAACTAAAAAATAAAAAATATATTGCTAAAATTTGCAGCTGTGTGCTTTCTCTACTCAAGTGCTCAGGCACAAAAGCCGATCAAATTTAGGTTATATATGAGATAAAATCATTTCAAATAACTTTAAAGATTAAAATCTTCTAATATTTCGTTATAGACGCGCCATATTGGGCAATGCGGACGTCTCGGGTGGATCAAGTTGGCAGCGCAGCTTTGGCAATGACTTTTGGGGCACGCCGCTAACGGATAGTGGCTCGCATGGCTCCTGGCGACCGCTTTGTGTGCTGAGCTTTAGGCTGAACTATTTGCTGGCCGGTGGCTTTGCGCCGTGGGGCTATCATTTGACTAACAATCTGTTGCACTGTGTGGCAACGGCGTTGGTGGTGCGTGTGGCTCGCACACTGCTGGCCTCGTTCTGGGCAGTGCTGGCAGCTGGTGCACTGTTTGCCGCTCATCCCATACACACGGAGGCAGTGGCAGGTGTTGTGGGGCGTGCGGATGTCGCTGCCTGTGTCTGCTATCTGCTTACGTACCTCAGCTATTTGCGGCACATGCGCTGGCGCGAATCGGCCGATCCACGACAATGGTTTGCTCTTGCGGCAACAATCTTCTTTGCCCAGGCAGCGCTGCTCTGCAAGGAGACAGCCATAACGGCATTGATCGTTTGTGCAGCGTTCGATGTGATGCGTGCGCTAAGTGGACTCGTGGACAAGGTAAGAATCAATCTTAATCAGAGAAATCAATTGTTTCCACCAACTTCCTTTTTCTAGCAACGTTTGCGCTCTCTGTGCATTGTGCTTGGCGCCCTTGGATGCAGTGCCTATTATCGTTTGGTCATCGTGCCTGGACCACAGAGCGCTTTTTCCAGCGCTGACAATCCCATTGCACGCACTGCATCCAGTTGGACGCGATTGCTGACATTTCTGCATTTGCCTGTGGTCAATTTGAAGCTGCTGTTGCAACCACAAATGCTTAGTTTCGATTGGGGCATGGATGCATTGCCGCGTGTCACCACGCTGTGGGATCGTCGTAATGTGCAGTCTGCTTGCTTTTATTCGGTATTGGTGGGCGTGGCATGGCGCTGTGGCAAGGTGCTGCTGCACAGCAGTGAGCATGAGAGTAGCAACAATAATATTAATAATAATCATAATAGTAGCTCAAGCTATCCACAATATCATATACAAAAGGTGGGCAGGAAGTCACGCGCCAAGCGCAAGAGACAAGCCAACAACAACAACAACAACAACAGCAACAAGTACCAAGCCTTTGAGGTATCTTATCAACAGGATGCGCTGCCTTGCAGCGATTGCAACAACAATAACAGCAATGGCGCATATGTTTATGGCGATGCAACAGCGGCAACAGTTGCAGCATCGCCACATGCCACATCACCACATTTTGTGTCTTCCGCTGTTAGCTTGGCTTTGTTGAAGGCATTTCGTGGCTCACGCAGCAGCAGCAGTTGCAGCAACAGCACAACAGCCAGCAACAAGAGCAGCGGCAGCAACAGCAGCTCCACTAGCTCCAGTTCCAATTGCAGCTCCTTGGATGTAAGCACAAGTTGCACATCCTCCACGTCATCGTCAGAGTACATGCTGAAGGGGATGTCCTTGCCGGCAAGCAATGCATGCATATTGCTCATGTCCTGCGCATTTCTTACGCTACCCTTTCTACCCGCGAGCAATCTGTTCTTTTATGTGGGTTTCGTTGTCGCCGAACGATTGCTGTACCTGCCCAGCGTTGGCTTCTGTCTCCTTGTTGGCTATGGCGTCTCCAAGCTTCTCGCCTGTTTGCATTCACGCAAATCCCGCCGTACACGCTGCCTGCTGCTGCTGGGCTTAAGTGTTTTGCTGGCAGCGATGTGTGTAAGAACGGTGCGCCGAAATGCCGATTGGCGGGATGAGGAGAGTCTGTTCCGGAGTGCAATTACAGTCAATCCGCCAAAAGGTAAGTTGTTGTCAATACGAAGTGAAATTGCTTTTAAGCTTAATGCAACCTTTCGTATTTTTTCAGCACTGGGAAACTTGGGCAGCGTTTTGAGTTCACAGGCGAGATATGAGGAGGCCAAGCAGGTGCTGCAGGAGGCCATACGTTACAGGCCCAACATGGCGGATGTACACTTTAATTTGTGAGTATAGTTGACCATTTAGTGAAACATTTTGACGTTGCAGCGATTTTACACTGAGCTACAAGTTGTGAACCTATCAGCTTCCATCTTCCAGTACAGCTCAGTTCTCAAAACTCTTTTTAACTAGTCTAATTATACACTTGTCTAAGTTTTAAGAGCTAGTACTACAACAATCCCGCATCACATGTGACATAAGCAAACACACATCGCTTCAAGTACTCGGATAAATGGCAGCCTGTTTTCTACTACATACTCATCTTTTCGTTCTGTATGTTAGTCAGCCGTATTCATTATCTGTGTATATGCTTTTTTTTGCGCATTGTGCGCCTGCAGCTTGGCTGCGCATTTAGTGCGACCATTTTCATGGCTCAAGGCTGCTGTCACAGCAGCAGCTAGACGCTGTTCGAGTTTGTAATGCAGCTGCAGGATATACATACATATATACCCCAGCTAGTACAATGCCAAACAAGCTGTCAAATGATGCCCATTTTGTTGTATTCCTCAGGCTTGGAGGGGGGGGGACGAAATTCTTTTTATACGACTTTTGCAAAACTATGCGCATTTTGTGCTGCTCACTTTTTCATTGCATACTTTTGCGCTCAACTCAACAAAAGTCCTTCGCGTTCACACTCTAGCCAGAAGATCTGTCTGTCTGTATATGTGTGTTTGTGTGTGTGAGAGTCTCTTTATGTCTCTCTAACACACCACCCCACCCTATTCTCTCGCTTCCACCCATTCGTCTGTCAACGTCTGACAAAGTCTGTAAGCGTGCTGTTTTGTCTGTTGTCTGTTCGCATTGCATTTTCGCTCATTGCGCATATTTTGCTGCAGCAGCAGCGACGAGACAACATAACGGCCAAAAGAAAAGCCAACAAGAAGCAGAAACAGCAACAAAAACTATAATATGCCATATAACAACAGCAGCTAACAAACAACAACAACAACAAGTGTTTTAGCTGTTGCAGCTGGAAATAAAGTAGTAAGCTGAAAAAAAAACGTTGCAGTTGCAAACATAACGACTTTGAGATACTCTGTCCTATACTATTTGTCTTGCAAGGAAGGAACATGTACACAAAGTCAATGTACCCCATTTCTCTCTATTACCAGACAATAGAGCATAAAAAGCGGAAAAGGCAAAAAAGTAGCTCGCGGAGTTGTGCTTTGAATATTCAGTGCATCATTTTGCATAGCGTTTTTTGTTTGCCGCCTACAACTTCAACTTCTTCAACTCACAATTTTATTCCGACTGCGCGTCCTGTCAACTGTGCCGCAGGCAACGCAACTTTGCCAGTTTATTGCATGTGATTTTGGTGGCTATGAGCAGCAAATCCCGCCAACCCTTGCGTAGAGAATGCTGTTTAATGTCAAAGTACTCGAAAGTCAATGGTTCAGAATCAGGTCACATTGCTATGGCTGCTGTCATATTTAACTGCAACTCCTGTTTGTGCTCCTGGGTTCAAGCAAGAAACACAAACTATGCATCGAACATTAGCCGCTGGCAAACGAAACCTTTCAATGTCCAAAAAGCATATAACACCACACAAAGGAACAACCACAGGAAGCAGCCGCGTGACATGTTTGCTTGCACACACACACCAAAAACGCTAATCGAAAATCAATGTTGTCAGCAGCAGTTGCAGAATATCATCTCCCCGCCCCCTGCCCTCTGGGATGCTATTTCCTGTTTCGCGCTCAAAAGGATAAACAGCTGTTTGCACATACTACTACTACTACTACTACCACTATATTATTTACGACGATCAAACCATCAATAGCAAATGCTGCAGGCATTCGTATACGTTTGCTTGACTGATTACGCGCCCCACGTGGCACAAGGACACATACACAAGACTGTTGTTGCTGTCACATTGACGAAACTCAGTGTTTGCCAGACAATAAGCAACAAGGGGGGCGGTTTTACTTTATGATAAAGAAGTCTGCTCTGGCATTCTTATACAACGTTCGAAGCAACCAAACGCCAAACAACAACGACACCTAAAATCACTGAGTTGCATAATTTGATTTATTTTTGTACACATTTGCTGTTATCTAATCGTTCCACTCACAAAAACAGCTCTTGAATACTTTGGCCTGCTTTAAGAAACAGCTAGAAAATCTTTGCTTTACAAACTAATTACATAAGTCAAGGCAATCTTTGCTAGCCTTTTACTTCGACGCCTTAGCCTTTTGCGCGTAGCTCTCGCCCCTTTCAGCGAGCTGCTGGTGTTGAATGTCGTGGATGATGCTTGACAGGTTTCTAGGCGCCGTCAAGTGGCCGCCAGTTGCCGCCACAGGGCGCTCTAATTAGATCTCAAGTTGAGGTTCTACTAGAAGAGTGTGCGACAAGTTCAGAGCAGCCGTCAATTATACTATAATGGCAAACACTTTCACTTTCAACGCTATCTCAACGCACCAACAACAGCAACAACAACTCATTCACTTTCTCTCCTTTCATTCTGCTTCGCAGGGGCATACTGCACCAGAATCAACAGGACTTCAAGTCGGCCGTCGAGTGTTTTCAACGCGCCATCAAATTTCGACCAAGTTTAGCAGGTGAGTTTTGCTTTAAGTTAACTACTCTATGCACTTTAAGGACTTCAAATAATCATGCTACTTTTCTGTGTTTATTTAGTGGCCTATCTCAATCTGGGCATATCATTCATAGCGCTGGGCAAACGTCAGCAAGCAATTGAAATATTTCAAGTGGGTGCCACACTAGATGGTGCAGCTGTACGTGATCGTAGTGCACATGATCAGGCTCGAAGCTCAGCTTTTCTGCAATTGGGTGCACTCTATGTGGAACAGGGCAAGTTGCAGCGAGCACTAGCCGTCTATCGTGAGGCTTTATCCTCTTTGCCAACGCTTCTGCAACAAAGAGAGGTACTTTATCAGCGCATTGGAGATGTCTTTGGCCGACTGCAGCAGTGGGATGAGGCAGAGCGACATCATCGTGCCGCCTTGGAGTTACAACCCAATCAAGTGGCAGCTCATATAAGCTATGGCATTACGTTGGCCAGAAATGTAAGTATTGCTTTGAGGTGTTTGTTGGTTTGCTAACTCTTTAATATTGTTCATATTCATTTGCAGAGCAGTCGCGCTTCGGAGGCGGAGATGTGGTTCAAGCGCGCACTGAAACTGGCACCGGAACAGGCCAGCGTTTATCACCATTATGGTATGTATAGAAAATGTAAAATGCTAAGACTTCTTTGTGTTTTAATGCCTAAAATAACGTTTCTCTTGTTTTGCTATCTAGCTGAATTTCTGGCTTTGCAGTCACGTCATCACGAGTCGGCTGTTTATCATAGACGCGCCGCGGAATTGGCGCCCACGGATTATGCTTTGGTAGTGGCAGCTGCAACCTCTTTAAGGCTGCTCGATCGCAAAGCGGAGGCGGAGCTTTGGTACCGCAAGGTAAGCACAATATCTCAGACAACTTTAAGCAAGTTTAATAAAATTGAATTATTTTACGCTCTTTACAGGCCGTTGCTTTGCGACCGGATGATGCACATGCTCACACCAATCTGGGCGCCATATTGCATCTGTTGGGACGCACAAATCATGCGGCTGCAAGCTATAAGGATGCACTTAGACTGCAGCCAGGTGATGCCATTACGCTGGGCAATCTGGCAAAGTTGGGTGTGACAAATGTTTAGCGTTAATTATCGTAAAAAAAAAGATATAAAGGAAAAAGAGAGAAAGAGAGCACTAGTTATTTTTATATATGTATGCGCAGGCCGATTACAGCCGTTAGATAACTCTACAGAATTTATATACGAATGGACTTCGATATCATTTAGCAGAAGCAGACTGGAAGAGGCAGCATGTAAATAAACCACAAAACGCAGCGACCAAAGAAAGTCAAAAGGCAAAAAATAAAACGATGACAGAACAAGAAGAAGAAGAAGATGACGAAAAGATATATTAACGAAGCAGTAGAGACAGAGAGAACAATAATTAAACTACCTAAATGTTAAGTTAAAGCGAAACGAAACATAAAACCTTATCCGGAAACCGGAGGTACAGGTGCTGTACAGTGAATATACTCTTAAAGCAAAATTATCAAAAAAACAAGCAAATTAGAGTTGATTGATATATCGATGAAAATCGATAGTTGAAAAATGTCTATTTATCGATAACAAAAAGAATCATGCAAACATTTTCGTTATTTTATGTGCTTAATATGAATGTAAATTAATGTAAATATAGTGAATCACAACAAACAAACAACCCAATGAAGAAATACGATAATTACATACAATAATTTATTGACTATATGGTATATGAATAAATGTATATGTATATGTATGACTGTATAAGGACTATGCCTAAACATTGTGTTGGCTTTCTGTTCCAAGCCAAGCGGCTTCCTTTGTGTGTGTAAATTTTTTAGTTAAGCAAAATAAATAATAAAAAATATGATTGTAAAAATAAACAAACATAAAAGTGTATGGAAATGAAAAGAGAATACATATATTATATATATATATAATTAAAGAGAAAAAACAAATGATTTGAAAAACATAAAAACCAAATACTTTTGCATTTTCAATCCTCCAACGACGACTCGTTGTGCTGTAAGCTGCTTAGCTAACCGATAAGCAGTAAACTCAATGCTATGATATTGTTTTCTTCATCTCCATCCGTTTAGTTTCGGCCCCAAGTGGCGCACATTGAACCCATAATTGTGACCACTTTTGCCCAAAGCACCAAGCACCACTTGCCAGCCAGTCAACCAACCAAACAGCCAACTATTATATATATATATGTAGCTACTGGCAGTGGAAATATTTTCAGTGCTTAACGGCTTAAAATCCTCTTAAATTCCCTACCTTCCTTCCCCGTTGTCCTACACCCACGGAGCCACAACCAACTACAAACACAATCAGTGTCAAAATTTTCGAGTGAGAGTCGAAAGCTAAGTCGAAGACGTTGACTACACTTAGAGAAATATGTGTGCCAATTTCACATTTTCTTATGCATTATTTTTTTCAAATTTCTTGGTTCAAAATTGAGATTGAAACATTTTTATAAAAATATTTTTAGTTTCTTTTTTACAAATCTTTTCTCGCAGTGCACAACTGCTTTCAAGCACATCCAGAAGGCCAAGTCGCCACTTAAGCCCAAGCAAACCACAACAAGAAATAAAGCGTTTGTGTTTTATGCCAACTAAATCGCTGGATTATGAATTACAATATACTTGACTTGGCCACGACAACGACGACTCGAGCCGGGTTCAGCACAAAGAACAATCTCCACTGCAATTTGTCTCCCTCTCACTCTCTCCTTCTCTTTTACCGACTGCTAGTCATAATATTTCTACAGCTAATGCAGGCAGCTAAATGGCTGCTGGAGAAGGAATTGGGGTAAGTAGCGGTAGCGATGCTGCAGAACGATAAAGGTGATGACTTTTGACATGCAAAGGCAAAACGCGTCTGCAGGACCTTCGAGCCAGCAGCATCAATTGGTTTGGCAACTCAAGTGGCGCCTTGTTTGTTGACGCGGTGTAGCAGGCGGGGAGAAACGTGCACAAGAGCCAACACTTGGTGGCATATAAATGAATGTATCAGTCAGTCAATCAGTCAGTCAGTCTGCGAGTCAGTTCTAAGTGCAGCGTATGTCCTGCCTTTTGGGATACTACTGTGCCACATCATCTGCTTTGACGGCAACGCAAGCACAGCACAGCGAAGCACTTTGTTGCAACAGCAACAGCAACTGAAGCATCTCTGAAGCAGCAGCAACCATTGGCCACTAAATGTGCTCGTTCGTTCGAGTACTGCTCACTAATTGCAGACGCCTGTCTGTCTCCAGCGCGAGAGCCACATTCCCAAACCCCACTTAGGAAAATAGTGATGACAATTTAGCTAGTTTATGGCAAGAGGTATTTGTTTGACAATTTTTAGTTTCTTTAATCATGTTTTTATAAACTTGTAAGATAAAGTTTTAGTTTCAAACTCACAACAATAAGCTTGATTTAAGTCATCAATGCTGCTCGTTCTACACAACAGCAGGTAATGCCAAAACTAGCTAATGTTGTCCTGGCAACACTGCAGCTTGAAACTAAGCCATTGATGCGCTAGCTTTCTTACAAGTGACTCGTTAGCTTTTGTAGGACGTGGCAGAGATGCTGAGAAGTACTGTGAGTAGAAGCTCCGGTTAAAACTAAGGTTTGCTTGGGTTATAGTCGGGCATGCTGAGCTGAGCGCGCTAATTACCGACAGCTTCAGCAGCTAGCTTGTGCGCGGATTTATGACAGCGTCAGCGTCAACGTCGACGTCAGCTTCACTTTGGCCACTCTCAGCTGGCTGAAAACCTCTTGCAGTACCCTCATCATACTAGTTGGGTGTTGGTGGTTATGTTTCTCGAGTGCGCACACACCCTAAGCTAAATACTTGAAGGACTGTACAGAACCAAATGCTGAATTGGTCTTTGTTTAAAGTAGAACAAGAAGAGAAGAAGAGAGTAGTGGAGTGGAATGAATGACTGGCTTGGACAACTGAGACTCAAATGGTGTGTGTGCCTTTTTGGATTCTAGCTGCCAAATGCAGACCTCAGATGCAACTAATTCAAACTAATTATGCTGCCAAAAAGGAAACGAAGCAGGCAAAAAAAAATCAAATTGTTTGATTAACACAAACAAACATAAAGTTCGAGAGAGAAAAACAGCAATGCTTGGCAGTTTTATGTTTTAATTGTGGCTTACGTTTGATTTGGCCAAAGGGCATACAATGTGCCATGACAGGCATAAAAACAAAGGCAAACATGCTGGTACATGCCACACACATAATTACACACACAAACAAACACTTACAAAACAAAAAAGAGAAAGAAAGAAAGACAGAAAGAGAAAGATAGAGACGCAACCACTTTTATTTACAAGTGGGTGTTGGCAAATCCAAAATCATTTGTTATTTGCACATTTCGCCAAGTTTGGGGAAAGAGGGAAAAACTTTAACCGGACTCTGCTCTTAAATCGCTTTTGATGAGGGTCACATCAAATGCTCCCGCCTGACCTTTACAGACGTTGCATGTTGCGTGAATGCTCCCTTGAGCAGAACCTTAGCCTTACTTTTTTCTAAGAGTACTTCCGGAGATATCATACAGGAAACCCCATACAGGAACAATCTCTCAAAAATTAAATAGTTTGTCATAGTTTCATCAATATATTACCAATTGGTTTGGACTAAGGAAAAATTGATAATTGCAAGCTTTATATGAAAAAATAGATAACAGAGATTTTCCTTCAAGTTAGTTGTTATACGGATATGGTTTTTAAATAGGTTCTCAAGACCCAAAGAAATGAGAGCCAATTAGTCGCTAGTGTTGCAGTTGCTTCACTGCATGCGGCACTTGTGTCAATGCCATTTTTGTAGTCTCACTTGACAGACAGGCAGGCCCCCAAACGTGACAACGTCAACACTTTTGCATTCCTACAATAATCATATTGCGAACATAATGGCGTGAAACAGCAACAACAATAACACGGAAAACAGACAAGAAAAATATATGGCTGACAGTTGACAGTTGCAACTGAAGCTGAAGCTGGCGTTGTCAGCGCCAAACTCTCGCGTTTTTATACCCTGTTAAAAATTAATTAATCAAAAATGGATATAGCATTCCATTTTTAACAAGCTCATCTTATGATTAACTTATATTATTTACTTTTGCATAAATAAATCAATGGATTTTATTCAGATTATCATAATTTTATTTACTTTGTGAATATTGCTCAAACAATAACAGAGTATGTCTCAGTCAAATCCGCTCTCTCTCTCCGCTCGAGTCTTCTTATATTATATTCTCTTTCCTTTTTCTTGCTCATCTCATTGTGTAATTGCACAAAAATAAAATGACTGCAAGTTGTTGTTGTTGTTGTTATTATTGTTACTTTCGTGCGCCAAATTTCAGAATCTGTTGCATAATTTTTTGGTTGCGTGTTGTTTTTTGTATCGTTCGTGTGCCTTTGCTGACTGTTGCTGGCGCGTGTTCAAGTGTTGACAACGCCAAAGCCAACAGCACAGAGAGAATAAGAGACAACAGCAATTTATGGCTTACAAGTGGAATGGCATCAAGAAGAAGAACACGACGAATCCAGGCTTGATGCATTTTCCAGCACTCAAAACAACAAGCAACAAACCGATGCAAAACAATGCCACTAGCTTAATAATATGCAAATTTCATGTGTGCTTTTGCAATTTCAACAATAACAAATCGTATTAAATGTCTGTGTCTGTTGCCAAAAGAAAATATAAAACTATACGTTTTGTCGGCTTTAATTAAAAGGCAACTTTACTCGTTGTAGTTGCAAAAACAAAATTTTTCTATGCCAGCAGCCGCACAATTAAAAATCAAAATGTCAAATTACACACATACTACATGCAGCAAATTACACACACACACACACACACTCCCACATACTCCGAACAATATATATATATGTATATAGAGACATCAGTAAACTAAGCTGACAGTAAAAAGTCCGTCCAAGCGTGTAATTAGAAATTATATCCAATTGCCCTGCGGCCACTCGAGCAGCCGAACGGCGGCTCTGTCTCTGTCTGTCTCTCTTCACTATCCCTTTCTCTTTCACACACATGCTTCGCCACTTGATTTTTGGTTTTTCGAGACAGCCACAATGCCTGTGGATTGAACATTGCATGTGCTGGCATGTGTGTGTTTTCTAGTGTTAGAGCATGTCTGTTTGTGTGTTCTTGCCCAGGATATGAGACAATGGAGCAATTGAATGATTTATCTGTCAAAAATCATTTCTTACTTAAACGATCTAAAAGTATTCATATAAAACTATTAACCAAAAATTTATAGAACTTTTTGAATGAAATAATTTTTTGAAAATACTTGACATAAGTCATTCTTCGCTTATGAAAACAAATTGATCTTATTTTATTCCACTTAAAACAAGAAGAGAATATTAGCATATACATTTGTCGCAAATTCAATTTGCACATCTTTGATTTTAACTTTATTACACATTGCCATACTTATGTCAGCAAATTGAACACTTTATCCCATAGTACAGCGGCCCGAAACTGATGCTGCAAAATGTTTGAACTGCAGCAGGCAGGCAGGCAGACAGGCAGCCTGTAGTAATTGTAGTTAGCAGTCCACAGTCTTTCCGGTCTTGGACGCTGCCTATGGCCAGGCAGAGGCTGGTTGAGTCTGTCGTCAGTCTGTTTGGTTGTCGTGGCGGAATCGACAAGTCGACTGTCGGGCAAATCGGCAATTGGCAATCGGTGGTGCGCTGGCGAGAAACCCTTTGGCAGCTGCCAAATTGTCTCTTGTGGTTGTCACACACTGCGTATTAGTAATGCGCCATACGCAGCTTTGCCTGGCTGCCATTTGCCGACTTTGCTTGGGTGTTTTGTGTCAAGTGTCAATGTCTGTATATAGATATATATATAGATGTGTGTGTTTTCAATTACCAAATGTCAGACAAGTTGAAAATTAAATTCACAGCGTTTTATCGATTTTTAGTTGCAACTTCCCCCAACAGCTTCCGTCCCTATTCTTCAGTAATATTAAAGTTTTGCGCCTTGCTCAAAAAACTTTGCTAAATGCTGCTCCAGGTAAGAAGGCAGCTCATAACAAGCTAACAGCTAGATCCCTTTTATCCCCATTCCCCCCATTTATTCCTCTAACTATCCCTCTTAAAAGTTCAAGACATTTTGGCTGCTTTTGTGCTCAGACTAAATGGCAAGCAGAGATTAAACACACACACACACACACATAGATATAGCACAGCGTCTGCAAAGTCGGGTTCTATAAGCCACTTTACACACACACACACACGCACACAAAGACACAAGCTGAAAATGTGCAGAGGGAGCGCTTTTAACCAGCCCAAAAAGCTACTTAATATGAGGAGACATTCCTTGATTTGTCTCGAAATTTTCAGCTATGAAAGTTAAAGTGTGAAGTTATACGGAGAGAGTATAATTAAATGCTGGCATATGGGAAAACTTAAGATACTCTACTCTGTTTTAGTGCCATATTATGTAGGCATCTTGTTCAGTTCATAAAAAGATTTTTTCAACAAACTTGCGATAAATTTTGTGCTTATTACAGCTTGTCAGATTTTTGTAGATATTTTCTCGTCAAACGTGATACGTGATACAGACATAAAATATTTTTGAAAAGCGTGAAAAGTAGGTTTAAAATGTGTTTTATTAAGATTGCAATTTTCGTAGCAACTCTTTATGCTATTTCCGAGTTTTTTTAAGTCTATTTTGAAGCTTAACTCGTAGACTGAAGTTCGGAAATTCAAAAGTCGCTTTAGAGTACAGCCAATTGTCTGGCAGCCACTTGACCAGATGAAACATTCTACATACATACAAACTTGCATGCATATATGCATGTAACGCCAAAAGCCGCTTAAAATCGTCAAATGTAATATCTTAAGCTGCAGCGCGACTCAAACAGCATTAGCAATAACAATGCATGGCATTGCACAAAACAAGGATTCGCTCTCCTTCTCTCTTTCTGTTTGGAAGCGTGACAATGTCAGATCCAGACGTCACAGGGTTTTAAGTGCCGCTGCAGACTAACGAGGAGCGGGAATGTCTTGGACAGGAGACAAAAAAACAACAAAAAGGAAAACAAGAGCAACATCCTTTTGCTGCAGCAGAAGCAGACAATGATCTGAGCTGCGTGTTGGAGTTGTGGCATGTGTAAAGCAAGGTGAAATATGTATTTATTTTTTGTTCTTGTTTGTTAAGGGATGCGACAGAATAAGAAGAAAACATGCAAGCAACATCCATTGTTGTTGTTGTTCTTGTTCCTTTCTCTCTCTCTCTGTTCGACTCCAACTCTGTTTGGAGCATTTTTAACTTTATGGCATTTTATTATTATTATTTTTTGTTTTTATCTTTTATGATTGTTTACAAGACAAGCGGCTTTTAGGCACGCTGCATGGCCAAAACAGACTCAAGGTGGTTTCGAGTGGAGTGGAGTGGAGTGGAGTGGTGCAGTTGTGTGCGTCGTTTGGGGGCACATGTTAAAACAAAGTGCTTTTGTTTGGTGACATCAAGTTAAGTACCTGCCCCAAGTTGCATGAAAACAAACACTCAACATGACAAAAAGGGGGCGGACGTGTGTGTGTGTGGTGTGGTTGAAGTGTGGGTGCTTCACAGTGTTCTTGATGCTTGACGTGACTCGAGTTCGTTTTGCATTTGAAATTTGCATTTTTAATGAAAAACGGTTTTAATTGCATGAAATTGTTTGACTTTGTTAAACAGCGAATGCTATATAGGGTTGCGTTTGGGGTAGGGGGACGGGAGGGAAAGCAAATTTGTGACTCGTGATGTGCCGCACATAAAATTTCCCAAGTAGAAGCAGCTTCTATTTACACACCACTGACTATCAACAGGAAACGGATGCAACACTTGGCAGCGCTGCCAACCGCACGCAGCAAATGCCAATTGCAACTGCCACAGCAGCAGCAACAGCAACAGCAGCACAAAATGATAGCCAGACACGTTGTGGCAGAAAAATTACAACTGCTGCTGCAAAACTTACACCAAAATTGGTACACAGAACCAAAAAAACAGAAAAAACAACAATAATGTTTTAACACAATATTCTTTGGCAATTGTTTAAACTTTCAAAAAACAAAAACATCTTGAAATAACCTGAAAAAGTATTTGTTTACTTGTTCGTTGTTCAAATCTTTTTCAATTTTATCTTTGACAATTTTTATATTGCTTTTTTAAGGTGTTGTTTCGAGTAAGAATGTACTTAAAAATATCATCTGATATCTACAACTCAATTATTATTTTTTGTTCAGTGCATCAACAAACAAACAGAGACAAACGGAGAAGAGAAAGACAGAAGGCAAACAAACAGGCAACTGGACGCCAACTGATAGCAAATATGTTCTCAAGTACTTTTGGGGGAGCAACGGTTTTTAAGCTAGCGACAAAAACTTTTACCTCTACCGACGACAGCAGACCCATTGGAGTTGCTGGGCTCGCCAATGACTCGTCTTTGACTTGGCGCGCTAAGCTGTTTAAATCTTTCATGTAAACTTTTTGCTCAGCCAACCACCCCTTACTACACCCCCAACCCTACCTCGTTCTCCTCCCTAGCTCATAGCTGTAGTCGATCTTTGCTGTTTGCCTCGCATCCCGCTCATCTTTAATGAAGTCGCTTCCGCTTTATTTTTTATTTTTTCTCACTTTTCTACAGCTCTTCGCTCATCTTTGCTCTGGTATTTCATTTCTTTCTTAGACCAACACAAAAATATATAAGTTTTCCAACTGTTGCGCAAGCATCTAGGATTTAAGGTTTGTTTTTCGAGCGCTTTGGGAGGTAGGAAAAGGAAGAGTTTGCTGCTGCTGCTTGCGTGATAAAAGCACAAATTTTCACAGAAGTCAGCACGAGAAAGATAGAGAGAGAGAGAGAGAGAGAGAGAGAGAGAGAGAGAGAGAGAGAGAGACAAAGAGGGATAAATGCATTTAACTGTTTTACTTACACGAAACGCACGCAATTTGTTTAGTAGAGAATCGAAAATGATGAACGGCAAAAAGTCTTCTGAAAGATATATAAAAGATATAGGAGAAAATTATTACAAGTTGTAGTTTTAAAAGCAGTCGAATATTACGAGATATTTATCCGGAATAAAATATCAAAGTATTCCAAATAACAACTTTATTTATGCTATCCAAGGTTTAATTAGAATTTTTTGTATGCCAGGATAGAAATACAAATGTAAAATAGCTTTTTATACAGCTCTAGGGCAATTGTCAAACCAATTGAAATATTTGCACTTTAGTGCACAATTAAATTTCATGTCGCTAGCCAAAAAAAAATATATAAATCTACAACAATATCAGCTGCAACAGCAGCATTGCAACAACAACACGAACAACAACAAATTCGTTTCACAAAAAACAAGAGAAAAGAGCACACGACAAAAACTTAATCGCTCGTGTAATGACTGCATTCGACTTTTGTAATTAGCAGACCGTCGTTGGCTGACTGCTACCCCTTCATCCATGCCCTTTCCTTAGCCCCCCCTCGAACGTTTTTCTCTACAAATAAATATTAATTTGCTATAGCGCCCGCCTCACAGCTGTTGCTACTGCTGTATTTGGGTCCCTTATCCCATTTCTCGTTTGTTGCACGAAATTTATGTGCAACGTACAACAAATTTTCACTCATTGCCAAGCAGCAGCAGCAGAAACAACATGAAATTCAGAGACGGACTAACGGAATGTGTCGTGGCGTCCAGTCTCCAAAGTGTACGATTGTAGGGTCTGCTAGGAAGGGGGGAGTTCAGGGGGTTTCTTAGGGGTTGCGTCTGGCACTTTACAGTTTGTTGTTTGTTTGTCCCGCTGTTGCTTCGGTTTCTGTTGCTGCTGCTGCGTGACAAGAGCCCGCGCGAATGCTATAAATTTTGTATTTAATTTTCAATTCGTTTTAGTTTTATTGCCCAGCAGCAGTAACAAGAATAAGTGAGAAAAGAGCTATACATCGCCAAGCCGAAGCTTATATACTCTAGCAAAAAGCAATTCATTTTGGGTATATCTAATCTTAGTAATAATCAACGATCCAAATGCTTTCTATTCACGATATATTAAGATTGCTGTGGCCAAACGTTTGGACTGCGAGTTGATAGCAGTCAGTCAGTGTGTTATGTTTACACTTCATGTCGCAACGATAATGCCCAGAATCTAAGAAGTGTATTAAAAAGCTGCAGCAGCAGTCGAAAAGTTCAAGACATGGCTGGCCGCTTGCCAGCAGTTGCAGCAAAAACAACAACAACAACAGCATTAACAAGAAAAACTGTTCGCTGCATCTGAAGCGTAGCTGCAACATCCGCTGCCGGTCGCCGGAGTTCAGCATGTGCTGTTGGCGATGCCAACCAAAAATGTCTAAAAATGACTTGGCCAAGTGCTTAGCTGTTGGCTGTTGGCTGTTTAGCTCTTAGCTGTTGCTGCTATCGTTTTTAATGTTGCACGTCCAATTTGATTACAAGTGTCATCCATTTGCACACTGAGCAAAGCCAAGCCAAGCCAAGCCAAAAAAAAAAGGAAAAACATGATGATTCGGCACACCATCTAATGAAGTTATTTCAATTAATTCTTCCTCTCCGGCTTCTCCATTTGCATGTTGCGGCTCGGCAACTGTGGCATTAAAGTTAACAATTACTCTATTCACCGCATCCTTAGTGGACCCACATCACAATTTAGTGGCCGTGACCTAAAACAAGTGACAGGTGACATTAGGCATCCCCTTCAACCCCCTTCTTAAGTACATGCTCATTATATAAAAGCATATGAATTGAATTTGGACTAAGTGTTCTAATAATGTTTGAATGTTATTTAAGAAAAAGAAAAAGACTAAGAGATATTCTCTAGAACCCTTAAGAATGTAGAATACTTAAAGTTTCGCAATGCATGCTATAAAGTGGTTTATGAGGCATTTTAGTCAACTTTTGTTTGGCAAGTTGCTGCTTTTGGGTGCGGCGATTATAAAAACATTTGCCACAGCTGATATCTCCTCCAATTGATGGGATGGACAAATGCTTATAGTTGGTGCACTTGAGGGCCAAACCTAAAAACAACAGCACGAAAAGTAGTGGGTGGGGTTGTGTGAGAAGAAGCGGGCGTAACGCACTTACAGTTTATTGCATTTATATAGAGTGTGTGTGTGTGTGAACAAAACACAAATACCATATAGTATGTACTTTATAGAGAGAGAGAGAGAGACTATCGTAGCGAAAAGCTGTCCACGTAGCACGTGTGTGTTTCTGGTGTTCCTTTCAGTGGGCACCCAAAGGGACACCATTTGGTAATGAGATTTAGAAATAAAATCTACAAAGATGTTTGCACGAGCTGTTGACGTTGCTGTTCCTATTCCTATTCCCCATACCCCATACCCGTAAGTGTGTGTGTGTTTGAATCTGTGCGCTGTCCATTTGTTTTCTACTGCTATCCATTAGTAACAGATGCTACGACTGCCAGAACTACCAGAGGCAAACTTCAAGCTACAGCTTACAGTTTCAGGCATTAGAGCGAAAGAGAGCGAGGGAGAGAGAGTGAATGAGCGAGTCCTGGCCAGAATTCACATTCAAATGGCATCTATGCATGCTGCCATCATTTGTATGTAGACATTTTATACACAATATATATTTGTACATATATATTGTATGTAATTTGTATATAAGTAGTAGGAGAAGCAGGTATAACATACGAAGACGAAGTTATAATGCTCTTTTAAAGGTGGAGTTTTTTTTTTGTTGTTTGAGTTTCTTCAGTTTGCAAGAAAATGCTTTTAAATTTGTTATACATTAATACTTAGAAAATCACTAACTTACTTTAAGAACAATTCAAGCAATATTTAGCAAGTATATTTTCCTTAAGAGTAAACCAGGTCTCCAAAGATGGATTTTTGTGTGTAAATATTGGGGACATAATATTAAGTAGTTATTTCACTGAGTTCTTTCGGATTAAACTTTTTGAGTAGTCCATTTATAGTTCACTTTTCCGCACTTCAGCAAGAACTACACAAAATATTCTTTGATTTTCATTGGAATTTAAGCTGCCTTAGGTTCTGAAAACCCAATGTGAGCCCAATCACACGGGAGATAAGCAAACATCTTGAAATTTATTCCCTTGTATAGTTTCAAATACTTATACATAAAAATTATCTTTAGAATTATCATATTAAGAGCAGAAATGCGTGGCTCGACCGTCTCAAAGCTTAATAAATCAGCTGTTTCATCTTGAACTTAAACTTGATATTCTTTTTTCTGCAAAAATTGACTTGGGCATTGGTAAAATCTTTCGACTTCCATAACTTCGTCAAATGTGACCCGATTTTCAAAAGCAATAGCTTAAAAGTCATGGTTTGGCTTCTAGAATAAAACTGCATTTAAAAAATTACATTTAAATAAAATTCGATTTTTGGTCATATTCATGTTAAAATTTTATAAACAAAAATTGACTTGGGCATTGGTTAAATCTTTCGACTTCCATAACTTCGTCAAATGTGACCCGATTTTCAAAAGCCAATTATCAAAGTCATGGTTTGACCCCTAAAATAAAACTGCATTTAAGAAATAGCATATAAATAAACTTCGATTTTGGTCATATTCTTGTTAAAATTTTATAAACAAAAATTGACTTGGGCTTTGGTTAAATCTTTCGACTTCCATAACTTCGTCAAATGTGACCCGATTTTCAAAAGCCAATTATCAAAAGTCATGGTTTGACCTCTAAAATAAAACTGCATTTAAGAAATAGCATATAAATAAACTTCGATTTTTGGTCATATTCATGTTAAAATTTTATAAACAAAAATTGACTTGGGCATTGGTTGAATCTTTCTACTTCCATAACTTCGTCAAATGTGACCCGATTTTCAAAAGCCAATTATCAAAAGTCATGGTTTGGCTTCTAGAATAAAACTGCATTTAAGAAATAGCATATAAATAAACTTCGATTTTTGGTCATATTCATGTTAAAATTTTATAAACAAAAATTGACTTGGGCATTGGTTAAATCTTTCGACTTCCATAACTTCGTCAAATGTGACCCGATTTTCAAAAGCCAATTATCAAAAGTCATGGTTTGACCTCTAAAATAAAACTGCATTTAAGAAATAGCATATAAATAAAATTCGATTTTTGGTCATATTCATGTTAAAATTTTATAAACAAAAATTGACTTGGGCATTGGTTAAATCTTTCGACTTCCATAACTTCGTCAAATGTGACCCGATTTTCAAAAGCCATATCTCAAAAGTCATGGTTTGACCTCTAAAATAAAACTGCATTTAAGAAATTACATTTAAATTAACTTCGATTTTTGGTCATATTCATGTTAAAATTTTATAAACAAAAATTGACTTGGGCATTGGTTAAATCTTTCGACTTCCATAACTTCCCCAAAAATGACCCGATTTTCAAAAGCCATATCTCAAAAGTCATGGTTTGGCTTCAAGAATATAACTGCATTTAAGAAATTACATTTAAATAAACTTCGATTTTTGGTCATATTCATGTTAAAATTTTATGACCAAAAATTGACTTGGGCATTGGTTAAATCTTTCTACTTCCATAACTTCCCCAAAAATGATCCGATTTTCAAAAGCCATATCTCAAAAGTCATGGTTTGACCCCTCAAATAAAACTGCATTTAAGAAATAGCATATAAATAAACTTCGATTTTTGGTCATATTCATGTTAAAATTTTATGACCAAAAATTGACTTGGGCATTGGTAAAATCTTTCGACTTCCATAACTTCGTCAAATATGACCCGATTTTCAAAAGCCAATTATCAAAAGTCATGGTTTGACCCCTCAAATAAAACTGCATTTAAGAAATAGCATATAAATAAACTTCGATTTTTGGTCATATTCATGTTAAAATTTTATGACCAAAAATTGACTTGGGATTTGGTTAAATCTTTCGACTTCTATAACTTCGTCAAATGTGACCCGATTTTCAAAAGCCAATTATCAAAAGTCATGGTTTGACCCCTAAAATAAAACTGCATTTAAGAAATAGCATATAAATAAACTTCGATTTTTGGTCATATTCATGTTAAAATTTTATAAACAAAAATTGACTTGGGCATTGGTAAAATCTTTCGACTTCCATAACTTCGTCGAATGTGATCCGATTTTCAAAAGCCAATTATCAAAAGTCATGGTTTGACCCCTAAAATAAAACTGCATTTAAGAAATAGCATATAAATAAACTTCGATTTTTGGTCATATTCATGTAAAAATTTTATGACCAAAAATTGACTTGGGCATTGGTAAAATCTTTCGACTTCCATAACTTCGTCAAATGTGACCCGATTTTCAAAAGCCAATTATCAAAAGTCATGGTTTGGCTTCTAGAATAAAACTGCATTTAAGAAATAGCATATAAATAAACTTCGATTTTTGGTCATATTCATGTTAAAATTTTATGACCAAAAATTGACTTGGGATTTGGTTAAATCTTTCGACTTCTATAACTTCGTCAAATGTGACCCGATTTTCAAAAGCCAATTATCAAAAGTCATGGTTTGACCCCTCAAAATAAAACTGCATTTAAGAAATAGCATATAAATAAACTTCGATTTTGGTCATATTTATGTTAAATTTTATAAACAAAAATTGACTTGGGCATTGGTAAAATTTTCGACTTCTATAACTTCGTCAAATGTGATCCGATTTTCAAAAGCCAATTATCAAAAGTCATGGTTTGGCTTCTAGAATAAAACTGCATTTAAGAAATAGCATATAAATAAACTTCGATTTTTGGTCATATTCATGTTAAAATTTTATGACCAAAAATTGACTTGGGCATTGGTTAAATCTTTCGACTTCCATAACTTCGTCAAATGTGACCCGATTTTCAAAAGCCAATTATCAAAAGTCATGGTTTGACCCCTAAAATAAAACTGCATTTAAGAAATAGCATATAAATAAACTTCGATTTTTGGTCATATTCATGTTAAAATTTTATAAACAAAAATTGACTTGGGCATTGGTTAAATCTTTCTACTTCCATAACTTCGTCAAATGTGACTCGATTTTCAAAAGCCAATTATCAAAAGTCATGGTTTGAGCTCTCAAATAAAACTGCATTTAAGAAAAAGCATATAAATAAACTTCGATTTTTGGTCATATTCATGTTAAAATTTTATAAACAAAAATTGACTTGGGCATTGGTTAAATCTTTCTACTTCCATAACTTCGTCAAATGTGACCCGATTTTCAAAAGCCATATCTCAAAAGTCATGGTTTGGCTTCAAGAATAAAACTGCATTTAAGAAATAACATTTAAATAAACTTCGATTTTTGGTCATATTCATGTTAAAATTTTATGACCAAAAATTGACTTGGGCTTTGGTTAAATCTTTCTACTTCCATAACTTCGTCAAATGTGACCCGATTTTCAAAAGCCAATTATCAAAAGTCATGGTTTGGCTTCTAGAATAAAACTGCATTTAAGAAATAGCATATAAATAAACTTCGATTTTTGGTCATATTCATGTTAAAATTTTATGACCAAAAATTGACTTGGGCTTTGGTAAAATCTTTCGACTTCTATAACTTCGTCAAATGTGACCCGATTTTCAAAAGCCAACTATCAAAAGTCATGGTTTGAGCTCTAAAATAAAACTGCATTTAAGAAATAGCATATAAATAAACTTCGATTTTTGGTCATATTCATGTTAAAATTTTATGACCAAAAATTGACTTGGGCTTTGGTTAAATCTTTCTACTTCCATAACTTCGTCAAATGTGACCCGATTTTCAAAAGCCATATCTCAAAAGTCATGGTTTGGCTTCTAGAATAAAAATGCATTTAAGAAATTACATTTAAATAAACTTCGATTTTTGGTCATATTCATGTTAAAATTTTATAAACAAAAATTGACTTGGGCATTGGTTAAATCTTTCGACTTCCATAACTTCGTCAAATGTGACCCGATTTTCAAAAGCCATATCTCAAAAGTCATGGTTTGGCTTCTAGAATAAAACTGCATTTAAGAAATTACATTTAAATTAACTTCGATTTTTGGTCATATTCATGTTAAAATTTTATAAACAAAAATTGACTTGGGCTTTGGTTAAATCTTTCGACTTCCATAACTTCGTCAAATGTGACCCGATTTTCAAAAGCCATATCTCAAAAGTCATGGTTTGGCTTCTAGAATAAAACTGCATTTAAGAAATTACATTTAAATTAACTTCGATTTTTGGTCATATTCATGTTAAAATTTTATGACCAAAAATTGACTTGGGCATTGGTTAAATCTTTCTACTTCCATAACTTCCCCAAAAATGATCCGATTTTCAAAAGCCATATCTCAAAAGTCATGGTTTGGCTTCTAGAATAAAACTGCATTTAAGAAATAGCATATAAATAAACTTCGATTTTTGGTCATATTCATGTTAAAATTTTATGACCAAAAATTGACTTGGGCATTGGTAAAATTTTTCGACTTCCATAACTTCGTCATATGTGACCCGATTTTCAAAAGCCAATTATCAAAAGTCATGGTTTGACCCTCAAATAAAACTGCATTTAAGAAATAGCATATAAATAAACTTCGATTTTTGGTCATATTCATGTTAAAATTTTATAAACAAAAATTGACTTGGGCATTGGTTAAATCTTTCTACTTCCATAACTTCGTCAAATGTGACCCGATTTTCAAAAGCCATATCTCAAAAGTCATGGTTTGGCTTCAAGAATAAAACTGCATTTAAGAAATTACATTTAAATAAACTTCGATTTTTGGTCATATTCATGTTAAAATTTTATGACCAAAAATTGACTTGGGCATTGGTTAAATCTTTCTACTTCCATAACTTCGTCAAATGTGACCCGATTTTCAAAAGCCAATTATCAAAAGTCATGGTTTGACCTCTAAAATAAAACTGCATTTAAGAAATAGCATATAAATAAACTTCGATTTTTGGTCATATTCATGTTAAAATTTATAAACAAAAATTGACTTGGGCATGGTTAATCTTTCTACTTCCATAACCAAAATTGACTTGGGCATTGGTAAAATCTTTCGACTTCTATAACTTCGTCAAATGTGACCCGATTTTCAAAAGCCAATTATCAAAAGTCATGGTTTGACCTCTAAATAAAACTGCATTTAAGAAATAGCATATAAATAAACTTCGATTTTTGGTCATATTCATGTTAAAATTTTATAAACAAAAATTGACTTGGGCATTGGTTAAATCTTTCTACTTCCATAACTTCGTCAAATGTGACTCGATTTTCAAAAGCCAATTATCAAAAGTCATGGTTTGACCCCTCAAATAAAACTGCATTTAAGAAATAGCATATAAATAAACTTCGATTTTTGGTCATATTCATGTTAAAATTTTATGACCAAAAATTGACTTGGGCTTTGGTTAAATCTTTCGACTTCCATAACTTCGTCAAATGTGACCCGATTTTCAAAAGCCATATCTCAAAAGTCATGGTTTGGCTTCTAGAATAAAACTGCATTTAAGAAATAGCATATAAATAAACTTCGATTTTTGGTCATATTCATGTTAAAATTTTATGACCAAAAATTGACTTGGGCTTTGGTTAAATCTTTCTACTTCCATAACTTCGTCAAATGTGACCCGATTTTCAAAAGCCAATTATCAAAAGTCATGGTTTGACCTCTCAAATAAAACTGCATTTAAGAAATAGCATATAAATAAACTTCGATTTTGGTCATATTCATGTTAAAATTTTATGACCAAAAATTGACTTGGGCTTTGGTTAAATCTTTCGACTTCCATAACTTCGTCAAATGTGACCCGATTTTCAAAAGCCATATCTCAAAAGTCATGGTTTGGCTTCTAGAATAAAACTGCATTTAAGAAATAGCATATAAATAAACTTCGATTTTTGGTCATATTCATGTTAAAATTTTATGACCAAAAATTGACTTGGGCTTTGGTTAAATCTTTCTACTTCCATAACTTCGTCAAATGTGACCCGATTTTCAAAAGCCAATTATCAAAAGTCATGGTTTGACCCCTCAAATAAAACTGCATTTAAGAAATAGCATATAAATAAACTTCGATTTTTGGTCATATTCATGTTAAAATTTTATAAACAAAAATTGACTTGGGCATTGGTTAAATCTTTCGACTTCCATAACTTCGTCAAATGTGACCCGATTTTCAAAAGCCAATTATCAAAAGTCATGGTTTGGCTTCTAGAATAAAACTGCATTTAAGAAATAGCATATAAATAAACTTCGATTTTTGGTCATATTCATGTTAAAATTTTATGACCAAAAATTGACTTGGGCATTGGTAAAATCTTTCGACTTCCATAACTTCGTCAAATGTGACCCGATTTTCAAAAGCCAATTATCAAAAGTCATTATTTGACCCTCAAATCAAACTGCATTTAAGAAATAGCATATAAATAAACTTCGATTTTTGGTCATATTCATGTTAAAATTTTATGACCAAAAATTGACTTGGGCTTTGGTTAAATCTTTCTACTTCCATAACTTCGTCAAATGTGACCCGATTTTCAAAAGCCAATTATCAAAAGTCATGGTTTGACCCCTCAAATAAAACTGCATTTAAGAAATAGCATATAAATAAACTTCGATTTTTGGTCATATTCATGTTAAAATTTTATAAACAAAAATTGACTTGGGCTTTGGTTAAATCTTTCGACTTCCATAACTTCGTCAAATGTGACCCGATTTTCAAAAGCCAATTATCAAAAGTCATGGTTTGACCTCTAAATAAAACTGCATTTAAGAAATAGCATATAAATAAACTTCGATTTTTGGTCATATTCATGTTAAAATTTTATAAACAAAAATTGACTTGGGCATTGGTAAAATCTTTCTACTTCCATAACTTCGTCAAATGTGACCCGATTTTCAAAAGCCAATTATCAAAAGTCATGGTTTGACCCCTCAAATAAAACTGCATTTAAGAAATAGCATATAAATAAACTTCGATTTTTGGTCATATTCATGTTAAAATTTTATGACCAAAAATTGACTTGGGCTTTGGTTAAATCTTTCTACTTCCATAACTTCGTCAAATGTGACCCGATTTTCAAAAGCCAATTATCAAAAGTCATGGTTTGACCTCTAAATAAAACTGCATTTAAGAAATAGCATATAAATAAACTTCGATTTTTGGTCATATTCATGTTAAAATTTTATGACCAAAAATTGACTTGGGCTTGGTTAAATCTTTCTACTTCCATAACTTCGTCAAATGTGACCCGATTTTCAAAAGCCAATTATCAAAAGTCATGGTTTGGCTTCTAGAATAAAACTGCATTTAAGAAATAGCATATAAATAAACTTCGATTTTTGGTCATATTCATGTTAAAATTTTATGACCAAAAATTGACTTGGGCTTTGGTTAAATCTTTCTACTTCCATAACTTCGTCAAATGTGACCCGATTTTCAAAAGCCAATTATCAAAAGTCATGGTTTGGCTTCTAGAATAAAACTGCATTTAAGAAATAGCATATAAATAAACTTCGATTTTTGGTCATATTCATGTTAAAATTTTATGACCAAAAATTGACTTGGGCATTGGTAAAATCTTTCTACTTCCATAACTTCGTCAAATGTGACCCGATTTTCAAAAGCCAATTATCAAAAGTCATGGTTTGACCTCTCAAATAAAACTGCATTTAAGAAATAGCATATAAATAAACTTCGATTTTTGGTCATATTCATGTTAAAATTTTATGACCAAAAATTGACTTGGGCATTGGTTAAATCTTTCTACTTCCATAACTTCGTCAAATGTGACCCGATTTTCAAAAGCCAATTATCAAAAGTCATGGTTTGACCCCTCAAATAAAACTGCATTTAAGAAATAGCATATAAATAAACTTCGATTTTTGGTCATATTCATGTTAAAATTTTATGACCAAAAATTGACTTGGGCTTTGGTTAAATCTTTCTACTTCCATAACTTCGTCAAATGTGACCCGATTTTCAAAAGCCAATTATCAAAAGTCATGGTTTGACCCCTCAAATAAAACTGCATTTAAGAAATAGCATATAAATAAACTTCGATTTTTGGTCATATTCATGTTAAAATTTTATAAACAAAAATTGACTTGGGCTTTGGTTAAATCTTTCGACTTCCATAACTTCGTCAAATGTGACCCGATTTTCAAAAGCCAATTATCAAAAGTCATGGTTTGACCTCTAGAATAAAACTGCATTTAAGAAATAGCATATAAATAAACTTCGATTTTTGGTCATATTCATGTTAAAATTTTATGACCAAAAATTGACTTGGGCATTGGTAAAATCTTTCGACTTCCATAACTTCGTCAAATGTGACCCGATTTTCAAAAGCCAATTATCAAAAGTCATGGTTTGACCTCTAAAATAAAACTGCATTTAAGAAATAGCATATAAATAAACTTCGATTTTTGGTCATATTCATGTTAAAATTTTATGACCAAAAATTGACTTGGGCTTTGGTTAAATCTTTCTACTTCCATAACTTCGTCAAATGTGACCCGATTTTCAAAAGCCAATTATCAAAAGTCATGGTTTGACCCCTCAAATAAAACTGCATTTAAGAAATAGCATATAAATAAACTTCGATTTTTGGTCATATTCATGTTAAAATTTTATGACCAAAAATTGACTTGGGCTTGGTTAAATCTTTCTACTTCCATAACTTCGTCAAATGTGACCCGATTTTCAAAAGCCAATTATCAAAAGTCATGGTTTGGCTTCTAGAATAAAACTGCATTTAAGAAATAGCATATAAATAAACTTCGATTTTTGGTCATATTCATGTTAAAATTTTATGACCAAAAATTGACTTGGGCATTGGTTAAATCTTTCTACTTCCATAACTTCGTCAAATGTGACCCGATTTTCAAAAGCCAATTATCAAAAGTCATGGTTTGGCTTCTAGAATAAAACTGCATTTAAGAAATAGCATATAAATAAACTTCGATTTTTGGTCATATTCATGTTAAAATTTTATGACCAAAAATTGACTTGGGCTTTGGTTAAATCTTTCTACTTCCATAACTTCGTCAAATGTGACCCGATTTTCAAAAGCCAATTATCAAAAGTCATGGTTTGACCTCTAAATAAAACTGCATTTAAGAAATAGCATATAAATAAACTTCGATTTTTGGTCATATTCATGTTAAAATTTTATGACCAAAAATTGACTTGGGCTTTGGTTAAATCTTTCTACTTCCATAACTTCGTCAAATGTGACCCGATTTTCAAAAGCCAATATCAAAAGTCATGGTTTGACCTCTCAAATAAAACTGCATTTAAGAAATAGCATATAAATAAACTTCGATTTTGGTCATATTCATGTTAAAATTTTATAAACAAAAATTGACTTGGGCTTTGGTTAAATCTTTCGACTTCCATAA